>JAPYZH010000004.1:600000-914027 GCA_030523085.1 Meteorus colon
TTCAAGTCGGCATTTGATCATTTGTAGATGAAATTTTGTATCGTAATACGATGAATTAAAAAATACTAAGACGCGAACACTTTCATCGAAAGAATTCCAATCGTTGCGATTCTTGATGCTGATAAATGCAATTTGTGACGGTATAATGAGGATCACTGTGTGTAAAGAACTGATATGTCTAGAACGTTTGCACTGACAGATACACTGTAAAGCACCATTCCCTCGTAATACTTTTTCAACTTTATGCATGAATTAATTATTGAAGTTAAATATGAATGAGAATCATCTATAATAATTAAATAATATAAATTGTTGTCGTTATATTGTTAAACGTCAGGGAATGAGAAATATAATTTATAAACAACTTTAAGTTCCAATTATCTTTGATTCATGAAGAAGTGATAGATAGTGAAATGTGATTTCCATATTGACTTTAATGTTGCCTTTGAGACTACACGGAAACATTTTCACATGTGAATTATTATGGTTGATACGTATCAGCAGTAGACCATGTCGACATTGTGATGGAAATTAATGTAATAATACAGAAGAACATCGTAAATTGTAAATTGATATTCACGGAGCAAGAAGTATGTTTTACATTCTCTCCAATTGGAAACTATTCAAGCATTTTACTTGGACGCTGAATTGTTTACTAGAGAAAATAACCAAATGTATCTGTGTTGTATCGTTATTAGCCTTCAAGTTATTTACTGGATTTTACTTTGATAAATTTGGCGATATTCATTTTCCTAACTAGTTTATGATGATTCTAAGCATCCCCAAATTAGTTAAACATTCAAGTTAGAAATAATTTTTTATAGTTTGTTTAAATATTCTAAATTAATATTTGATAGGATTAGATTGAAGTTTATAATCTTCAAAGAGAAATTGTCTTGTTCATACCTTGAGTTAGAATTTCGCTCACTGCTCCATTCTCATCCATTCCCTCTAGCTTAATATTTTGACTGGCAGCCACAAGTTTTGCTCTTGCTGCTCGTACAATTAATGTATTGTTGTTAGATTTTTTCAACTCAACAGTAAAGTCACCAATCAATTCCGCTGTTGAAATATTGTTCAGAAAAGAGAAAACAAACAATGAGAAGAATATACAAAAACGATTAGTAATTTTTTTGGTTCATCATTGGTTCTTACTGAAGTTTCCACTGAGTTGACCACTACCACGCATAACTTGATCATCAACTTTTCCCAACAATACATAATCAGCCTCTACTCTCAACAATGGGACACGAATCTTGATAATCACGTGCATAATATCGTCCTTGGAAGTAATAAAATCAAGAGAAAGAAAGACCGAATGTTATTAAAATATTCTGTGGAATAATTTAATTCATCTAAATAAATTAATTGGATTTTCTTACTTCGTTTTCATTCTCCTTCACATGTTCACGCTTCATACGTTTTCCGTCATATACTTTTGCTTCACTCCCATTTCCATAATGATAAATCAATTCCATTCCCTCCTCGAAGAAACCCTGATTCTCTTGGAATTCTTTTGCATAACGTATCATGTCCTTGATCCTCTTTGTTTCCTCAGCCGTCCTCACTCTATCATTCCTTTTCGACAATAATTCACTTTCCGTAAAATTGTGAACAATAAATCTCCGATGATTCTCTAGATCCTATAAATAAATTCAACAAAATATGTAAACGAAATAATCATAAATAAGGGAAGAAAAAATATCTAACAGTTTGCATACTCTCTTGATGTCTTCAAGACTGTAAACAGTTTTATCTCCTTTTGGTTCAACTCGTACATTCCCAAAGTGTCGCATCTTTTTAGAATTATCATCAGCATAAACAATATCAACGTAACCAGGTTGATTCTCCAATCTTGCAGAAGGTTCTTGATACCTTCTATGAGCACTCAATCGTCCTTGACTTATCATTTCAATATCGCCATCATCCTTTACATCATCACAAGGTCTATGCCTGTTGCTCAAACGTGCAGGATATTTAATTTCAACCCTTCCATTCATTTGTTCAACCTCATCGTCTTTTGGAGTTCCAACATTACTTGGGATTCGTTCATAATTTCCTCTCAACCTTTGATCATTCTGATGAGTATTCTTTCCATTCTCACTGTTACCACCACTTCCAGTCTGCGCATAAACCAAATAACTTCTTTCACTGTTATTACCATCATGATTATGATTGCCTGAATTTCTTATGCCAGTTGAAGATTTAAATCCTTCGATCCGTGGAATTTGCTGATGTTTTTCATAGTTTTCATCATATTCAGCCTGTTTGAATGGTCTTCGAGTAGGTCCTTGTGATGCGAATTCTTTGTGTGGCTCAGGATCATTTTGACGATGACTGTGTTGATGTTCATGCTGAGGTCGTTGGTATCGAACTTGTTGACCTTCTTGATAGATTTTGACAAAGCCATTATTATTATTCACATCTTCATTATTTCTATGCTGATTTCCCTCATGATGATTCA
The DNA here is from genome assembly GCA_030523085.1 of Meteorus colon. NCBI lineage: Eukaryota > Metazoa > Arthropoda > Insecta > Hymenoptera > Braconidae > Meteorus > Meteorus colon. The sequence goes on from JAPYZH010000004.1 coordinate 602,465, forward strand.
ATTCTCGATGAGGCATAGAATCATCCTGGACTCGACCTTGCTGATGTTGATGGTGATGAGGTTGTTGATGATGTTGATGTTCATCTTGATGAACATTTCCATAACGTCTATCGTCATCACCACCACCGTTTCTGTATTGATTCTGCTGCTGTTGTTGATGAGCATTTCCATAACGCCTATTATCATCGCCATTATTGGTTCGATATTGATTCCCTCGCTGTTGATTCGACTCTCTACGTGGCACATAATCATCCTGGTCTCGACTTTGCTGATATTGATGCTGCTGAGGTTGTTGAGGATATTGACTTTGTTGATTCTGTTGATGGTTACCAACATAACGTCTATTATAATCTTCGTCAGTGTATCTTTCTCGACTTTCCTGATATCTACTCGACTTTGTTCCTGTTCCCATTCCCTCTTGTCTTCCATCAACATCATCAGCTTTTATATATTTTTCAAGAGGTTCCACTGTCAAATCCTCAGAATGACTCTGATTGCTATTTGGTTCCTTCACAACTGTATGGAAACGATATCGAATGAAATCAATTGCATTTCTGTCATTATAACTAACATAACCAGCTTCATTCTCGCTGAGGTTGGACTTGACACTGCCACGACCAACATGAATACTCTCCAATGAAGAATCATTAAGTCCAAGTATTTCAATATTAGATAAAACCATTCGATAATTTGTACGACCTTGCGATTGATCGACTTTCACTACCGGCACTTGTAATGGATCAAGCGGACCAATATTAGATAAACCACCGCTTAATAGTTTGGTCCAGAGTACTTGTGACATTTCCAACAGACCGGAAAGACCAAATGACGTAGGGACAGTGAGCAAAAAACACACGACAATGAACTTCATGATCGTGTGAAATATTTAATTCACTCTCGATTATACGCTACTTCTTTCGTTTCCCAAATGAATATTGGCTGATAAATAATTACGAATACAATTGCTATAATTACTAATATCGTCAGTAGACACGAGAACACAATGCACATAGATTTGATTTAATTAAGAACTAAAAATAGAGATAAGTAAATTTCTGTGTATTTATTTCTTGATTTGGTCTTATATATTCGATTGCAAAATTAATTATTTTACAGTGACTTCGATGATGACGATCTATGATGTACTACTGCAAATTGATGACCAACTAACAACGAGTTTTTATATACACAGAGCAGTGGAGATTTTGAAGAAGAAGGGCGCAAAATGTGGGCCATGGACCACACACTTGTTGAACGATATATTCTTAGATACTTCTTTTTTTTTTATTTTCTTACCATGATAAAATGTGTGTTCGTAGAACTCTCTCGATAGTGTATAGTAATAGAGGGCAAGGTTTCATTGATGACCTTACTTGATCATAGTAATTCGTATGAAGATAATTATCGTACTGTCACAATTATTTAATGATTTTTATAGAAGATACATAGTACGATAAATTATTATTTTTCAGGATACAATTTTTATTTCGGTATTCATCGTTGGTAATACTGCATTGATGTGATTGTGATGGAATGTTGGATAATTGATGACTGATGTTTATGTCAGCACATTTTCATTTTTAATATTATTCATGTGTTAACACACATCAGCAATTTTTTCATGTATTTTTTGTTATTGAAGTCACTGTGAAATTTCATGAAGTCAGTTGATTGATGCGAGTTGTGGAACCAGGATGGATCGATGGATTTTGTTTTTTATAATTGCAGAGATTTCTTGTCAATCGACTTTGATTATTCGTAAGTTTCATATAATTCAATTCATCAGTTCTTATAGGTTTAATTTGATCGATAGTATTTATCATTATTCGTTTTTTTCTTCAAATGCTTTCTTTTGGAGTTGAAAATAAAACTTGGAAATGTATCCTTCAACGAGAGAAAATTAAAACTATCTATAAACATATATAAAATCTTATTCATTGTGAGTCAGAGTCCTCATGAAAAGCAGATCTAGGTGACTTGATTCCATTTTCAGACAAATAACATTAAATCAATTCGAATATTCAAGTGGTATTGAATATGCTGGATTGCTTTATAAAGTTCAAGGTTTAGTACAGAAATATAACAACCATATTGTCCCTATTGTGCTAATGTATAAGAGCATATTCTAAATGTATTTTATTTCTTCAAAATTGTCTATAAATTACCAATAATTTTCTTTTCTTTTTCTGTAGCATCATTCATAAAAATATGTTATCGAGACGATCCAGAATTGAATACATGTATTGAACAAAGTGTTGAAGCTTTGAGACCATATCTTCGTGATGGAATACCAGAATTTCAGATACCTCCATGTGAACCATTGAAAATTGCTCAAGTCGAGTTTGATCGTGCAGCAGGTCCTGCTTTTGTAACTTCAAAATACACTAATATTATTGTAAATGGTGGTACTAATTTCACTATGAAAAATGTAACGTGAGTATTTCGTATTACTGAAAAAAAAAAACATTTTGATCATTCTATTTATACATTACTATTTAGTTTGATAATTATTGTTTGTCTGTTTCTTTAAAGTGCTGATATGAAAAAAAATGACATTGAATTCAAAATATTAATTCCACGATTGTCAATGACAGCAGACTACAATGTGGATGGAAAAATTTTAATGTTACCAATAACAGGCAGTGGGAAGACAAATGGTAATTTTTCGGAACTAAACACCAACATAAAAATGCACGGAACACGATACAAAAATCGAGAAACAAATCAAACCTATCTTCATTTCGCAAATTTTACTGTCACCATTGATATTGGTCATGGACAAATTTATCTTGGCAATTTATTCAACGGTAATAAATTACTCGCTGACGGAATGAATCAATTTCTCAATGAGAATTATAAAACCATATCTGCAGAATGGAAACCAGCACTTGAAATTAAACTTGGTGAACATTTGAAAAAATTCACAAATCAAATTTTTAGTAAATATCCATTAGATTTATTGTTTCCATTGAAAAATTTGCAACAAACAACTTAAAATATCTGGGTCATATACTTAGCGAATGTCGTATGAATAATTCGATTTAAAATAATAACAGCGGCGTCATCTTTTTGTGTGGTAAAGGGAAAGTAAAATTATTTATCCACAGTTGCTATTTAATATAGAAACATTTCTATTCTCCAGTTGTATTCAAAGATCGCGATATTGCCGGTTAATGCTAAAGATCGGTACAGAAATCTTGATTTAATTTTTAATCAACAGATTAAAAAAAGATATTAAACAGTTTATGACGTAGAGTTGTATACTTACCATTAATTTGACGTCACAGAAAAATTGAATAAAATATCACACATCGTCTCATTCATGTGATGACGATTTTACAGGTACACATTGTATACTTTTACATTTGAAAAGGAACAGTTATATTATAAAATCGTTCACAAATACGTATATTCAGTTGCGTAATCGCTTCTCAACAGGTCATGACGCAATTTCAATTGACGTCAAGAGATGTAAAGCATTTGAAACGCGGTGAAATTTCAATGATGAATCTAATCAATGAAATAATCAATTGCATAATGTCATAGTGCATGCTTCCACATTAAGTTTGGGTTTTTCTTTTAATTTTTGTTACTATGAACAATGAACTTTAAATGTTATCACTGGAATCTGTAGTGACTCACGAGGTTTTTTTTCAATGTGTGAAAGCGTAAGTTTGAAAAATATCCCACACGGTCAAAACTAAATTGGTGCGTTGTTTTTTTTTGTTCCTTCATCGTTCATCATAATTATTAACTCTTCAAAATATTCAACCGCAATTTTATTCCAGGTTATTAATATTAATTTGAATTTATAATCTTTGTTTCACTTGATGTATTTATTGTTTAATGTGACTTTTTGAAAAATTGTTTATTCGGATTATGATTCATTGAAGATGTAGAAAAAAAAAAATTTCGACATTAATTATAGTTGATGGTGTAAATTTTGAATTATTACCGAATGATTTTAATCAATAACGCTGTATACACATCAATTCACATAAGTATAGAATAATCATTATTACTACAAAAATACAATACACTATTGAATAATGATATATCATATTTAGATTATGATTTATTTTACTGTAAAAAAAAAATTGTTGCGATTAAATTCAAAATTATGACATAATCCTGTTCTTTCCGAAATATTCAGCAAAAAATTGATTCTTAAAAATCAGCGTTCAGATTAAACAATATTCTTGTTGCAATACAATTGTTATAAATTATTTATTGCAATATATATATATTCAGATAATAATTCATTCAGTTCAGTTAAAAAAAAATAAAATTTCGAAACAAATTTCAGCACGATGTAAATTTTGAAATATTGGCAAATCCACAACACAACTCAGATATTTTTTTTCCCAGAATACTACAGTGTAAATAAAAATGAGGATAGAAAAGAAGAGAGAGTGTTAATATACAAACTATTTTCTATCATCCGGCATAGAAATAAAAATCAAATAGAAAAAATAAAAAAATATATGCGGGAGAGAGCGTCAAAAGGGAATGAAGGCAGAATGGAGAGTACTAATGGCAATAAGAGAAAGAGAGAACAAAGATATGGTGTACAGAAGCCCAGGTATTTTCAAAGGAGTGAGGCCTTCAGAGAAGGGGGTTCTAGCATATAAGAGAATATGACGGAGAACTGTCTTTAGTTTATATCACAAAGTAACGCCGCTCCTCTTACTTTTTTTTCCCTCTATATTCAATTCACTTTCATACAAAACCATTTTTATAACAAAAAAAAAATATAGAACCGAATTTATTACAATGTTGTAATATTATAAAATATCATTTTGCTCATTTGGTTATTCTCGGAATATAGTGCATAATTAATCAGTTCTTTTTTCAATTTGAATTATCGTTTGTTTATTTTTAAAGATACATATTAATTTCAATTTTGCTTTATATATAGTAAATTATAGTGAAATTTTGAGAATGAAGTTCTTGTGTTGTATAATAATTTTTCTGGGAGTAGTTAAATGGGAAATTTTGTGTCAAGATATTAAAGTGATAGAGAGAACTCCACAAAATCCGGGTGATAATGAACCCAATTTTGTTACACGTAAGTGCAATTCATTATTTCATCATTAATTGCAAAATATCTTAAATTTTTTTTCCTTTGTTATTTGCATTAATTTCGGTTTCACATCAGGTACAATTCATTCATTTTTCCCATCATGAAACAAACATTAATAACAACCATCACGCACAAGAAAACAACTGACCTATAGCACTCACATGAATTCTTTTTTGGTATTTCATACTTGAAGCATAAGAAAAATAGTTAAATACATTTGAAATATTCGTATGACACGCGACAATTTTTCCCGCTAATAAATTCTAGCAATTTAAAATGTATACTATTGCACCTCATCATTACATGGCGTATACAGTGGTGTAATAATTATTGGAGTTTTGTTTGATATATAGAATTATTAATAATAGATCTAGATATTCTGAAAGTTACTTAATATATATTCGCAAAACGTATTCATTGACAATTGTGACAGTTAAAATTGCTCCAGGATGATGAGCCGGTGGTTGGAGAGCAATGAACAAGTTGTAATAGCACTTGTGATGCAATACTTTGGCGTGGCGAAGGTTGTGTCAGAGTTTTACGTAATAATGGTGGCGGAATTCGTTGGAGAAAGTCTTTAGTTGGACTTGAAGTCTCAAAGATATTACCGTGTAACCTACTACGGCATCAAACAACATTCGTGTGCATACACTTTATGCAAACAAATAAATATAAATATAAATATTGTGAATTGGAAAATGTTAGATCTTTTATCAGGTTGAATTATCAATTTTGTCCTTCATCCACAGGCTTTGAAAAATATTCCAGATGATTTATCACTTTCAATACATCACTCTCGCAATTTTACTGACATTTATTAACAGTTTTTGAATAGTATAATTTAAATAGCAGAATGAAGTACATAAATTTTTTATACTGCTATTGTTGTATTTTTGAATCGTATGAATATTTATTCATCATTTAACATGGATCATAAATATTAATGTGAAATTTGTTAGTTAATATTGTGCAGAAATATTCAATCATTAATTTTGCCTATTGTTAACTTTATTTTTTGGGGTGATAAACTAACAAGCTCGTCTTATACGAACGGAAGTGAAAGTCATTGCATAAAAATCACGGAAGTATATGTAGGGAGAAAATGCCGGATGAAAGAAAAACATATTTGCGTAACAACAATGAATTTATTTTCCATATTCTTAATATAATTGTAATCTAATTCACGCACACGTTGTTAGTATAATTTATTTATTGTCCATTCATCATTTTGATCTAATTATTTATGAATTATGTATTTTTATTCTTGTTTATAGCGGAGTATATTTTACCATGCAGTAGAAATGATCCAGAGATTGATGGATGTATTCAAAAAGCATTTAACCATTTGAAGACTTATTTGGCCAAAGGTACAGTTAATATATTAATGAAAGAAAATAATATTTCTTACAATCGATAATTTTTGTCCCATGGAACGTCGGATAAATCAGAATTTTCTGTTCAATAATTCTTCTTTTCTGATAATCTTTCATATTTACCAACTACCTTTATCGTCTCTATTGTTGAGATATTTTTCCTTTCACCTATCACGCTATGAATATTTCATCAACATAAAATCCCGATGCAGAGAGTTGTAATGATAGCTGGAGCATCAATTTTCACAGACGAATTTTACATATGAAAATTTAATGGAGAAATTGGTGAACACATTGGAGACTTTCGAGTTATTACTTCATCATTGTTTCTTGAAAGAAAATTTTTCTTATAACACCCTGGATCATATGTAGAAATTCTGAAGGTTAATCTCCTCTTAAATATATAACAAAACGTAATTTTCTAGGTATTCCGGAATTGGAGCTGCCGTCTATTGAACCTCTTACAATTCCCAAGTTGGGAATGGAAAACGGTGATGGTGCAGTACGTGTTCGTGCACTTTTTACCAATATCACAGCATTGGGATCAGGCAATTACACAGTAACAAAAGTTCGATCTGATATTCGTTCACTCAGACTGGATCTTCATCTGAAAATTCCAAAAATTGAACTTCAGGGACATTATGAAGTGTCTGGAAATGTTTTATTATTTCCCATTCAAAGTCAAGGCGACTTTTGGGCGCTTTTTGGTAAGTTTTCAGTTGACATATTGAAGCAATCATTATTTAATCACAATTATTCATTGTATCACAAAATTTCACATGGATCTACATTCTCATATTGATGACAATATGCAAAAAAACATTCTTAGGTCAGTTATCAATTTTCATGCCACATACACAAAGTCACTAACATTAAAATTCAATTGTCGATAACTTGAGAAAATATCAGGCCATTGTACTTGACCTGATTGATTTCTTAATTAAAAAAAGGACCTCAATTTTTCCACTACAATATGTGCGATCACCAATTAGAACGTTAACTTTTTTCATTCACCACAAACCATATTCTATCCACTAAAATATAATTATCCATCAACTCTAAACCTTGAAGACATAAATTGAGAATGAAAAAGAATGAAATCGTAAAATTAAATCATAAAAAAAATCCCTCTGTGTTCCAGTACTAAACAAATCAATTATCTACAGAATATAAAATTACTTGAAAAACAAAAAATAATTATAATTTTCAGGTGATGTTGAGGCAATTGGCCGTGTTCAAGGTGTTGAAGAGAAGCGAAATGGTGTACGTTATATGAGAATAGCACGTTTATTAGTCGATTTTAGTTTAGGGCGTGCACGATTTCGTATAATTGATCAATTAAATGGTAACAATGTGATTGGACAAGCAATGAATCAGTTCCTCAATCAAAACGCCAAAGAAATAATTGAAGAAATGAGACCAGCAGCGAGTGCAAGTATTGCTTCACACTTTATGTCATTCCTCAATACTGCCTTTACAAAAGTTCCACTAAAGGTCTGGTTGCATGACACGTAAATTGAAAATTTTCGATGTTGTTTATTACTTATTTTTTTTCGCTTTCATTTTCTCTCACTCGTTTTTATTTTCTTATGCTTTGTATTATCGTGTTTATTATATCTACAAACCATGCATTATGGATTCGAGATTGCGTACACACAGAGAGTGAGAGTATCTAGACAAGCATTGTGTTATTAATTTGCGAGTAACACAAGGATGAGAGAGACAAAGCAAATTCTTTTTTTTCATTTCATCATACGTGTTTATATACATGATTGATTCGTAGGCGCTCATTTCAACATATTGTGTATTCCATTATTATCAAGTGCCGTGTACATTTTATATCAAAACATAATGAATCATGTAGACGATAATATATAGGAAAATTCGACTGTATTCCATTTCTTGAAATAATTATCAAGCGCGAGTTTAAATCATAGAACGATAATATTAGAATTAATAATTAATTTCTCAACCATTATCAAACAATGATTATTAAATTAAATGTCTTTTCTTTCTTTGCTATTAGAAATAACAAGTTATTGTATATCCATATACAATTCATGAATTATTATTTGGACTGTGTGAAAAAATTGAATTTTATTATATAAGGTTTCTTTTATATTCTGATGTTTAATAGAATTTATTCCATCACTTCTTTTTCTCCATTTAAATTGAAAGGCTTTTAATTGTTGTATATTTTCGAACTATTGCTGATATTTGTAGAAAATAAAAAAAAAATGATGATATGCATTCACAGTATTATGAAATACTTATTTGTGCTATTATATAGATGAATTATTGAATATTATTTTAATATCAATTGTAGCGTTGAAGCATCACGCGACCGCAGGCAGTGAAAGTTTTAAAGCATCAATATTTACTTTATTATTGCGAGCCAGTGATTCTCACAATTATTTGTCATTATACACAATGATAACATACAATTACTACATTGTGATCTGTCTAAATTATTCTGATATTTCAAATAGAAAAATACTCAGCGTTATTAACAAATTATACCCATGAATACAAATATCACAACATTTACATCACATAATTTATCTTGATAATCTTATTGACTGAAGTTTTACTTTTATTATTTTTCACCATTCATATCCTCAATACGTTTAATTGCAAATTGCCACAATCTGTAAATATTTCGATACTAGGAGAGAGCAAAACGAGCGCGTGGCCAGTGTGTGTATTCTTGATAGCAAATATTAGCATAACGACTGTCCGCAGACTGTCTATCATCATTTGAACTTCAACCCTGGCGTCAATTTCAAGCTTAAACTCTATAGCGCCAATAAGACAACAGACATCACCAAAACACCAATAGAGAGCAATGAAATTGTAATTTCGTGTGAAGAACGAAATGATATTTGCTAAAGTTTGATATTATTTGGTCAGTCGCAGACAGCCAATACTCGTGAGAGTTTATATCTACGTTTATGAGTGAGTACCATTTCACACATTCCTTTGGATTTATTTCACATTTACTATCACATTGTCATAGTAAATCTGGAAAAGTACAAAACAACTTTTTATATCTTAGAGAATTGACACAATTAAAGTTGAAGATGGTAGGCCAGTTCACTAGGCGACAATGGCTTACGCTCATCGTAATCAGTATCGCTGACTTTGCTAATGCTATTTGTGTTTCGCTCCAAGCTCCATTCTATCCTCAAGAGGTGAGTCATTTTGTATATCTTCAATATTTATAGTAGTTAGTAACATTGTAAACTAAATAAAAACATCAATTAATCAGTCTGAATTTTATAATTTTGATAGATAAAAATGATATCAACATCTCATGAAGTGAAAACAAACTCCAAGAAGATTCTTTATATTAGGCGATGTATACATATTTGTATATATTTCTTCTTAATTCATGCAAAATATTCATTATTCTGAAATTGATATCAATCCATAAACCGATAATTTGCCAAAGCCAATACGAATGCATTGACACGCACCCAGAGTTTATCAGCAGTGTATTTTTTATAATCATTTTTGTCGTAATTTCAGTATTATCATCTTGTAATATGCGTAGTAGTTATGTAGACGGTGATCAGTTTGGAATCATATCAGCAGGCGCCATCCATTCACTTAACGATCATTGCATCATTTTTCCCATGTTTCAAAATTTTTTTCCCATATAGACTTGCGATAATTCTGTTTCTATTTGTATATCTTTTGAAACTTTATTTCAGGCTGAGAAAAAAGGAGCATCACCATCTGAATATGGACTCGTTTTTGGTGTATTTGAACTCATCGTATTTCTTATCAGTCCAATATATGGACAATACGTATGTATTTTTATACTAAAGTGATATTATTATAGAGAAGAAAAGAATTATTATCATTGTTTCTCATCCTTCCTTTCTCTCTGTTATTGCAACAGCTGAATAGAATTGGACCAAAGTTACTTTTTAATGGTGGAATTTTAACGACTGGTACATGTGCTATATTTTTTGGCCTTCTCGATAAAGTTGATGGCCACTATCCCTTTATAATTCTATCGTTTACGATACGTATTATCGAGGCACTTGGTAATGCTGCATTTCTTACAGCAAGTTTTGCTATAATTGCTAAAGAATTCCCAGAAAATGTTGCAACTACGTTTGCAAGTCTGGAAACTTTTTTTGGTCTTGGGCTTATTGTCGGACCAACAGTTGGTGGTGCACTTTACCAGGTAGCTTCAATATTGATTACTCCTTTGGATATTCAGATCAATTTGGATGTTTGCAAATATGCGTAACATACTTTGTCAATACAATTCTCAAGGTTGGTGGTTACACAACACCATTCGTTGTCTTGGGATCAGCATTATTCCTCGCTGCAGTTATGACTGCATTTGTTCTTCCTGTTCATAATGACACTGACCAAGATGCGCATTCAGCTGGTGGATTTACTAAAGTGTTACGGATACCAGGTGTGATGGTAGCAACAGCATCGATTGTCGTCACGAGTATGAGCATTGGATTCCTTCAAGCCACTATGGAACCACATTTGCGTCAATTTGAGTTGAGTCCAGTTGTTCTTGGTCTCATGTTTGTTATCAATGGCGGTGTTTATGCTGTGAGTGCACCTGCTTGGGGATGGCTATGTGATCGTCGATTGCAACACAAAGTGAGTCGACCTAGTTGGCAGGAAAAAATTGCGAAATGTTGAAGCAATTTTCTGATGTTTCTACCTCTCGTTTCTAAATTCAACTCTCATTGATTATGCTCACCAACAATTAATTTTACTTATAGGTAGCAACACTCATAGGCTGTATACTCGTTATGGTCGGATTTAGTTTGATTGGTCCCGCACCTTTCATCCCATCGAAAACAATGATATGGTTAACGATTTGTGGTCTTGTTATCCACGGGTTGGGTGTATCAGCTCAGTTGGTAGCGAGTTTTTCTGATGCTCTCGCTATTGCTACGTGAGTTGTCTACCAACCATCAGTTGATATATAATATGTTTATTGCATTTTATCCGATAAATCACCATGTTTATCCCTCATAGATGTTATATTTTAGTACGAATTATGATTAATTCATATTCAATTGTGAGTTGGAATTCCAGCTACATTAATATCATTTGTCAACAGGTCTCACGGTTTTCAAAATAATTTAGAAACTTATGGATTGATAAGTGGTTTATGGACAAGTGCATTTGCTCTGGGTGCATTTATCGGCCCAAGTGTAGCTGGAATTCTGTTAGACAACGTTGGTTTTCGCAATGGCTCATTGTTTATCATAGTTCTCCATTTGTTGGTGGTAAGATTCACTACTACAATTCATCCCCAATCAACATTCTTCTATTGATAATTTTTATTCAATTATTTTAGGGAGTACTTGCAGCAATATTTGTTAGCTGCTCACGAAATCCAAAACCCTACACTGAAATTGGTTCAAATGGTGAAATGCGCGCATCACTGACAGACAGTGGTAGATCTCACAGTTTGAGTTCATCACATCAACATCGGGGTCTTCCAGGTGTACCAGTTGACAGACCCAGTGGCATGAATTCATTGATTGCGTGTAATAGTTATTCAAATCGAGCTGGCACGTGGTCACGGGCATCATACAGTGGTCGTTACAGTCACAGCTATGGTTCAGTAGAAGCCAAACCTTATAATTTTGAACGAACAACGTGAGATTCAACGCATAAATTCCAAGTGTGGTTGATATATATCATTCATATACACACTTACAGAAAGATTTTGACAAGTTTAGACATGGCATAAATAATAATAAAATTGTAAATAAAGACATGCCTATTCTGATACGTAAATTAATTGAATAATTGAACTTCTTAGTTCAATATTAGCTAAAGAAAAATGTAAACGAAATTTTATCTTGTGTAGAATAGAAAATAAAACGTATGAATTTCTATCATTGAAAATTTCTAAATTTGTTGAAAAATTGCGTCACCAGATGAAGCGATTTTATAGATTGTCTTCTCGTGCGACCCAGATTTGGATGATTCCTCCAATCCTGAACAAAATTACCTGAACCTTCTTGCATCCTTTACAATCCAATATATCTACAATTTTTTCCACATATCGTCTTATCGTAAATCGATCTTTAATCGTGGGATCTTTGGACGTGATGAAAAAAATAGCTACATAATATAAAAATAATTGACAGCAATTACTGTTCGTGACAGAGTACCGAGGTTGTTGATTGAGTAATTTCTCCTGGTCGTTTATTATGATACTCATGTATGTATATATTTTTAATCCAGTATCAATGTTCACTACAGCTCTCCAGATCTACAAACCCCATTTACTTGTCATCATACCCAATCATTACAATCAAATACAACATCATAATTTGTCTCGATTATTTCAAATACTTTGAACAGTGGAATACTCAACGATATTACATCACGTATGTCATCAAATGAAGTATCATCAAATACATTTACATAATATTGAAAAGATTTTTATGATAGTATCTAGAATGTACTAGAACGATTCTTGACTTCCCTCATTTTCGATAACATATACTACAAATTGTCACAATCTCTGTTTTTATGATAAAAAAATTATAATACACGAGTGAATAAGCTAGTAAGTGTGTGTTCTTGATAATGAATATTAGTATAACAACAGTCCGCAGATTCTCTCGCATCATTCGAACGTTAACTGTGGCGTTAATTCCAAGCTCGAAGTATATGGTGCATATGGTAAATTAGACATCACCTAACATAAACAAAAGAGTAGCGATATCAAAATTTCGTACGAATAATGTTATCACATTTATCGGAGTTTGATATTATTAGGTCACAAGCAGTCAATAAACCTCAGTGCATCTATCTACGTTCATGGGGGAGTTCAATATATAAACGTTTCTGGATTAATTTCGTCTTCATTATCACAGCCTTATTGCAAACCCGAGAGGGTATACACAACGTTCTTACTCTAGAGAATTGTCACATTTAAAGTTCAAGATGATAGGCCAATTTACTAGGAGGCAATGGCTCACGCTCATCGTTATCAGTATCGCTGATTTCGCTAATGCTATTTGTGTCTCGCTCCAATCTCCATTTTATCCTCATGAGGTGAGTAATTTCATACATATTCAACATTTATAACAGTTAGTGATATTCTTAGTCAAACGAAGACACCAATCAATACATTCGACTATCTTTAGCTCTGATAATTTTTCATAAATCAAAAAATTGACGAGGATCTGTCAGATATGTTGAACTTGTATGTGGATAGTTTCCACTCCATATCATTGTATAAGTGGATAATTCAACCGAGCAATATCGATTCTGCTGACATGTTGCCAAAGATTATAATCAGCAGAGACTTCATCGTTTTTCTTCAATAACTTCAGAATAATCGTTGAATAATAATTATATTGACATCTTGTTTATGATGAATTGTCAGCATGTCATTCTCAAGTTTTGTCTAGCAATCATTTTATTAATATCTTTTTGACATTAATCTTTTATTTGTCATTATTTTTCCATTTAATATGTTTGTTAACATTGAATTTAGGCAGAGAAGAAAGGCGCATCGCCGTCGGAGTATGGACTCGTTTTCGGCGTCTTTGAACTTGTTGTATTCCTCATTAGCCCAGTATATGGTCAAAATGTATGTTATCGCATTTAAAAAATTTTATTCTTCAGAAAAAAAAAGATACACAACTGAAGCAGGTCAAGCACATTAAAAAAAAATGATAATCTTTTTTATTGCACTTAACAGCTGAAAAGAATTGGGCCAAAGTTACTTTTCAACAGTGGAATTTTTACAGCTAGCACTTGTGCTATCATTTTTGGCCTTCTTGACAGGGTTGATGGTCATTATCCTTTTATCATTCTGTCATTCACGATACGTATCTGCGGAGCACTTGGTAATGCAGCATTCGTTACAGCAAGTTTTGCTATAATTGCGAAAGAATTTCCAGAAAATGTTGCAACTACATTTGCAAGCTTAGAAACTTTTTTTGGTCTTGGACTTATTGTCGGTCCAACAGTCGGTGGTGCACTATTCCAGGTACCTTATAATATTAAGTAATTATCTGAATATTTAGATCAACTTGAACGTGTGTGTTTGCATAGAATGTACCTTTTTGTTTCCATTTCTAAGGTCGGTGGTTACACAACACCATTTGTTGTTATGGGGTCAGTATTATTCCTTGCTGCAATCATATCCATATTTGTTCTCCCTGTTCACAATAATATCGATCAAGATGTACACTCACCTGGTGGATTCACCAAATTATTACGAATACCTGGAATTTTGGTAGCTGCAGCATCGATTGTTGTGACAAGTACAAGCATTGGCTATCTTCAGGCCACAATGGAACCAAATTTACGTCAATTTAATTTGAGTCCAGTTGTGCTTGGTCTCGTATTTGTTATCAATGGTGGCATTTATGCTGTGAGTGCACCCGCTTGGGGTTGGCTATGTGATCGTGGAGTCCAACCTAAAGTAAGTCGACCTCATTAGCGAGAAAGTTTCCAAAAAAATTGAAGTAAATATCTATAATTTTATTTACGGTTTTATTTTTTGGAGATGTAATTGCCATGTTGATGTCTTTCACCAACCATCAACTCTGCTTATAGATAATGATGATCGCAGGATGTGTTCTTATCATGGTCGCCTTCAGCTTGATTGGTCCTGCGCCATTCATTCCATCAGAATCATTGATGTCGTTAACGATTTGTGGTCTTGTTACCCACGGCTTGGGTATAGCAGCTCAGTTGGTAGCAAGTTTCTCTGATGCTCTTGCTATTGCCACGTAAGTTGCCTTTTAACCGTTCGCCGATACATGACATGGGTTTAGCTGGTATTCCCTGAAGAGTAGATCCATTCATTTCAAGTAGATGTAGCATAATACGATAGATTAAGACCCATAAGATTATTATCAATTCACGTCTATTCATGTTTCCTCCACTGATTCAAATTTTCTTGCTCAACAGCTCCCATGGTTTTCAAAATAACATAGAAACTTATGGATTGATAAGTGGTTTGTGGACGAGTACGTTTGCTCTAGGTGCATTCATCGGACCAAGTGTGGGTGGAATTCTTCTAGACAAGATTGGTTTTAGCAATGGCTCAATGTTCATCATAACTCTTCACTTATTAGTGGTGAGAATCAGCTCTTTAATTCATCCTCAATGTTTCAAGCACCTACCAACAATTTCCATCAATTAATTTCAGGGTATAACTGCAGCTATATTTATTAGCTGTACTCGTACTCCAAAACATCATATTAAAATTGAGCCAAGTGATGATATTCACACCTCACTAACAGATAGTGGTAAATCTCGGAGCATAAGTCCAACATATCAACACCGACTCTACCATTCTCTATCAATTGACAGACCTAGCGGAATGAATTCATTGATGGGATGTAAAAACTATTCTGAACGAACTTGTGCATGGGCTCGAGCATCTGACAGTGGTCGATACAGTCAACATTATGGCTCAGTTGATACCGAACCACATCATTTTGAACAAACAGCATGAAAGATCTGCATAAAATATGCAAATATACATCGACTCTCATATGTCAATACATTTATTTATTATTACAAACTTCGAGTAGATAAAATTTCCTTTCAACTGGTGCCAAACGTATTCCATCACCAATTGAATGCCAAGTCTTGGTGCTGTACACCTCGAATTCCAACGCGTTCGCCGAGCCCGTTCACGTGTGCATACATAAAGTATAATATATGCTCACCAGTAGCAACTAAATACGCATTATGTATTCTATGAAATTATTTTTCTTCGATCATCCATATCATTTCGTATGAACATTAATTACTACATCAATTCCAATTTCTACATTCCACTCAATATAGATAAAATTGCATTCTTATCCCATTACAAATGTGAAAACAAATGTGAGAAAAGAGAGAAATAACAAATGCGAATAATAAATAATTAATACAAAGGTAAAAGTGAAGAAATGCATTCCAAAACTATGAAACACGCGATAGGTGTGCATATATGTATTTGATATTGTTGCCGGGCGAAGAATTGCGTTAGACATTGGAGCATATATGTATATACATCCATCGCAGTATATAACGTAACAAAACGAATATACAACATTCCCTATTCTCTATAAACCGCCGTGTTCGCTCATGTGCATCGACCCGCCCGGAAGCTGTTGGCTATATTCTGCGTATAGTAATAATACTTACATCGCACATAGTTCGGCCCTACATATTTATATTTTCCTCAAAGGAAGAAAGAAAGAAAAAAATTCCATTGAGAAATAGTTGATGTCCATCAGTTTGCTTCATCAAATATCACCTATTATCAATTTTACTTTTCTTTCTTTCTACCTTATTAATGACAATCATCATGACAGTAGTTACATACATTTTATTATATGAATATATTCATCAATTAATATAAAGAAATAATTTGTTACAAAGAATAGAAAATATATATGTAACCAATTAATGTATACGTTCAACCATGTGCAACGACTTGTCCAGATTCTATTTCGTTCCACGTAATAACACTATACGGTGTGAATAGTTATGTTCATTATATATCCATTTTTTATTTTATTTTCATCTTTTATCTAACATGTATATTTATGTACATGTATATATGTATAATGTATATGTGTGTCTATGTGTAGGATGAAAAGTCATTGTCCTAAGAATTTTTTATCTAAACCAACACATCAGTAATCAATGATGAATATTAATGCGTGGTAACGAGAGTGTTCTCTTTTAAGGGCTCCAGAAATAGATTGTCTTTATGGTCTTTTAATTATCTTGATATATGAGAAGGTTTGCTTTTAAATTCTTCATGAAATTTGTTTAATATTGTTTGGAAATATTATCCATTAGATTTTATTCAAGGAAAATTAATGAAGTTGTAACAATCTGATCTGGACCTTTGGTATGACACACAAGGAATGTGATTCTCACATCTTTGGTGTCAATCTGAAATAGAAGAAGATATGGATTCAGGTGAATAGAATAATCTTTGTATCTGTCGGTCGATTTTACTAGAGTTATTTGAAATATGACACCACAAAGAAAAAAAAAGAACCTGATTGAAAAAAAATGTCAAAATTTTTTCAATTCTTCTGGTTCTAATCGAGTAAAAAAATAAAAAATGTTCTATGAATTGACATACATTTAAAAGTAACTGTATAAGAATTCATATAAAAATCAAACAAATAACATAGGGAAAATTCCAATCTAGAAGTTTATCCAAATAAATGAAATGAATCTAAAAAACAATATGTTAGATTATAAACAGTGATATAAAGCCAAACCCATAACTGTACATTTACGAGTTACTTTATTTATATTTGAATGAACCCTGTACTTGTTTATAATTATTTCCGCTGATCACTATGTTATTCCCCTTGAAAATTGCAAAATTATTAATTTGGTGGTGAAAATAAAGTGGCGGGAATATGCGCACCTGTCTGACAGTGTTGAGGTAAAACAAATAGGTAAAAGAGGGTCTTAAATACTTGGGACTTGCGCCATCAACGAGCGGAAGTTACAAACAGGTCACATAAGCAAGTACTATACAGGTTTTAGGGTCTATGGGTCTCATTGAGACCCTATATAAGCTTCGAGAAAATTTCCAAAGTGCTACCACCTGATATATTTTTGTTTGTGTGTATAAGTAAGTACTGTATATCTATGTGTGACTCAGGTGAGAAGCCAACGAAACAGGTTCGAGGGGTTGGCTGACGACGTTTCCCACTCATGCTCTTTCTTGTTGGCCCCAGTGGGCCCAAGAGACACAGCCATTGCGCATGCGCACTCAATACACTGTAAAGACATCTTTCTTGCTTTACATGTACGTGTGTATACCTTATCCATACACACTCTTTTCGTTTACTGACTGCTTACTGGCTTGCGAAGGGAAAAGGCACCGGCGCAAATACCGCTTGTTCTTATAGTGCTGTTGGTGTGCGCATGATCAGGCCCCGAGGCCACCCCAGTCGTGTTTTGCTTCTTCGGTTTTTTTTTTTCACTTCTTCTCCATACGCTTTTTTTATTCCTCACAATTTTTTTCCGTCCCGTTTGAACATCTTTCCCGCGTCTACACTCTGTTCTTCTCTCTTCTTCTCACTCTCCATGGGCCCCAGGCCCCTACTCGTTTCCCTCTCGTCGGCAAATTTTTTCCACACAGCCGTCGCTGCTCTGATCGGTCAGTACTCGTGGAGACTTCGGAAGAGATAGAGAAAGAGTGGTATTGTAGTGTGTGTGTGCCAATATTGTTATAGATATTATTTTAGGGATTTTAGTAATCAGAGGATTTTTATTTATAGATTTTTCTTCCATTGTGGAATTTTTTTTGTTTATAACATTTTTTTTTGTGTGACAATTTATTTTATGAGGGTGAATTAATATTATTTTTCCTCATTCTATTGAGTGCAATGGGGATCTAGTCTAGCGATATAAGGGTAAGTTTGAAAGAATTTTATCAAGTAATCATGAAACGAATAATATGTCTGTTATCTTTTTCAAATTTGACTTTTGTTTTCTTTCTTTACTTTTTTGTCATATGACTTTGAATTGTACGTTGATATTTAAACGTTTCGTGCGCTGAAGACACGAAAGGGCCACAGTTCGTTATATTGGAACACTGTGAATTTTCAATTACAAATGCTTGTTCTTCATGGATTCTTTCATTGTTAAATAGCTGTTTAATAATTAATTGTGTAACTCAAGGAAGTTCTTCTCTAGTTCCCATTAAATTGAACGTGCAATGGAAATCCAGTTTAACTATGTGAGAATGAATTCTATAAAACTGTGTCAGAGATAATGAAACAAATGAAAAAAACAAATATTGCAATTTTGGACGATGGGAAAATAAGTTTCATCCACTTTTCATTACAAATTCTGATGAAAAATTCAATCTGATTATGAAAATTAATCATCTATTGAAAAAAAGACACTGGAAAACTCATTTATTACAAGTAAATATTTGAAATATGTGACAAACAGAAATTGAATAACAGAAAAAATGGAACTTAAACTCAACAGTTGTGTCTAGCTACAAAAATGTCCATTCACACGTCTTCAAGATGAATAAATCAAGTTGAAACGGTGATTTCAATGCCAGAAAAGAAGACGACACTGAATCCACATTGAAATCACACGTTTTAACCGTGCACACCAATAAATGAAATTCCATTCATATACATCTACTAAAACCACCACTCAAAAATATAAATTCATATCAATGTCATTGTTCAATAACAATTGACATGACCAAATCAATCAATCAATTCCAAAATGTAAATTCAACTCGCGTAAATCCATTCGCCAAAGTAAAACAAGAAATAAAAATTAAAACGAACACACAAACCATATGAAAGAGACAGTGGAAGAGTGAAAGAGAAAGAAATAAACCAGACGAAAGACGTACGTGCTCTCATCAATGCACGCATAGGAAAAAAAAATCGCGTGACGTGCATACATCTATCGACCAATAGCTTCAAAAACCCACACGCAAACACCTGATCACAATGACTTCAATTTTATTTGCGAATTTAAAGATATTTGGCAAAAATGACTCAACAAAATACCTAAAATTATTGGACAGGTAAAAAAATAAAAAATGAGACGATCTCCCATCCCTACAAAGGATCAACCTTGAAAGTTAATCCCTACATTTTTCTCACGCTTTCAGTTTCGTTAATGAATTAAATTATTATCATATATTGAATTAATTAATTGAAGAAAAAAAAATGATTTTTCATATTTTCCCTCTTTTTATAAAATTGCCTGGCAACGGTGTGAAAATATGCAAAACAATATGCCCTATTACTTTGTATATTTTGTACAAGATGTGCATTCATATATGAAGAAAGAGTCATAAAGTCGCGAACAGTCAATGCACTTTGCAAGAATATTCTCGCCAAGCTGAACAATGGCACGTGACGTCACGAACCCGCACCTGAAGTTATATCTCTCTCGCTCTTTTCTTTCTATTTCACTTCGTTCATACTTAATAATGGTGGTGGTGGTATAAATAGTTCGACAATACAACTATAAGTGCAGAATAAACAACCACATAACAGGAAACATAATAAGTATTAATATTAATTATTTATTTATTTATATTTATTTACTCAATTACTCTGTTTCTCCTGTTGTGCACCATATTATGTAGAATTGAGTTGGTAATTGCCAACGTTTACATGATATGTCTGCAATTATTTCACGGATGTATATTCATTTAATTTTTATTTATGAATATGATGAGTTTGAATAATGTATAGGCATTCGCATTCAATTATTCGAAATTGAAACTCATCGAATAGTTTTATAATGGAAGATGGAAAAAAAATGGATAATGACAAACAATGAATGATGACACTTTGATAATAATGATCGGATGAACGTGACCATAATTTCATGTGGAAAACAATTAGAACTCATTAGAGATAATTAATGTTTTTTCAATTGATTTAATTTGTTAGTTGAACGTGTTTTAATTATTCTTCAGAATTTTTATGTTCTGTTTTTTTTTTTCATTCTTCTTCATCGATATAACTTTGAGTTTAAGATTTTTATATAAATATTTTTATTTCTCTTTTGATTGAGTATGCGTATGAAGGCATTGAGATGTACAAGATAAATTCGATCAATATATTCGGGAAGTAAAGAGAGATCGGATGTGTATGTGATGAGGTTATACTTTCACCATTTTAAATTCGGCCAACTCTTTTTTATTATAACCTTCTTATATATTATATGTGTACACTCGAGAGTTTGAGAACGTATTTTTTCGTATTTTCATTTCATCAACGACGTGCAAAATGTGTACATATATATATACTAACGAGTATGTATACGTTGAAATAAATACAGACACAAAAAATTATGCTTGGAAAAAAGTAGGACTCGTTAACTGTCATTACTTGACTCTTCGAAAAATTCCAATATAAAAATAAGAAAGAACAAACAAATTTGTATATAATAATGAGAATTATTTTATTTCATATTAATCACCGTCAAGAAATTTATTTTATTATTAATATTAAAACAGACATTTTTCGTCATGACTTAGTGATCATATTACGAATTATCTTTTCGAATTGAATACATAGGATATAGTTGAATTGAAAATATCTTGAAACAAAAATAAATTTAATGACTCCTTTATTAACATTCAATGAAGTGATTTCACATTGTACCATATTACACAAATGTTTATTTCACAACTTTTGACAAGTATTTATTCCAAACCAAATAAATAAATAATTAACAACACCATGATATCTCATGAATCTCTTATCTAGTGAATCAAAAAAAAATCCCATTAGAAATGATTCAATAGTAATACAAAAATTTTCTTTACACACTTTTACAAATATTCTTTCATCTCAATTCTTAATCACAACAAAAACAATTTTAAAATCATCACAATCACCATGTTAGAAATATTCAAATCAAACTAATACAACCGAACATTATCAATATCAAACTCTGTCATGAAATTTTTACCGCCACATAAATTAATCTTTCTATATAGCAATTATATTGTTGTCCCCATATATATTATTCTTTTTATACTTGATATGGAAAAACGGTTATACCGATTGCGTCACACACGTCCCGTGCCGATTATGGTACCTCTCTCGACGTGCCGCACTTGGACGGGTATGTTGTTATCGTCTTTTTTTTTATTTTTATTTTCATTATTATTATTTTTATATATTTTTTCTTCCTTTTTCTTTTGCTCACGCCTCCTTGTTTCCTTCCTCTTTCATTCGTCCACCGACTGCTCTTTCATTCTCGCGGTTGTATCGTGCGGTCTTTAACCAACCGCACACTCATTGTACAAATCCAGTCCAACTATAAATATATTGTGTATATATGTATGTATATATACATATATATATATATATATTATTCTCCAACAATTGTAATAATCGTAATCACAATGATGGTGACGAGACTCGATGACCTAAAACAGAGATTCCGGAAACGTGTCCTTGAGACATGTCTCCTTTGATTTAATCCATTACCACATACAAAGCCATATTTAGCATTTCGAATTTTTCATATTGTCGTCTACGTAATTCAAATACAATAAAAAAAAATGAAACGAATTTCCAATTTTTATTTAGTTTACGTATTTCATGAAAACACACACATTTTTCTTTACATTTGTATGATTTTCCTGTATTTCATATGTCATTTTATCGCATCCATTATTTGTCCATCATAAATTGATAGAACAAGAATAATTCATGCGTTAAAGGGTTAATTTTTGCAACCATTAAATACTCTAATTATTTTTACGTAATTTGTTTTTCTGTCTCTTTTTGGTCTATTATTTCAGTGCCTCTCTCTTTTTTTTCGAATTATGCATCCAATTTTCAATTCAGTGAATTATTACGTACGACAAAATTGAGGAAGTCAAAAACAAAAAATCGGCTTTGAGAAACAAACATTGACATTATATTTTTTTCATAGATTTTTTTTTATTCTTTGTCAATCTGTTTTTTTTTTTATTATTCGTTGGGCGATATTGTGCGATTGATTCAACGAGTGCGTACTTGAGTTATAAATTTAAAGCACGAACGACATATTGAATCGAGTATATTTATTTATGTGTATATATATATATAAAATTGCGCGAGTGTTGCAAATTCTTATAAAGCAGCTGCGTGTGCCAACGCCTATGTAGACAACGGTCCCTGAGTTGGTACCACCTATATATCGCGTCCGCGCGACACTTTCACTTATATAAAACGGGTGTGCCTTGAAAAGAAAAAAAACGATAATAATGATAATAACGAATAAATATATAGATATATATATGATATGAATATAAATTCATTGAAGTAGATTGGTGAGGTCTCCCAACTCCTCTCATATCTTAATGACAAATTCACCGGTTCGTTTGTGCACTCCTTTTCATTAATGACTCAACAACTTCAAAATGTATCTTATCGTAATGAGGAAAGGAAAAATAAAAATTATTATTTTATTAATTCAAGATCGATATGATTTTAATTTTTGAAAACTGGTCTCTGGAAATAAGACGAATGAGATTGGTAATATTATTATTGACATTCATTTTATGAGAGATGATAAAAATAAAAGTAGTAGTGGAATGGATGGTGGATTTGAATGTTATATTTCCAAAGAGGACAAATGTGTAGATGTGTGTATAAATCAAACCCATCTATAGTCATACAAAGCCTTCCGGTTTCGTCACACCTGACTGAGTATATACTGCCCTGAAACGGCCTAGACATTTCTTAACGATGACGAGAGTCAATCTTGTCGTTTACTTGTTGGGAGGGTGTTAGAAAAAGCGAAAGGGAAAGTAAGGTTGCAGACGAAATTTTATATTAATGAATATTAATAATTATTGTAGATGAATGGATTTTATAAATTATTCAGGTATACAACTTTCATCAAATTATTTCTATTAGAAATTTTTTTCTATTTGAGTAGATGAAAGGAATTAATTTTATTTTATATTATTCAAACTTTGGAATAATTTATAATTTTTTTTATGATTATTTGACGCTTATAAATATTTAGTTATCCAATGAAATATTTCAAGAAAATTTCCTATTATTTTTCTTTTTTCGTAATGTGTAACTGATTGTGATATAATGATGAATGTTTGAGGAAATTTCTGTGCATTTTAGAATACCTTAAGAAGTGCCTTTTTGTGTTGTTCCCTTTTTTTTTAAATCTTTTTCCCATTTTATCTCCCTGATGCTTTCACTACTGTATGTATAAAATATGAGAGATTTATCGCGACAGGGACAGTTAGCGGTACTTTTATGTACAGTCACCTTTGAATGGAATGCATTGCAATCTGTATATAAGGCGAACGCAATTTTGTTTCCCTGATAGGTCAGGAAATTTTTCCCGACTCACTCAATGCAGATAACTAAATTCTTTTATTCATAAAATATAAAACTAAAATATAAAATATGATGAAAAAAGGAAAATAATTGAGTTTATCTCTGCAGTATAAATAAAACAAGAAAATTAAAATAGTGCAACGTTTTAATATCGTTGTAAATTACATGATGTTATAAACAGAAATAATTAACAGCAATTTTATCTTCACGATTATGCAATTAACATCCAACATTTTACATTTATTTATTTTTATTTAAGCAATGACATTTGTCAACTTAATTCAACTGAAATATTTTATATGATAATTTAATTATTCGAACTATTCTCCATCACAACATCATCATCATGATAATTAAAGAGCATCGTGTTGGAATAATGCAATTTCAATATATTAAAAACTTTCTCTTCTCTTAAAAATAAAAAATTATATACCACCTAAGAATATCAAGAATACAATTTCCATATAAGCTGTTTTAATTCAAAAAATTCTCCGTTACAATTCAATGAACTTTCTCAATGAAAAACGAGGTAACGAAAAAAGAAAAAAAAAAGGGAACTGTAATTCATCATCGTAACGAAATACATCAATGACAGCAACTTAGCAATGGCATCAGGCAAGTAAACTCTTCTCGAGTACCATCTGCACCATGAC
This sequence comes from Meteorus colon, assembly GCA_030523085.1. Classification (NCBI taxonomy): domain Eukaryota; kingdom Metazoa; phylum Arthropoda; class Insecta; order Hymenoptera; family Braconidae; genus Meteorus; species Meteorus colon. Next base: position 627,423 of record JAPYZH010000004.1, read on the forward strand.
GCGTTGACTTCAAGGTCGATAATTCTCAATTGAGATGTGCTGTCGACCTGGTTGAGAGTTTTTTTTATTTTCTTTATTCTTCTTCTATATAAATTCCACAATGACTTTGACCAAGTTTCATTACCTCTCGCAACACATAAACATATAATATCTATAAACATTAATTTTTTTTTCTCCTCTTTTAATTCAAACGATAGATATGCATGAATGTTTATCGTTAAAAATGAAATACATGCGAATGAATAAATAAATAGAAATAAATATAATAGAACGAGTGAGCAACTCGTCTAGGTGGGTTTTGAGTGACGATAGCAAGGTCATTTAGAATTTTTAATAAAACCATCCACTTTCATTTCTTCAAGTTGATGTAGTTGGTAAAGCAAGCAGTTCGCCTCAACAAACTCAATGCAACACTTTATATATGGCAATGTAGAATAATTTTCATTACGTTTTTAAAAGCTATATCGCATAAATGTATGAATATACCCGTTGGGCATATTGTTGAAGCCTCACATACACATTTGCATTCACCAATCAACCTTTAAATTCCATAACGTATTTTTTTTTTCTTCCTATATCGACATTATTATTATTTTATTTTCTTAACGATCGCCCACATTTGGTATCTAGATCAAATATCTGAATAATACTCGATTTTTTTGAGGTCACACCATGTAAGACAAAAAAAAAATTTAATTATAGTTATTAAGAGTAATCTTCCGTACCGCCAGTAAGGGAATAAAATTGCCACAGCTTTTGTCATAAATATAATTTTTAAATGGATAATTTAGAAACACGTTTTAAAGTACTGATATGCGTGTATATAAAGATGTTTATATATTTATTTGCACCGATGACTTTCTTCCTCATTCCGTTGGCACGTGCGAAATCGTCGACGTTGTGATATCGCATAGGGAGACATTGGAAAATACGAAGAAAAAGTGTGTGCCAGTATAAATTCAAACGTTTGCTGGCAGGTTTTTGGAATGTCGTCTGGTCACTCTTGGCACAACTTCTACTACTACCACCACCACCTTCAAATTCTCACATATGTTTTTCTTCACTTCCGCTATCTGTAATACTTTTTCCGGGGTGACAAACTAAGGAATTTTATCGTCAGATAAAAAAAAGGAAAGAAAAAAGCTCAATCCAAACCTGGAAGATATCAAGAATGGGCTACTTTCAATTCCACTGAAATAAAAAATGAACATAACAAATACTTTAAACTTGATCAAATAAAAGAATCACAAATTTCCATGCACAGTAACAAACGTTTCATATTGAAATACATACATAAATAACTTACGTAAGTGTCGATTGGTATAAGAAAATCTAGTGGGGGATTGTGTGTGGCACGAGTCTGTCGTTGCAAGTTTGTCCTACTTTCTAATCAAGCAGAGACACTTTTTCACAAACTCCTATTGGCAAAAAAAAAAGTAGTTCGTTATTCGAAACTCATTTATAAAATTTCATATATATGTATTCATGATTTATGTTATCAATTTCGTGCTCAATAGATATAATGAGCACAAGCAGTTTAATCATGCTGATGTTCAAGAAAAAAATAAGAACGAGAATTAATTTTCTAATGGTATGAAATCTCTGTGAATTCGATACGAGTATATTGCAAATTACCTCGCGTTTATGCTTATTTATCCACTCATATTCTTCCATACTATCCATCTTCATAACAACACTACAGCAAACACGCATATGTACATCGATCAAACCATATTAAATCAGAAGCTGTTCCTCAAGCCAATTTTCATACAAAATAACATTTATCGTATCTTCAATACAAACATTTGTACTCATCATCAAACTTTAATTAAATAAAGACAACAATTAAAATTCTTCTGATTCAGTCAAATTTATTGCAAAAAAAAATTAGAGAGAATAAAAAAAATGTATTCTATATCAATACAAAAATTATAATCAATATAAAATCCAATTTTAATAACTGATTCATTTTCGTTTAATTGTCGAAATAAAATTCTTTGCCTTTCACTAATTGCCATAATAACTTTGATTTTCAATTTGTTCCACTCATATAAGGAAATTAACAACACAGAGACCAATTCCCTTTTTCATTTGATCAGACAATCGTTCGTAACACTGAAAGTAATAACCGTAGAATTATATAAAAATAGCCATTTATTTTCTAATAGAATAATTACATTTATTTCCATTGGCTTCAACTATTCATTCACAATAATTCGAGTTGGAAATTTTACAATACTAATAACATCTACTTATTATTCACTTACATTAGTTTAAAATACCAAAGAACCATCATGAAAAGGGTCTACCAATACTTAACAAAACCGTCTCATTATTATTCCATTCCATTAAAACACACACACACACCTTTCTAGTTTTCACTTCAAATCCAATACATTGATGCCAAACGTTTCATCTTTACAATAGCCCACAATATAATAATTCTGTTTTGCAAATACAATACCTCATAAAAACCCTATGCAAACAATTCATAAATAAATTCACAACAGAACAATTTAATGGCAGTAAAACACCATAAAATCCATATTCAATTTCTATTTTTCTAATTAAGTAAATAACCAACATTTCTAACAACTGTCTAGACTGTTGCGCTTCAAAAAAAAAAAACAATTACAGTATTAATTTATCTGTCAATCGATTATACCTTCATTAGTATATTATGGATTAAAAAAGTTATTTACTTAATCCCAAACCGGATGTTTGAACGTAAATACATAAAAACACACAACATTTAGCACCCTTATAAATTTTATTAATAAATTCTACCCAAGTAATAAAGAACCCACATTCAAATTTAAAAATAAATAAACATGCAATCTAAATTTTCTACATGAATTGCTTTAAACATTGATACACACATTTATAAAATAAATTAAACAAATAAAAATAACAATAAGAATAATAATATATCCCACGGCCTATTCTCGCAAGTCTCGAATGACTCAAAGCAAATAAATGCACATCCATATATACATAGAAGATAAAAACTATATTTAAAAAAAACAACGTTGTCGCTCGTTAACTAATTTATTCTGCATCAGTATATATATGTTCATTATTAAATCATGTACATACGTACATACATATAAAGTTATATGTTTAAATATCTATGTGGAAGGTAGTGTACAGTACTAAACTCGCGTGGGTGTACACGGGTATTGTCTTGCGAAGAATGTAGAAAGTAAAGTATCTTGAGTAATGCACCAGAGAGAAGAAACAAAGTATAGGTTTGGTGGTGGCGGCGTTGACGACGGTGGTGGTGTAGGGGACGTGAAGCGTCGAAGGAATGGCAAAAGCAATAGGATGGATGCGCCAATGAGATGAGAGAAGAGAATCTTCAACTATCCTTGCGCGCGTTCCGCACGAAACTTCTTTTTCCTCTTCATATTCTCTCTATAGAGAAAAGGTCATTCGATTCCACCTCATACACTCACCTTCTCGACATTTATTCAATAAACTTTTTTTTTCATCACTCTTTTATGTAATTCGATTTATGCATTGATAGAATATTTATTTATTTATTTATTTATTTATGTATTAATTATATTAATTATTATTTGTGTTACGTGTCCGTTGCATCCTTCAGTCGTTTGGATAATGTAAGATGATATGATTATTTTATTTTATATCTGTGTTACAGTGCTGATATTTTGGCAAATTATTTATGAATATTTTGTGTGTGAATTTATATTGATAGTAATGACTTTTTATTTATTTTTTGATAATTACCGTCACATTATATGTGATGAATGCTTAAAGTTCAAAGGTTTATTTTGAAAAGTTAATATGGAGAATGAGAGTCTGGTTGGTTGGCTCTTTATATTATTATTTACTGTGAAGATAGAACAGAGAGAACGAATCGAGTTAGAGTGTAGAACCTCCGGCAAAAAAAGATGTACCGGTTTGAATATATTTTTCTCTCTATATTTATGCACAAGTTTGTATGGATGAATGTGTATTTGTGAGTATGTGTATGTTGGTGGAAATTCATGAGGCTTGAAGAAAGGAAGGCGATGAGGAGAAGGATTCCATTGGACATATCACGAGGTATAAACGTGTGCGCTTCGTTAGCGCTCATCCTCTATTATTGCGTCATCGCGTCGTCGTCGTTGTCTTGTAAATAGTGAGAGAATCTTTTACGGTTCGTTGGCGTAATATCATATTGTCGGGGAACTAACTAAAGATATGAAGATATAATACGTGTACATGATGAAGGAAGATGATGATAATAATGGTAATAGTTTGGAAGGATGAGAGTAAGATGTAAATTGAAATATAGTGTTGAAAATTTGTAAATGAACAGCTGCGTTTACTTCTTTCAAGTATTCATTTGTACGATAAGATAATTTCTTTTATTGAATGTGAGATTTATTTGAGTTTTAAATAATTATTTTCTCTATTTAAATGTCCTTCGAATTGATAATTGTTCCAAGATAAATTTCATGATAAATCTTTGTTAATTTTCTCAATAAAACTTGAAATAGTGAAGTTAAATATTGAGGTATCACGAGAAAATTAGCAATTCTTAATTTTTATTAGTGTACTTCAATGGCTTTCTCCAAGGAGTTTTATGAAGAAAACTATTCAATATTTTTTTAAATCGTTAAAATGGTATTAAATATTGATACTAAAGTACTTTTATTGGTTGTAAAATGAATTTTAAATTTAGAATAAGCATTAACTCATTCATCACACAAAGTTTTATTGGACTTGATATATTACCTGTCATCAAATCGTGAAAAAAAAAAATTTCCATCAGTGTTAATTATTAACACAAATTTCAGAAAGATTTTTATGTTAAATATTTATTTGCACGGGAATGAGCGGAAATAGTCTGGCGAATGTGTTTGAAGAAATTTTTTACATTTTTCATATTGACTAAAAATATCTCAAGTCACATGAATACATTCGACTATTTCAGACTTTTTTTTTCCATCACTTTTACCTACTGAAATATGCGTCAGACAAAACCGATTCATCCGTGAGATTTAAAGACGCCACGAAAGAAAAAAAATTGACAATAAAGGGAGATCTGATATAATTCTTTTTTCATCCAAATATATTATTCAAATTATGTCTCAAACCCCACAAATTTTACAATTCAAACAACAAAAAAGTTTATTTAACTAACACAATTCTCAGTACAAAATTATGAAATATGAAAGTTCTTACATAAAATCAAATAAAAATCCAAAAATTAAATATTAATTTCAACTCTGTCCGCTCCACATTACCAATTGATAATGAATTATTACTGAAAAATATTAAATTATTGAAAGAAAAAGTTTTTCTGTAATTACCTCTTCAACAACTAATTATAGAATCACTTTCCAATATTTCTATTATTATTATTAATACTTAAATAGATCCAATTTTTCACCATTGTTTTATCATTACTCAATTCATAATAATGAAATGTATCAGATACCCCACGCACAGATACAGGTATTTTATTTGTTATTTCTTGTGAGACGAAGCGCGCGCGCCTTTGGAAGCCCTTTCGGTGAATCAGTCCTTTGTGGCCGGCTTTCTCAGGGTCAACCACTTTTCGCGCTCGCACACACCAATGTACATAATACATATGTATATATGATCGCGTGCGAGAGTGTTTGGTGTCTACACTCAATGCTGGCAGTTTTGCTCCTACATATCCTGCTCGACTAAGAGCAAAACTTTCATATATACATCATAAATACATACCTGAGGACGAAGAAGACGCCCTAAAAGACTTTATCTGTATCTCTGATAAAATTATTCTCCATTCACCCCCTTTTGCATTCACCAATTATTAATTCAGGTTTATTTTTGGTTGCACTTCACCAAATTAATCATACGATTACATTTATAACTTCTCGAGACATAAAAATGTAAAAATATTATGTTTTTTAATTTTTTTTTCAAACCGCAGACACTTTGAATGATGATCCTATATTTTGATTGTATTGTACGAACTTCTCCCTATCTCTCTATATGACCATTCTCAGAAGGCTTAAAAAATTCTCAGACTGTGTGTTGTCTTCCCCGTTTTTATTTTTTTCCTCTCTTCAGAGTATTTTTTTTTCATCCTTATTTTCGCCAGTGGCTGGCGGTCACGTCGCGCTCGCGTCTGTTAAAAGAATGCAACGAAAGCAAGAGTGAGATGAAGGTGAAAAAAATAATTACTTAGATGGAAGAACTGAGATGGTGAGCTGATAGTGACTAGAGAAAAAATAATATTAAATATATAAACATGGAATTATGTGACACAACAACAATACAGTGAAATAATAATGGAGACAATTCAAAATTATTGTAATTTTATTCATAGGATTTTTAACATTAATGTAAATAATAAAGATTGGATAGGAAGATGAAAAAAATGACATTTTGATTTGTTTCAGATTGCTGAGTTGAATTGTATTGGAACGTATGATCGTGATAAAAAAATTATAAGACCGCAAAATGTCGGACGCGGGTGGTACAGATAATCCAGCGTTTAGCAATGCGGATGAATGCATTGGCACAAGCGCAAATCATGAGAATAGCTGTACAGAGAGTCTTCAACAGCATGAAAATAATACTGATAACAAGTTATCACCAACGAGTAACGGACGTTCGTTTGTGTCACAACATTACGTTGAGCCCACCCGCAATAGTCCCGAGGCGCAATATAAAACCGAGACAAGAATCGAAGTTCCTGGCGAAGAGGTGAAGACACCAAACAATGGTAAAGCCAATGGTGTCCATGGTAATGGGAATAATAATGATGTGAGCTTTCTCAACACGAGCGCTGCAAATGTTCCAAATACTGGTAATTAAATCATCCCTTTATTCCCTGTAATTCATTGAGAGATTTCTAATTGGCTTATAAAACAGTGGGAACAACTGAATCTGGACAAAATTTGAAGTTGACGAGTGTTCCGGTGATATTTGATAATTGGAAACATATTGTCAAAAAAGCTTATCAACCTTGATGTTTACGCCCTGTTGCTTCTCATTTTCTTCTTCATTTTCCTGTTCACCCAATCGTATATTAGTCGACTTTAATGAATAAATCAAGAGTAAAAAAAAATTATACGCTCTTCTGGTTCTAAGAGCGGATTTGTTTGCATATGTGTCCTTCAAACTTAAGTCGCGTCAAATATAATAGGCAATTCTTGAATCATCCAAAACTAAAAACCACCAAAACATCCTCATTTTCCAGTCCATTCATCTTTAAAATGACGTGATCAACTATGGAATTTAGACAGATCGAACAGACATACCAGACAACCTCTTGCAAATGATTTTTTTACAATCTACAAAATTCCTGATATGTAAAACAATTTTTAAATAATATTCAATGTGACATTTGAGCAAATATTAATCTTTGATCTCATCAGACCATCACAGTTTCATCACGATATAACTTCCAACGATTTCATATCTTTTCTTTATATTCAATTTTACCTGATGAAAAATAAAGAATTGCGAATGAAACATATGAGGAATATTTTTAATAGGTCAGTGAAACTTGTAAATTGTAGACAATATTTCAAACAGACTCACCTGTTGCATTCTCAATTCTGCATTCCTCTCTTTCTCTCCTCTCTTACATATAAGTGACAATTCGATGAAGGTCAGGAAGTCTCGAGTTTCACCAAAACATATATATATATGTATCCACATACCCATGACCTTGATCTCATCATTGATGTTGTTATATAGATGGTAAGAAGGAGCAAATTGAGGCCGTGAACTTGGAGCTGGTTTCAATGAGACCCTATACAGCTAATAATCTACAGACAAAGGGACAGGAGGCATGCGAATTACCAAATGATCCTTATGAAGAATACTTCGTTCCTGTCAATGAACATCGAAAGTACATCAGGTATCCATCAACTAGACGAGTTAATATTACTCTTCAATATTTTCTCTTCCTTTATAATATTCATTCGATATTTTATTTTATTTCTGTCTTGGCCTTCCTTTCTCTCTTATTCCTCTCTTATTATAACATAGAATTAACTTTTGTATATCAAACCGTTCACCAGCCCGGCACCGTAAACGATCATATTCAATTTTTTTCTAAATCTATATTCTCATTCCTAATTTTAATTTTCCTCCTTGACTTTTTTCTCAGTATTTCTAATGCCTTTTAATAATTGTGCAATTGAAAGTGTAATATACTATAATATTCATTTCACAGTCGATTGACTTTATTATTATACTAATTTCAATTTTTATTTGAAATTTTTCTTGCGTCAGTATAACATTACGAAATCCAAATTAGTAATAAGTCAAGAGCTTCACAAAGTGCATATTATTGAATTGTTAAATGTAAATATACATATATCCATACATGAATATATATGGATATGTGTTATAAAAACTTTCTCTACGTGAAATCGATTGAACTTTTAAACAAGCGGTAAAATTTCTCCAAAATGAATTTAGATATTTTCCACACATGTTCATTATAAATATCTTCAATCGTCTCCTCCATTCATTCAATAATTTCTTCCTGTATTCAAAATGCTTTTGGACGTGGCCACCTAAAAATAAATGCCAACCATCATCATCATCATGAATAATAACATCAGGTGTATCATGAAAAAAAAAAGAAACATTATAAAAAAAATATTTCGAAGAAAAAGACAAATTTTCATTATCCCCATCAAAAAATTAGCAGCAGTCCAAATGCCGAGATTGAAACTACCGTGGCTGGTGTCCGTTTCGATTTGGGACCGGGTGTTGGCCGCGAAGGACTAAGCCTGAGAGACCCAACTGCAGGACTCGTCGATTATTCCCATTGGCTCAAGGCCTTAAGGTACATCAAAAGGGGAATAGTGGCTTTGAGATGAATTGATAGGAGAGACACACACAACATTGAGAGGACATATACGAGTCATAGGAGTTGGAAACTAACCCAAATCCCAAAACCTACCCCGCAGCGCTTTACAAAATGTACATTTCATTGATGAAAACTATTGGTGTTGATGCACGTAGAAACTGTGACAAGGAATAATGCGGAGCCAGCAGATGACTATAATTTTCATTCCCATCTCCAAACAAACGAAAAACAAATGAAAAGCACAATGAGGTGTTTGATATAATAACCCCTTGGGTAGCTTCTAACAGCGTACCTAACTCACATTTAAAGCCGCCTATGAAAGCTCAACAGCTGTACATGAAATTGCTTTATATTTTTGAAGGATGAAGAATGGAAGACATGAACGAGATTCAGTTGTGAACAAAAACTTTTTTCATGTACGTATCTTTATGTTTCAGAGGTGAAAAGCTCTATGTCACCAAGGATAAACGATCTAAGAGCTCATACTGGCGACGAATAGGATGTTGGATATTTGGATTGACTGTGCTTGCACTTGCATTAGTTATCGCCATTTTAGCAGCGAGTAAGTTCCATTGTCAATTGTAATTGATTGGTAGTACTGATTTGATGATAATGATGATTTATGTTATTTATCATGGCTATATTTTCCGTCAGCTGGTGTTATCTTAACTCAAGAAGCTACTAAACCGTTAGAAAATGATCAGCCACGATTGCTTGGTGACGTCAATGCGGCAGGAAGTCAAGAATTTATAAAGAATCCACCTGCCAGTCCACCACCGGAAACATCAAGTTTCCCACCGTGGCAAACAACTGATGAGAGTACGATGAAAATAGTACCCGAGGCATTGGACGGAAGTATTTGGTTGGATAATCTCGCATGGAGTGATGACTTCATGGATGTGAAGTCGCGAGTTTATCGCAGTGTTGCTGGTGAAATCGAAGACACTTTAAAAGATATGTTGCATCCGACAGAGAGTGCAGCCATGGTCAAGGTTTACAATATCACGGCTAATGGACAAGTCATGTTTAGAATCATTCACCCACCAACACCAGAACCAGAAATGCTTCAAGAAAGTATTGAAAAGAGGCTCCGAGAAAATAGCAACATGATTGGCAAATATCATCTGAATAGAATGAACATTAAACGTTTAGTAGATGAATGTGAATACAATAATTTTAATTGTTTCGAAAGTTGTAAATTTGATTATTCAAATGGTATATTTGGTTGCGCTTGCCCGCCTGGGCAACAAACTGATGCAAGTGGGGAAAGTTGCATTGGCCAGAGTGATTTGAGTGATGTCAGTATGGACGATGAAGATTCGCGATCGACCACAGTTAAAGATATTTTTCAAGGACGCAGTCAAGCACCAGATCAACCATTTGAATCGAGAGGTCACGATGATCAAATGCACCATCTCTTACATAATCATCATGATCATAATCAACATGGCCATGGAGATTTTGTCACAGAATCCGCTCCAAAATCAGAACCCGAACCAACAACAGAACCGAAATCGGAGCCAGAACCTGTGAGTGAGCCAACATCAGAGCCGCGAGGGGAAGTTGAAAGTGTAGATGAACCGATTTTAGAACCGAAATCCGAGCCCGAACCATCGAGTGAATCAACACCAGAACCCAAATCGGAGCCCGAACCGTCGAGTGAACCAAAATCTGAACCTGAGCCGGCCGGAGAACCAACTTCTGAACCAAAATCAGAGCCAGAACCAACGAGTGAACCAACTGCAGAACCGAAATCAGAGCCTGAACCGTCGAGTGAACCAACTTCAGAACCAAATTCAGCTCCTGAATCGGCGGGTGAACCAACATCAAAGCCACGAGTAGAACCTGAGTACATAAGTATACCAATTTCGGAGCTGGAATCAGGGCTTGCGCCATCAAGTGAGCCAACATCAGAACCCAAATCGGAGCCAGAACCAACATCTGAACCCACATTTGAACCGAAATCGGAACCCGATCCAGCAAGTGTTCCAACCTCAGAACCTGAAACCGCGTTTGAACCGATAAGTGAACCAACATCAGGGCCAACACCGGAGCTGAAATCCAAATCTAAAGTCCCGACCGAACCTAATTTTTTCCCAAATTATGAAAGTGAACACACATTACAACCAAATTCCGATGATGAAATCACCACCTTATTGAGTATTGATCCTGAAACTACATTTGATTCAGAGCTCGGACCGCGAATGAAACCAGAATCAACCCTGGATCTATCAACTGCACCAGAGGCAGAATCAAAATCGGAACCGGCGCCTACAACAGTACCTGAAACGTCTCCGCAAACTGTTACAGACTCGAATCCAGATTTAGAACCCATCTCTGAACCAGATTCAGTAGTCACGTCAGAATCATCTGTTGAGCCGAAAAGTGAAATAGAACCTACAGCAGAACCCGAATCGATTACCGAAGGATCCATCGTAATAACAACGATCGAGTCCGAAATCAAATCTTCAGAACAACCCATTACAACTCCCGAACCTGTAGCTGCGATGGAGCCCATCCCCACAGTAGAACCACTTGCTGTTATTCCCCTAAATCCTACTGTCAAGAGCACAAATAACACCTATTCGGCTGAGAATTCAACAGTTATGCCAACAATAGATGAGAAAATTCAAACTACGCAGGAAATGCTCGAAATGTTACCGACTGCCATTCCTAAAACAAGTGTTCAGCATCTTCACGACGAATATGAGGAGCGATCCAATGGCAACCCTTTCATAGTCGCCCAAGATGAAGAGACAGTAATAGACGATCTCACCACAACTGAATCATCAATGCCTACTGTGATGGATTCCGTTTTCGGTTCCGAAGAGCAATCTACCGAATCCAATTCAAAAGATCCATCGATTGACTCTATGTCGACTATGTCAGATATGACTACAATGAATTCAAACGATTCTGATGATTTTGATACCACAACTAAATCAGATGTTGTTATTATGAATTCCACCATATTACCGCCAATGTCGAAAATAAATCGCACAATGGCACAGCTGACTCCTGAGCCAATTGATCCATACGCTTTGATTCACAACGTCTTAGGAATTAATGTGACAACTGGAAGTCCCGTAAGAAATTCATCCGTTAGTAGTGTTTCCTCATCTGTCATTCCAGTTAATAATGATGAGGGCAGTAATAACACCGAAAAACCGATTGAAGCAATCACAATAATAGAAGAAAAACATGCGGATGATATGTCACCGTTTTTGCCAGATGTCATACGTGAAAAAGAGACATCAAAAAAAGCACCACGATTAGATAAGGATGAACAGGACTTTCCTAATCCCTTTGAGCCTCACGTAGAAGATGTAATCGTGCATCATCATTCAAAAACCGAGTCGACTATGACATCGAATAATAATGCGAACGGAACTGAGTTCACGGACTTGAACAATGATGCTTACTTGTCTCACGATGCTCATCAGACTGGAACGACTCGCGAGGAAGACGTTAGTATGTTGGATATGATGACCACGGTGACGTCTACAATCTCAAAGACTGAACTCCCAAGCGATGTCATAGACCTTGAACAACCACACATAGATGACATGAATAGCAAGCGACTCACTAATGATACGGACAATGAACGTGGTAATAACTCAGATTTTAATGACAATAAAACGAGCGACGATATTTACGTGGATATAAAATATAATAAAAATTTTAACACAATTAATTCAGAAAGCGAAAAAATTCATGAAGAATTGCATGGCGAGAATAATAAAACATCAACAATGAAAAACAAGTTCGAAGACAATGTTGAAGATCAGTATAACGATATCAATGATGAAAATATTCCGAAGAAATTCGACGCTGATGTAGAAAGAAATTCAAAATTGCCGAAAGAAAATTCTGCAGATGTTCAAATTAACACAGATGTGATGATGCCTACCCTAAAATCTTCCGAATCAACAGAAATGCCAGAGGATATGCAAACAACTATGAGTTCTACGGCTGGAACAGAAAATATCAAAACAACAACATCGGAACCAACGTCAATGAGGCTAATTGATGACAATAAATTCACTACGGAAATGCCGATAATGCCGATGGAAATTGTGGAGGATATCACAACTACTGAAATGATTGAAAATACTGACTCAACTTTTATGGATGTCACAGAGAATATTGTCACTGATTTACCAATGACAACAACACAAATGTCGATGACAGAAACAAAAACAACTGCTCAGGTTCCAATTCTTCCTGATGAATTGCAGACAACGGAAACCACTTCTACAGATAAAATACCAATTAATGTCAACGTTACAACAGAATTATTATCATCATCAACAGAGAGTGTAAATCATATGAGAAAAGATAACGAAACAACAATGACTACTGATATGCCAGCGATAACAACCGTTTCCGACATAAAACCCGTATCAGAGATGATTGCTGATGATCCCATCCCCGCAATCTTTGATGTTACACGATTTTTCACAACAAGTACTGAACAAGTGTTATTAACAATCCCAGATGAGCTTAATGACAATATCGATGATGAAAAATTGAAAGTGATTTCATTGGATGATGAATATCAAAATGAAGATGCAGCTTTAGTTGAATCGAGTGAAAAGAATCGTTTCGACTATCCGAAGTTGAAAATATTTGAAATTACTTCTGCTTCCAAATCCCCAGAAATCAAACCTTCTGATGATACCACCACAACTCCTGCCATGATCGCGATGACAGAATCAATGACGCATGCATCAACGACTGCACAAACTCTTCGGAAGACTCCAGAAATTATTCCCGTTTACGAACCAGTTGAAGAGAATGAAGAAAATCCAATGCTTAAACCTCTACATTCGATCATCAATAATTTGCAATCAACAAATATGACTATGAATACTGGAGATGAAAACAAAGTGAATGAAAAAATGAATCTAAACGTAACAAGCACAAGTCCAAATCCAACTGTCGGTGTACAAAATACTCCCAAACCTTTCATATTTTCAAAATGCAATGCTGGACAATTCCAATGCACAAACGGTACATCGCGAGACGGTGCGTATTGCGTCAATCTCTCATCAAAATGTGATTCCGAAAATGATTGTTCTGATGGCTCAGATGAATTAAAGTGTGAAGATGCTGGTTGTCCCGGTAATTTCCAATGTCGCAGTGGACAATGTCTCGGTCGTCATCTGGTATGCAATGGAATTGGAGATTGCGATGATGGTAGTGATGAGGAGAAATGTGACGAATGGATGTGCCAATTTGATGAATTTAAATGTCCTAATGGCCGTTGTATACCAGAAATATGGAGGTGTAACGGACGTCCAGACTGTGAAGATCATCGTGATGAGTATTCTTGTTCTAAAAGTTGTGGCAACGATGAATATCTCTGCCCTACTGAAAATTGGTGTATTCCACAAACGTGGCGTTGTAATGGCGTGCCCGAATGTGCTAATGGTGAAGATGAGAAGCTTTGTGATTGCGCATTAGATCAATTTAAATGCCAAACTGGTGGTTGCGTTGCATCACATCAAGTATGCGATGGTATTGAACACTGCCCTGATTTGTCTGATGAATGGGATTGCTTAATTGCTAATATATCAATGGAGAACATCAGTTCAATACAAAATAGCGATGATGAAATAGCAGTGGCGATTGGACAGCAGCCAATGTTGCTAAAAATTAAGCAATCAGATAATAAACGTTACATGGTTTGCACTGATAATTGGAACAAAAATGTGAGTGACACTTACTGTCGATCACTCGGATACTTTGGCTCGGAAACTACTCAGACATTAGCCCAGAAAAATGAGGGAGAAAAATTCCTGCGATTGAAAGAGAATTATCGTGATTATGATTGGAATTTCGTATCCTATTTGGAAATTTCTGATTCTTGTCAGACAGGAGAAGTTGTGAAAATTTCATGCCAAGAATTTTCTTGCGGTAATGAACCGGATAATGAGGGACCAACTGCGAGATTAGTGGGTGGTACTCCAGCCGGTGAAGGACAATGGTCGAGTGTTGCATTATTGAAAGAGATGAAGAATGGCGCAGCGTGTACTGCAAGTGTACTTGGTCCAATGCACGCACTCGCGAGTTATTCATGCATTCATAAGTATGTTAATAATATATATATATATATATATAACTCTATTGTTGGGACTGTCTAACTTCGCAAATTTTCATTGCGAAAACATTTTGTAAACACATGAAGTCAATCGCCCCGCCCTCAGATAATAACTAATTTCGAAAAAATAACTTATTCCATTTTTGTTTGCAGATATAGACAGAGTGACCATTGGGAATTATACCTTGGTAAAGATCTTCAAAAGTCAATTAGAGTGAAGAACATAATTCCTTATCCACAAGTGAAATATAATCAATTCTTGTATAACAATGACATTGCACTTATTCAACTTGAGCAGCCGTTGGTGTTTTCGCGGAATATCAGCGCTGTTTGTTTGCCAAGTCAACAACTTCAGGTAATTTGAAAAAAAAAAACAGAAAAAGATCCCAATTCTCTTCTTTATTCTACTATTTTTCAAATTAATAATTATATTTTTAAGCCGAGAGCGTTGTGTGTTACTGCTGGCTGGGGCTTTCCAATCAATGGCGATATCAATCTTAAACTTAATTTCCTGCCGATACCCATTTACAATACGGAAGAATGTAATGCAACTCACCATTATGATGGATTCATAACGCAAAGTAATATCTGCGCTGGTTTCACCGGAACCGACAAGGGCACATGCTACGTGAGTTATTTTTCTTCCCTACAATGTTATGGTGTAATCTATTCCAATCAGTAGCAATTCAAATAAATATTCATTCATTTTTTCCTCGTTATCCATTTACAGAACGATGAAGGTGCACCATTGATGTGCGCAACTGAAACTGGTCGATGGGAAATACATGGTTTGCTCAGTCACCACAGTCGATGTTCGAGAGGACATCCCGCAATTTATTCAAGTCTCGGTCCAGCGATTTCTTGGCTTCAACATTTAATTCCTGCCTTACAGATACGAACTTGAAATGGAGAAACAGAGAGATAACGAGATAAATAGAATTTCATTTTCTATTTTAGCTGACGCTAATTACATTGGGATCCAGTCCATGATCAAGGCGATATAAATGATCAGGGCATTATTGATTCCTAATTATTTGTCTTCCTCAAGAAATAAATGAAAAAAATTCTCTTTGCCAAGGAATTTTTGTAAATATTGTATAAAGCAACTGTTCAATAAGAGATTCCAGATTCATTTTTTTTTTACATATATATAACTCGAATACTTGTGGTCTTTGAATCGGGGTTTTTCAAAAACTTTCTCAGACCTTTTTTTGCCTTCACAGCTTTATCATGATTGTTATATGTATATATATATTAAATTGAATTTAGTATCCGGTTATTATTACACATAATTAAATTTATGTTTATATTATTATGCATAGTCATGGATGAATGCCCAGATATTTTTATGGAAATAAAATATAATTAATAAACAATAATTACAATACAGAAGATTGTATCCAGAATCATTTCGTATTTCAATCGATTCGCGAAACAATATAATTCGTTACGTTCACTTGGTTGCATTGCTTCAACTATATCTCGATAGCAGTGCACATTTTCATGTCAACAGCAATCACAATTGTAACACATTCATTGAAACTTCAATCTAATTGTTTTTTTGGTGCTGCTGCAATTTCAGCGTCTGTAACCGCCACATCCAGACTAACCATTAACTTGGAAATAGTATCAATAATTTTATTATATTCTGCAAAAACTTCATGTATGGCATTATGAATTTCATTAGAATTTTCATAAGCCTCCAAATAGTCAATAGTTAAATGTTCTAACTTTGGTGTTAGTTCTGGAACATTTTTAATTTTATCTGTCTCTAATACTGGCATCAATTCATTCATTTTATTCAATAACTCAAGATTCTTGATCATTTCTGATTTCATTGCCATTATCATTTCAAACTTCGCTTCACTATGTAAATCTCCATCCTCATAAGAAGTATCCAATAAAAGTATCAATTCTGGCAATCGTTTCACAAGAGCACTTGCTTTCTCCTGACCTGATATCGCAGACGAAATGAGTGTATTGGTATGAAGTAAACTATCAACAATTGACGTTTGTGGTATTGGATCATCAATTAACGGTACAGTCGAGCCGTAAACTCGCTTCTCCAATTCCAAAATCCTCTCTTCCAATAAATCAATAGCAACCATGTTAAAATTCAGACTTGGATGTAGCTGTAATAAAATAACTGATTATTTGTCTACACGTGATGGATTGTTGTAACCGCAATCATCAATGATAGTTTATATATCATCAAAATATTTTCACTAACCTCAATTTCATTGATACGACGTATCCTGTCGTGAACGAATACGGATGTGTATTCTCTGTCATCAATCAATAATTCTATCGTAACATAACCTCTAAATTTTCGCCTACTTATATTATGATGATCTAAGAATGAATTTTTTTCACAGATTGTCGTACAACTACGCGTAATTCTCAGAAGGGATGATCAGAGCTCAATGAAAAAAATGAATATTGGTTGGTGGGGGATAGAGAGGAATAGGAAGAGAACGATCTCTCGAAGTCTAGATGTCGCTACTGCCATTTGCTCAGAATTAGCGCGATAGTTCAAGGAGTGGATCATAAAATTATTTAATATTCTTCAACTCTATTAATTCGATGGTGAATCAGTCCTCATCATCAAACATCTTCGATTTAATCATTTTCACGAACAACAATAAATACGTAACCTCGAACATTATCTAGAAATTTTGTAGACATGGCAGATGCATCTACCAACTCGTGTCGATAAGGCAGGTAACAGTTACTTACAAAAGGTTGTGTTATCAAGTAGATGGCGACACTGAGTTATAATAAAAAATGTAAGAAAAAAGTGGAGAACAGTTTCTTTTTTCAATACAACCATATATGTTATCATTATTATTATATATATGACTTTAAATGGAAAGGGGAAAAGAGATTTCTTTCTCTGTTCAGAAGTGAAACAGATCCAAAGTAGGAAGTGGTGTATCATATCACCATGGCCATTAGAGTCACGTAGTTTTGTTGCAATCACATTGCTCGATGTGGTGTTGCATCACTCGGCCAACGGAGCGGCCAGTTCTCACTCTATATCTCACTCACCGACTCTCATTCATTCAATAATATATGTTGAGAGTTGTGCGTGAAAATACAAATAAAGATCAAACGTGTGGGTTCAGCGGCTGTGAACGGACAGTTGAGCGTCAATGGAATTTGTCATTTTTCCAAGATAAGGAAAGGGAAAGACTAAACGCGGAATACCGAAATAACGAGCAAATGAAACACATAATAAAGACAAAAATATAAAATTAATAATGTGACAATGGTTTGAATGATCTGATGCTATTTTTAATCATAGTATTACACATGAGACAAATACGTCGATCATGGA
Organism: Meteorus colon; assembly: GCA_030523085.1. Taxonomy (NCBI): domain Eukaryota; kingdom Metazoa; phylum Arthropoda; class Insecta; order Hymenoptera; family Braconidae; genus Meteorus; species Meteorus colon. The sequence goes on from JAPYZH010000004.1 coordinate 645,696, forward strand.
AACTCGTACCCGTAGCAAGCGGTTACGCGGTGTAGTTGGTATTTGCATTTTGCTTGCACTCACTGGTATCGTTTATCTTGGCTATTTTTGTCCTGATCACGTGTGTGCATTGACAAACCGTGATGTTAAAGAGTCAACAAGATTGGCAGAAGGTTTTGGACAAGGTATAGGATCAGCACCAACATCTATAGCAGGAGAGTTACACAGAGTTGCATTATCGCCAATTTATCCATCATTCAAACTCCAAAATATTCAAGGAAGTCTTGGATATGATGACATGTACAATAATGATACCTTCCAGTTTGATATCAACGCTCATGATGTTATGGTATTTCTTCATATTCAAAAAACCGGTAAATACTATGCATAAAAATTGATATAAATATTGGAGTAGATATGTGAATTATGAATATTGAATCTTCTATTTCATTTCTGCTAGGAGGTACATTGTTTGGGAAGCATTTAGTACGAGATTTGGACCTTCAACGACCATGTTCATGTCAGAGGAAGAAGAAACGTTGCTTTTGCTTTCGTCCTAATCGCGATGAGCATTGGTTATTCTCACGTTACTCAACTGGCTGGAAATGTGGCCTTCATGCTGACTGGACCGAATTGACGAACTGCGTTGATTCAGAATTAAATAAAATTGAAGGCGATGGTATGAAGCGGCGATATTTTTATATCACTATTATACGTGATCCGGTAGCGCGATATTTATCGGAGTATCGTCATGTCCAAAGAGGTGCTACATGGCGTAATGCAAGACATTGGTGTGGTGGCACTATGGCAAATATACCACAGTGTTATTCTGGTCCAAATTGGAAGGGTGTCTCGTTAGAACAGGTATAAATGTCTTTCTGTTTATCGAAAGCTCTGAAAATTAACAAATCAAAACATTCCCAATTACTCTGAAGGTAATGGCATGACATAATTTTGTTCATTTATTTGTTTACGACAGTTCATGGCTTGCCAGACAAATTTGGCAAGCAATCGACAAACAAGGATGCTCGCAGATTTATCAGTAATAGGATGCTACAATTCCTCGTTGTCTAGTACTGAGAGAGATAGTTTAATGCTAGAAAGTGCACAACGAAATTTACAATCAATGCCATTAGTTATGCTTACCGAATACCAAAAAGTAAGTAAGATTATTTAAATAGCGATATAAGAAAATATTTTTTTAATGAGAAAAAAAAAACTACAGGCCGTTCTGTGTTTTATGATGCTTCTCAAAACACATTGGGCTTAGACTTTGGGAATATGCTTAAGATTAGTGATCGTTGTATAAATATTTATTCCGGTGGGGCTTTTTACCGACCATGTGTCTACGACGTAGGAATTTTTCTTCCTTTGCCATCCAACGCATATTGTTTACCCAATAGACGTTAGATATTATCAGCATGCTGTGCAGATTGCGCTGAACTTTGTTCTGCTTTCGTTTGGTCTCTCCTCTGCTTCTTCAAACATTAACCACGGCTGGCTTCTTATTTATGACTACGTCTTAAAAATGAATTATATGTTAGACAGTTATTTTACTCTTCATTATTTCGTGATAAAAGACTTAGTAAAATGATCAGGAATTTGGAAGTGCAAGTAGCAGTAAATTTACAGATGTTCCCCCTCATTTCATGAAGGAATGATAATCATAAAAAAGTATTAGTATTCATTCATATGCTACATGGATTGATATCAGCATTCTTGTTTTACAAACAACTCGTAATTGAAGAGCGCTACGTCACGTGTCGAATATAACTTCATTCATACTGCTCGAAGTTTGTTTATTGTTTGATACTCGAGATAGAAATATATAGATTTACTTTCAAACAAATAATAAATTAGTTTATCGCTAAGGCCTTTACCAGTCAAGAATGACTGGATGTTGTTATCGTATATCAAGTCTATTTACGTTGTGGCATAACGCATGAAATTTAGTGTCCTATAGTATGTGATTCCGGTTTGAATTATTCAAAAGAAGAAAATCTTCGGTGCATATAAATTGTATAGATTTATATGCATCGAAGATTCTTGACGCCCATTCAATGACAAAGTTCATAAATATAATTCCACCAATGAAATTGTTCCATATAGTCCTCGTGTTGATAAATAACAATTTATACAATACTCTCAACACTCCGAGAATATACCTGAGTATAATGAGCCATTTTCATTTGGAACTACTGCTGGAATTCCTCTAATGCACTGTATGAACATTTCATCTAATTATTGGAAATTATTCCGATTGAAGCTCCATCGGATTTTAGTGTTTCTGTGTACTTATTACACCATCATGTCGATGTAATTGAAGTGAAATTTTGCTCAACTCAAAGTTCTATATTTTATGCATGTAACAGCTCATCAATTCTGCAACGCTCTGGTTGAATATTCGATCAACCACCTTGAGAAAAAATACCGTGACCAAATAAGTTTCTCCATAACAATTGTTCACATTAAAATTTATTAATGCAACTGATTGTTATTATTTTGTGTAGGTGGGACAATACTCATTCGAGGAAACATTTGGTATGCGTTTTGCTGTTTCATTTGAACAGCACAATGCAACATTAAGCGCAGCGACAATGGCAACTCTAACGCCACAACAATTGGACGAAGTTCGTCGGCTGAATAAACTCGATCTCCTCCTATATGAATTTGCCAAGGATCTCGTGTTTCAAAGGTTCAGACGATTGAGAGCACGCGATCCATATTTTGTTCAACGCTTTCAACATCTTGGTGAGTTGCCATCGCGACAAAGTGCGACTGAGTTTAATTGGGATTCAGTAATTGAAGATACGACTGACAATGATTGAGTTGTTTTTCGATATATGTTTACACGCATAATACTTATTGAACGTGTAGAATTCTCAAATAGCTCAGGGAATCATTGTCCAATCTCCCTCTCTTTCTTTGTGTGGAATGTTATATCATTTGTGTTTACAAATGATTTACCAAATGCTCTGCACGTTTTAATCAACCAAAGAAGATTATACAGAAAAATAATGTGCTCATTCTCAATTCGGCTAATCGTTTATTAACAGTCTTTAAAACAACGTATGATTAGTTTTTGTCTTTTATTTTTCTATTTTTTAAATAATAACCATCGGTGTGCGATCTCTTATTTAAAAGAATACGGTAAAATAAGGAATGTAAGTGAGAAAGTAATATTAAAATGGAAACAGATATCTCAAATACTGTAGAAACGTTTGATACGGATGTTCTTCCGGTATACGCATATAACAGCTGACACATTTTGTGCTTCATAGCAATAAGTTTCTTAGCATTTTTTTCTTGTCTACAATTTTTACGACTATGCAGGTGAAGATGAGCAAAAAGAAATAATTATAAAATACACAACAAAATGTTCGGCTCTGATTTTGATTATACTAAACGAAATCGGAATGAAAAATCATCAACAGCTCAAAGGCACAATTAATTTACTCATTATATGCCATCGCCATAAGTGGAATATCATTACAGATGAAATGCGTGATTGACTTTTTTTTTCTTGCTCAGTTTTTTATTTTATATACTTTTGTTTAGTATCGTAGTATCTTTCAACATAATTGAATGAACAACATTGTTAATTGATTGATGTATAAACATTGCACTTGATTTTTTTTTTTTTTATTAATTTTCAATGTTCTTTGAGATTTAATGACACCATAACGATCAATTGCCGTGTCAGTAGAGATTTATGCGTAGATGTTACAGACTTTTTTCAATATGAAAAATTGAAAAGAAACAAAGATAAAATATTGCATTGGGTTACCGAGGCGATTGAAAAAGGAAAGACCGTATTATTCTGTCACGTTTATATTCGTCTTATTGAAAATAATTCACTATAAGTTGAACGTATTACTGCCACTCTCTCGAAATTAACGAATATATATTGTACGAGCGAATATATTGAATGGCAGGATGACCAACAGATGAGATGCGAGAAGTACATCGCATAAATAACGATCAAAATCATTGAATTAATTTATTTGAATCATATATATATATACATTTGAATTATTGCATAAACTGATGAATTGTGTGATAATTGCAGCTTCAATGTATATATTATTTTCTTTATATTTTATTCTCACTGCGGAAAAAAACAGTTTGAGAGGGAAAAAATTTAATTAAGCGGCTGGACACAAAATCAGTCAATGTGTGGTGATGAAATTTTTTTCAAGGATCTGTAATTAGTATTCAAAGTATGTACCGTCGGACAGGATACCGGATAACAGATACGGAGACACATTCGTGTTGTTAATATTTAACAGTTTCGTGTTACAGACATATATTGTGTATATATCTACATGAAATATTAAATTTTCGATTCACAAAGATCAATACTCTATGAAATTGTAAATTATGTTCGATTTATACCTTAAATTATTATCGATGTAAATTTAATTGAAGTCGCCAATGAAAATATGAAAAAGAAAGTTAGAAAAGATCTTGCAGGATCGGGTTTATCAACGTGACTAGACATTCATTCTCTTATTTGAAATTAATTCAAGCGAGTAATTGCGAAATCATGTTCATTGATTAATTGTTTCGCATTTCATTATAAATTCAATTGTCGCATTCATCCAACTAATTTTGTTCAGCTCTGCGACAGAATAATAGTCTCTAGCTGTATAACAAAAGCCTTTTAATTCTCACGAGGTTATTTATATCCAAGTAAAGTTGAAAGTAGTTTGGTGCAGTGGTGAAAAATATTGACTAAAAAGAGGGGGGAAGAGAAAATAGAAATTAATCAGTCAGCCTAATTAATTCTTAGATGGTTTACATGAATATATATATTATATATATCTGAATATATATGAAACTGATACAAAATTACCAGTGATAGTAATTGTAAACGTCCTTTTGCAAATATGTGTTTTTGAAAGCACTTAATGTTTTGCCTACTAACGTTTATATTAGTGTTGAGTACGCATTAGTCATATATAGCCACCGATATATTGCCCCTCTCATTTTTGGTACGCTTGAAAATGAGAATTACTGAAAGTAGATCACATTTTATTATTATAATTAAATAGTAAGTAATAAGGAGAAGAAGTGCTAATTGATATTGAAACATTTACACATGTTAAGTGCAATAAGACTTGATGGGTTACCATGGCAACATTTATTATAACCATTATTCAGTCATCATGAAGACCAGATATTCAATTGTGATATAAAGGAAATAATAACTATCACAATTCGTCTTATTGGTATTACAACCGATTTAATCTAATTGTATTTAGTCATAAATCCGATTTATTGTTTGCAGTGTGTGTTACCATTCAATTATATATACAGAGAGTTGCAGGATATGTTTTTTTTTTTTTTTTTTTCATCTTCGTTTTAATTCAGCGCATTTACTGATCAATCGAACAAATAACTTCATGATATTTATATTAAAAATATGGGTAAAAATAATTTTAAGGACCAAAGATACATTATGTTTTTTTCTCTGTTCAATTTTAGAATCTATTGAATAATGTCGGCTGCACTAAACACAATCGTTTATACAGAAGAAATTGTTTTATATACCATGTACATTGCCAAGTAATAATGTTGATTTAAAAGCGCACGTATAACGATAAAGACAATTATAATTTTGAAGTGGAAACATTTACATTTTGATGAATAATTCACTGAATTGATTTCCGCCTTCTCCGCTATAAACAGCACAAGTTACAGTGACAAATAGCAACTCTTAGGAAATTTTATTTCTGAAGTATTTAGAACAAAAAAAATTCCAGCCAAAATTTCAAATCGTTTTACTCTTTGGGAATGTTGATAGCGAAAAAGGAAACAATACTACGAATAATATTTTATCTTTTTCGAATAAGAGTGATTTAACATATAAGAAGTTTTGTCAACTTTAATGTGTAATGTTTGATCATCACTCACGAACTTTCGGGAAAAAAAATTTTTTTAAATATAAGTGTTGTTGATTATTTGAATAATTCTATAGTAAATACAATGTGTCAGACCGTGACATTAGCTTTAATGTTCCTAAATGAAAAAAGTTTAATTAAGATAAAGACGAAGTGTCAGATTACCGGAGATTTTTTTGTCAACGAAAAAATTTGTGAGGACAAATTGTGAAAAAACAATATGCCATGAAAGATAGAGAGCCTCTTGAAAAAATAGGGCCTAATGCCATCGGTACCTTGCTTAACTGAAAGAAGTGTACATAATTATACCATTAGTAATTAATAAAAAAAATGAAAAAAGAACAAAAAAAAATAAATATGAATACGCATAATACAAGAAAACAAACAAATATTAATGAGTTGTATACACGTATATAAAGTGGGCGCATATAAATAATCCACGTACAAAAAAAATTATACAGTAACTGTAATATAAATTGCGGAGTTACAATAATTAATATTAAGAGTGCAGAAAACATTTTAATAAATCCTGAAACATTCTCGATACCAATTTTTCTTTGTCCACAATACTTCATGACACATCATACTTATTGATTAAAAAAAAAGGCCTAACGGCATTGAGGTATTGTATTTTTGTGAATTAAGAAAATAAATTTCACTGAATATATGTATTTAAAATTTTTATTGAATTCATTCTGTCAAGTTTCCATCCTGTTCTCCATTATACAGTATAAATGAGTTATTCTTATCATTGTGATCATTGCATTATTTTTCATGATTATTCTTTTTATTTTGTACAATCCGATAAAATTCATTATTTGTCACATCTGCGTGTGTAAATATTCTATTTCGAAGATTAATGCACTCAGCAAGGAAGTATACAGATCCATTACATTTAACCGATCAATAAATAAATAATTATTGTGTAAATTATGAAGTTTTTTTGAATGCCGTTAAAGCAATGATTGCTCAACCATGATTTTTTCAAATCCGGCTGGTGGTGAGTGTCTAAATTCCTGCAATATCAAATCCAATACTGCACCTTCATCCACTGTAATTGAATGGAGAAAGAAGTTATTAACATGAATCATTATGTTAGTTGCAAAATGTTGGCCAATCATGAAGTCTCTTGGTGTATTTCATCGTGAGAGTGAACAGAATATCACATGAAAACCATGAAGAAGTCATGATTCGACTGAACATAAAGTCTCTACCTAAACGTATATCGTTATTTTTCATGATTTACAATCTAAATAGATCAAGACGAAAATCCCTACCATAGAATGCAGGATATGTTGTATTTTTAATTCCCATCACAGGCGCATCTATTGATTTACCATTCACAAAGAAGTTGAGTTCCACATGATCAAATGACACTCCCTGAAACATATTATCACTTACGGCATAAGAATTTGTTAATCTAAACGTGCCAATATAAATGTAGAAATTATAAATATCAATCCTCACAATTATATCGTCATCTTGGAACTCATGTGGAATTTTGCAAAGTTCTTGCTTATTATGTCTAATAATACCATCAGAGTTTAATGCCCAACTTTCACTGTCATTACCACCAATTGCTGTATTGAGATCACTAGCTCGTGTCGCCAATCCTATAGCCCATATGTCGCCTTGTCTAATCTTAACTTCAAAATAACTTTTACTTTGAACGAGAGGTACATTCATAAGTGCGCAGCCTCGTCCACATACTCTTAGGCCATTCATCACTATGACAACATCATGACCTAAAACCAAATCATCAATAGACATAAATATGATTCGAATCAGCTGCATTCTAGTCTACTCTGCAAAAAATTGATTCTCAAGGAAATTAACTTTTTTATTACCCATATGAGAAGTATCCAATGAAATTGGATTTATTTCCCGTTGTGGTTGTTTCGCACCAGGTAAACCAAAACCGTTAAAGCAATTTCTCAAACAGCAAAACATCATGATTTATTATTTTTCCTTGTTTCTATTTCACAGGAATCAGTATTCCATAATTATGTACATCTATAAAAAGTATTGCGTCAAACTGACGTGTAATTTTTTTTCCCACTGATAAAAATAGTTCTCTATGTGGGTGTTATGATAAAAGTTATTTTATGTATTTTTTTTCTTCTACAATGGACACGACGCAAATAATGTTGACAACTCGGAACATACAATATAACCACACAATTCAATGGTGGCGCCTCGATGGAGTTCTAAGAACATGTGTCTTTGTGCTATGCGCAATACGCCATCCTCCTTCTAAGCACAAAATTTGAAAAAAAAAAATACTTGACACTTATTTCAGCACAGGAATTGCACATCAATAAATTAATCATGCGCATGAGTATTGATTCTTGAACTAAACCAATGCAGCACAATGAAAATAGGCAAATGAATGACTTAATGGGTAGAATATAATAAGTATCAATAACTTTAATCAAGAAAATTTTACAATGAAAATTGATACCAAATCGGCCTTTATTTGTTTATAGCGTACAAGTTATTATTTTACACTCTGCTCGGGTACATCATCTGAAGAGAGAAAAATTTGCAATGAGTTAAATGAAATCATAGAGAAATCATTCAATATCAATAAAATGAGAATATTTATTGTGGATTTTTGTAAAACTTACAATTCTGATACGGTGTCCCATAGCTTTTGCGGGTAAGTTTCTCTTGAATTTAGCGCGAACAGATCCGCTAGTACCATGTGGCCGTGTAACTTTACCCCAGATAGCTCTTACTTTTGTTTTCCTTGCGGTTTTGCCGGGAACTGGAGTCTTGTTCTTTGCCTGTATTTGTTCATCCAAACATTAATTCCCTCATATTTTCATTCACTTTAATGTTCAACTGACATAACTATGTAACGCTAGAAAGATTAAATACCTTATAAACATAGACACATCGTTTGCCTACGTAAAAGTCGGAATCTCCCTTTACTCTAGCACCCTCAACTTTCAACAACGCAGTGTGCTCGTGTTGATTCCGGAGACCACGTTTGTATCCGGTGAAGATTGCCTTAGCATAAAGACGACCATGACGCTTAAAAGGCCTCTTTTTCAAAGGAATAGGCTCCGATGGCTTTTCCTTCAGTTTTTTTTCCTTAGGCGCCGCCTTGGATTTGGTTTTGGGTGCTGCAGTCGTATCTGCCATTTCTGTAAGAGATTTTAAATACAGTCATTTACTTTCGGATATCCATCTAATCTTTGTTATTATGTTAGGGGAATAAGTGAGGTTATCTTCATAGTGTTGAAATGTGAGGTTAGATTCGTCGAATTGAATTTGATAAAGGAGGCAGAATAGAATGCCCACGATATTTGCACTTATGACATGTAACTAAAATTAATCAAAGGATTTTCATCAATTCAAAACACTTTTATCAGATATTTTTCACTGCAAAACCGTGTCAATGGCAGCAATCGCCACCTGAATGACCACTGGGGAATCCGATTGAATCAACTAATATTTTATGATCATCACCAATATCATTGCTAAATAATCACACTGGATAATTTCTTGAACCATTTTGAACGTTTATTTATATAATTTTTTCATTGATTTTATATATATTTCACGTTAATTGCAGGAATGTGTGAGCATCTTACGTACCGAATGACGTGGACGCAGCCGAAGAATGAAATGAGAGAGATTTCGGACATGTTTGGATTATTTCCCTTTCCAGTGTGTTTATGCAAGATTCCTCCAATCCTGTTGGATATTCGTTCCACCACACCGGACTACAGCGCTGTACAAGAAGTACTTCTCATGCATAAACTGCACTTGCGCGTCTGCTTGGGAAAATGCGCGGGCTTTTGAAATTCGTAATCGCCGCGGCTTATGCGCGTCATGAACAAAAATGCGCATAATTTCATTCTTTTAAACTTTCTGTGCGATTACTTCTCTTGTTAATACAATGTTTCAGTTCCGTTTGTTATGTGCGATAGATGGAAAAAATGACTGAAGTAGAACAGCTCGAGGAACAAATCGGCAACTAGGAATCAATTGCTATGGATGAATATTCCATTATTTGAATCGATGCATTGAAGAGTGAATACAAATTAAGTTCATGTTAATATCCGCAAGACGTACTATTTCGATAATTGACGTAATAATTTCTAGCTTCCATCAAGCATATATCCAGTCATTGGCCATGCGGTCTTGTTCATTATTTCTATATAATTAATTAGTGATACGTTGAAGAAAGAAAACAGAGGGAGGAAAATAGATAAAGCAAAACACTGATGGATATCAGTAGCTGGCCGAGTGAATTATCAAACTCAATTCTGCTTTCTCCTTGTTTATCTATTAAATTCAAAGCTGAATAATGAAATTTCAGTGGATTCAAATGCGATGAATGCCCCTGTTGCTGTGAATGAAAACAAACGAACTAATGCACAGAGAAAGCATTTTATTTCTTAGGAAATATTTTTTGTTTTGATTTAAGGTTTGACAATCAAAATATATGATGTCGAATAGCTATCTCGTATCACCTATCGAGCAGTTGTACTCAACAATAATAATAATATTGGAATTTCTGAAAATAATTTGGGCGGTGCCAGACATCGTGAGAAGTAACCGTCCTGGAAAATTAATTATCACATCAGCTCTAATAACCGTATCGGTAGGACGCATTGAAAAGTTCTTCCAGTGGAGTGCAAATAATTGGATAAAAAAGTCTTAACGACTAATTTTGAACAGCGAATATTACATCGCTGTAAATCTGCATTGTTCCACATTCTTGAAATCAACGCAAACGAGGAATTAATCATTCAAATCGTTAATATGGAAAAACTCTGTCGAAGTCTAACGCTCGAGATTACAACGGCACGGGATAAATGTAATCAGAACAGTTTCAAGGTGGCTGATGAATGGTTTGTTCATTCTGCAATATATTGTAACATCATTTCAAATCATAAATTTATATGAAATTGATAATTGAGTAAACAATTTTTCTCGATTTCAGGCTTGCAAGATTGGGAATGACCCCTTTTTATAAAAAAAAAGAAATAGAAAAACTAGAAGGTTTAGCTTGGGAACGCGCTTCTATGGAGAAACGATATTCGCATTTGGCGGAAATGCATTATGCTTTCGGGGAAAGCGAACAAACAATGGTTGCCTTAGAAAGATTAGCGTGTTCTAGATTTTTGTATCATCATGCTCAGTATCTTTGGATTTCGAAGATAAAAAATGACGATTCAAGGGAAGAAAAATTTAAATATTTTTGCTTGGACTTACGTAAATCGTATTTGAATAACCATCTTGATGACTTCTCACTGTATGTATTCGGAATGGCATTGAAAAGACTGAATCTAATGGACGAAGCCAAGCGTGTGTTGCTTCAAGCAGTCGAAAATTTTCCGCTAAATTGGGAAGCATGGCGGGAGTTGGGCGCTCTGATCCCTGGTCCCAAAACTTTGGAGCATACAGAATTACCCGATCACTGGATGAGCATGTTTTTCCGCGCTCATATGTATAAAGAATTCGGAGACTTTAAAAAAAGTCTGAGAATTTACAATGAGTTGAAGTTGATAGGGTTCGAGGACAGCCCCTATATACAGGAGCAGATAAGGTCGATGCGAGATGGTCAGTCTGTAAAATTACTCACACCATATTGTGAGTTTTCAATTTTGATTTCAAACTGATTCAATATTCTGATTTGTATTTTCATTTTGTTTTTTCTTCCTGCCCTCAGATGATGCAGATTCTCCGGGGCCGTCGACGAGTCACCTCACCCCTCTGTAACGCTCATATAATGCGCTGATGTAAGCATGCATGCAATGAGTCATGCAATTGCGCTGAAAAGAAAAACAAGAAAACAAGAAAATTGGGGGGATAATCAACGGTTTCGAACATCCAGTGGCATTGGAGGGGGTTGAAAAAAAAAAATGAAAGACGAATGCCCATACATGAATAATTTTGGGAGAAATGGAAGAAGAATAGGCGAGAAAAACGCTAATTGACATCAGTAGCTGGGTAAGTAAATTATTTGATCTAATTCGGTTCTCTTTCTCTCTCTCCATCTATTAAATGGAAGGCAGAAATGATCATTACAATCGATTCATTTGCATTCCATTGTCCCTGTTATTATAAATGAAAACAAACAAACTAATGCGCAGAGAAAAATTTTCGTTCACATCCGAATATATTTATTAATGATATGAAATCGAAGCTGATTTTAATGTGAAGAGAAAGATAGGAACAATTCGGAATTAGTATGTAATTAATTATCATTGTAAAATATACAGAAAAATTAGAATGGACTGTCATCATTTTCATCGTAATCGTCGAAGGGACTATGGCGATTCATCTGACATTTCTCCAAGTATCTACAACTGAGAAGATCTAATAACATGTCACCATCACCATTATCACGTCTACATCAACAGCAGTCTGTACCTGCACAATACATGCAGGTAAGTCGTCACACAATCCTCATTTCCATCGTCCTTGTCATTTCATTTACGAATAATGTTTGTTCTCCCTCTCTTTCCTTTGTTTTGAATCTAGGTTGGACAACCAAAATATGTTATATCAAATAGCCATCCGATATTACCCGGCGAATTATCATTGACGTATTTCAAATTGATGAATTGGATCGAGCAATTTCACCCAATAATAATCCGTAACCATTTACTCCCTGACTATTTACTGTCTTCAACACCATTAAAATCTGTTTACAATTATTATCGTGACTATCCTACATTGGAATTCATCAATATAATTGAAGCAGTGCCAGATATCCTGAAAAATATTCGTCCAGGAAACTTCATATTCACATCAACTCTAATCTCTGTATCGATAGGACGCAATGAAAAGTTTTCCCAGGGCAGCGCAAACAATTTCATCAGAAAGTTACAACGGCCATCGTCAAACAGTGAATATTCAATCGCTATAAATCCACATTGGTGTGTATTATTGAAAGCAACACGAACGGAAAATAATAATTCAAATAAAACGACAGAATTTTTCCATATACAAAAGAATTTACAGTTAAAAAACAATAGTTACTATCAGTGGGAAATAGTTAACGAACAATTGGAACATAATATATCAAACCATAAAACTTACGCAGGAGTTTTACAGAACAATACGAAATTAGATTGCAATAAAATGAAAATTATAAGAGGAATCCATGAAATAAATTTAGCGACAGAGGCAACATCTGGTCCGGAGAAACTATCCACCAAACCAAATGGTAATGATATGAATAAAGACAAAGTGATTTCGAGTAGTGATGAAAGTGACGCATCTAAAAATTCAACAGCAGATTTTATTGCACGTGCTGCACGAAGAACATTACGCGTAGCATCTACAGATTCAGGAATAAGTGTAGATGAACCTTCTAATGATATTCAAAGCTACGAAGTCACGTCGGAAAATGAAATAAAAGATATTGACAAGAAATGTTTTAATAAATTGGCACAAGATTTTTGTTTCGGTCCGTTAGTGAAAAGTTCATTTCTTGTGGTATACGACGGGTACAATAAATCCAGACGACGCATGGAATACACAAAATTCTTAACTGACCAAATTAATAATGAAAATTTTAATAGTATCGACGAAAATTCGAATATTTGTTTTACAAATTTATTCGAAGAACTGAATAATTGTAATAGTGAAATTAATTCAACAGTTTCATATCGCCAGCATCATTTTAACCATAATTATCAAAATTATTATGACTATAATCACAATCGGCAACCGCAGCAGCATTGGAGACGTGATAATAATTATTCGTCACGTCGTAATCAGACTTAAATATTGATAATCAATTTGTTTTTTAGTGAAAAAATATGTAATGAGTCGACTCCAAATTTATAAGAATAAGTTATTGTGCATTTATTACTCGTTATTACCACAGTGTTCATTAGATCTTTTAGTTCAATATATCATGTATTAGATTGTTTTTTCAATTGCATTTCTACGGAATTCAATGTGAAAATTTATTAACTTTACTCTGTTTTTACTTCAAGTCAACAATTTTAATTCATTGTGATGTCAGTTTTGAACAATTTCATCAGGAACTTTTTATTGATGATTAGAAATGACGAGACTCTCGTGTAATTGTTGATGTACATGGGTTTTGATAATCGTTTGAGGGGGGAAAAGAGAAGTATGGATTGGAATGTTTCGGTCAGCGTCAGATTCGATGTTATTAGGGCTGTTGTGAAATGAATTTGAATGTGAGCACAAATGCGTATCAAGAATATTGTTGTTTGATTCCGAAACAAAACTGCGCCATCAATCCTATAAAAATCAATTTATCAGTTGAATAATCAATCAATTATGACTTTGCAATTTTTGACAAGAGAGTATGATGACGATCTATTTTTCGTTTGTATAAGTTTCCTGTTGATGTTTCTTAAACTATAATTGATTCATATGTTACAAAATAATTCTATTATGGCCGATGTAATCAGTTGAGAACTGAATTAAATTATGAAACGTATGAAATAAACCTGCGATATGAACCCCACAAATTCATTTGATTCATTTTGTGTCCTATCAGTGCACCAAAACATGAATTCAAATTTGAATTTGGCGCGTCCTCAATTTTCTTCGTACAAAAATAAACAGCCAAATGTAAAATTACATACGCTCCCGTATGTCGGCTGTATGAAGCTCGTCTGAGTCTTCTGCTGGTAACGTTGCTCTGTGACATTTTGCCAATAACAAGGGAAAAAAAATTTTTTCCTTCGATTTTTCCGATAGCTTCCGGCATTTTCGAATCTAACGAAATTTAACAGATTTGAAGTAGATCCTGAATATTGATAATATTTTCATCCTGGCAACTAAATATCGCACATGAGATGTTGATAAGTAATCCGATCTGCAATTTTCTAGTTGTTCTATGTGTGTACGCTCATATGTACGCATAATATAGATGTATATACGAGATCAATCCTCCAATAGGCAAACTGATGACATTGGATTTCACTTAATTGAATAAACATAGAATTGAAAGAAACAATTGAATGCCATAGCGACAATGATCGCCATTATGTTATTTCCCATTAATAATCATCGTAAAAAAATATTATATCATGTGATAAAATTATGTTGTTTTTTATTGTCCGCTGCTTTCCTTGTCGTGTCATCAATACATATAATATTTTTTCCATTTCAGATACGAGTCTAACAGTACAGGGAGAGTGAAATGGAGAGTGTAGTGGGTTTCTCCAACACCCACAGCCACAACACGGAAAGTCTCATCCTTTTCGTGTAGATAGCATTACCCTATCTCACCTTCTCCCTCTTTCATTGGTCGCCATCTTTTAAAGCACCAAAACCAGAGCACACAGCAACGTCAAGTTGCGCACGATCGGCGCACGGTCGTGGGTGTTTTCACACACGGATTGCACAGTGCACAAGAATAAAAAATAAGAAGAAAAAAGAATTTTCTGCTGGTTCACTTGTGCAATTGAAGTTCGGAACAAATTTAATTTGAACGTGTGTGTATGCGTGCGTGTCTGTGTGTGTGTGTCGTGTTAGATTGAGAAAGTACAAAAGCAAGAATGAATTCTCAATTATTGGACATCAGTGATTGACAGAGAAGTCGACGTCAAGAGTTTGGTGGCCGTGGCAAGGCTAAAGGACCAAAGAAAACGAAACACAAAAAGGTCGCACGAAATCATTGTCCTCGATATTAGCCATAGAGAAATACTGAAGTTATCCAATACACACGCACACACACAGACACATTAGGTGCATCATTACAATAATTGTCACGCAAAAATTTGACAAGTGCCTCCTATCTGTGTTTTGTTGTGTGTCTGGATTTGAGGTCACAATAAGAGTCAAAAAGTCGTATATTATTCCAGAATTGCAACGAGAATTAAATTGCATAAAACAAAATAAAATCTGGCAACAAGAAAAGTATTACAATTATCATCAGCATCATCGTCATCATCATCAATATCATCATCATCATAACATAATAATAAATAGACAACTCAGGGAGGAGTGTGAATTGGAGTGCGAACGGGTTTTGGGTACTCGGCGCGTGAGTTCACTCTCGGCGGTCGGCTTCGATTTTCTCTGAGCGCGACGATGAGTTGCCAAAGAAACGTTGGCAAGATCACGGTGCCGGACGACCTCAGGAATATACTGCTCGAATTTACGATCAGTTATCTTCTTGAACAACCTGGCGATATAATCGACTATGCCGTTGATTTTTTCACTCGTTTACGTGATAATCGACAAACTATGTTGATTCAATCGAACGCTACGTGCTCATCAACACCTGACGAATCTGTCGAGGAAGGTATGTTATGTTTTTGACTGAAAACATTTGTATTTATATACTCTGTTATGATTGTTTTTTCATTTTGTTTTTTCATTTTCTTGGCAGATTTCTTATGACAATTTATGTTTCAACGATGAGAGATTGTGTTATTTTATTATTGCATTGATTAGATCTTTCTACTGGTCATGTGAATATGCATGTGATCTTTATATACGATGCATTTATATAAATAAATTGTCATTTATAAGTTTGGCGTAAAAGTGTAGATGTTTATTTGACGGTGAGATAGATAAATCTAATTGGCTCGACGACTGGCATTCAACAATTGTGTGTTCTTTAGTCACTCTCTTTCTCGTTTTCTCTATCTACCTTTAGACATTAGATATAAATAGAAAAGACAGACTAATAGTTGTTGCTAACTTCGATTATTCTATAAAAAATGTAGAGATATGTAAATTGTAGAATTTTATATAATACTCATAGAAAATAGTTCCATAGTTAGAAGCAAACTTGTAAATGTTTAATGACATCCAGAATTGGTTGTTCATAAATAGTTCCATGAAATTACTTTTGTTAATCAGAAATATGAGGGCATCATATTTCTTTCAACAAGTAGTATTATGTTGCTCTGTTTTGCATTCAAATGCTCATCTGGATTAATTGAGATGAGTGGACAGTGGTAGGAAAAAGTGAACGAGAGAGCGAGAGAGATCTTGAAATTAGATTAATTTCCTGCGAGATCAGCGTGTATACAAGGCTATATATTCATGATTCTATCGTTTATGATTCATT
Organism: Meteorus colon; assembly: GCA_030523085.1. Lineage (NCBI taxonomy): Eukaryota > Metazoa > Arthropoda > Insecta > Hymenoptera > Braconidae > Meteorus > Meteorus colon. Next base: position 662,610 of record JAPYZH010000004.1, read on the forward strand.
TACAGAGCCACCAGTTGGTAGATTTGCCATCAGGAGAAAGAGTGTTTTCGCTGAGACTTATGATCCAGAAGAGGATGAAGAGGACGAGGGTGTCAGGGTAAAAATATCTTCCGTTTAAATATTATTAAATCCCATCCTGGTAATATCTACAATAATTCATTCATCTGCCTCTTAACTATTTCTCTCCATTACTCGGTTTTGAACTAAACGCTCAGGTTGACCAAATTATAATTTTGCTATCAAAAGATTATTACTCCTATGTTTTTTGTTATTTTGCCATTTATTTTATACCATGAGAAATTCTTGTCCATCGTCATATTCCTCTAGTATTTATCTATCGTCGCCATGGATATTATGGAATTTCTTCATCACGTTCAGCACCTGTCTCTTTGACAATTAAAAAAAAAAGGTTTGCCTTGCCCGATCATGCGTGCGATAAAGCCTTTATGACGTCAGGGCACATGCTCGATAACTCCTCTCATATATATGTGTATATAAATATATACATATATATATATAATAATAATAATAATATACGAGAGTATTTACGCGACATTGAGCACTCGACCAATATAAACACGAGACGATCCTCTATCCCTCAGGCATTATAAATATACGCGACTCAGTTGATATCCCCTGCTTATTTGTTCAAAAAGCGATGCCACCCAATCAATATGTCTAATAGCCCATCTCAAATTACAATATAAACGGTGATTACTCATTTTAATTGCCTTTTTTCACTCTTTATTTCAATTGAACGAGAATTGAATCGGTATAAAGATGAACAATATACAATAGCTGGAATGGATTGTGTCGTTTTATGCATCATATAAAAGAAAAAACAATCTTATATTGTATTTTTGTTTCAAATATTGACATTGTCCTGTGGGTGGGTACAGGGTCGATGTAAGAATCACGTGACATGCGCCAAGCAACAATTATACACAGGTTTACTCTTTGTGGTACCTGAAAGTTGAGAGTATACTGTCATATATATGTATGTATGATATGGCTGTGACACAGAAAAACATTTCCACAATTAAAAACACAATTGATAATGAGAAATATTTACTTGTTTCATTACGTATATTTTTTTCACCTGCTTTTAATTTGCAGATGGTACATCCAAAGAGTGATGAGCAACGGCAGAGGCTGAGCGAGAGCGTCAGAAATATTCTCCTATTTCGTGCTCTCGATAAGGTAAACCAATATACATTATATACATAGATATACACGCAGACATATGCGCCTATATACACTTGGTATAAAGAGAGAAAATGGAAGAGGAAAAGACAAGAATGGAAATGAAATACGTTGTCCAATAATTCCAATATATCAAATGTCGCTTTTGCCATAAGCGATACAATTTATGAAAAAGCAATATATATTGACATGAACGAATAAATAAATACATCAATATATATGTGCGTTATTTTGCAGGAACAAATGGCAGACGTGTTGGATGCAATGTTTGAAAAGAATGTCGAGCCTGGCGATTTTATTATCCGACAGGGAGATGACGGTGACAATTTTTACGTCATTGAGAGGTAGGTAATTTATACGACACCTTTAATTGTATATAGAGAAAGAGGTGACAGACGGAGGACAATGTCAGTTGAAATGAAAGTATAATCGGAATTGAGTGTACTTGTCATTTTTATAATAGATTAATCTTCTTGTAATTTATCAATGTTAACTGTTTTTGTTTTATGCATTTGTTTATTGTTTTTTTGTGTACTTTATTTTTTTAAGAGGGAGATTCGAGGTGTATGTAAAAGACGCATCAGATACTGATACACTAATACACACCTATGACAATGTTGGGGCATTTGGTGAATTGGCACTTCTTTACAATATGCCACGTGCAGCGACTATCAAAGCCTTCACGAAGGGCACATTATGGGCCATGGATAGACAAACATTCCGACGCATACTGCTTAAGTCTGCGTACAAAAAACGTAAAATGTATGAGAATCTCATAAACAAGGTTCCAATGCTCAAATCATTGGAGGTATGTATTTGTTATGCTGTGCATGAAAAAGAGAAAGAAGAAAACAAATATGTCATGGCCATAAATATCGTTGAAATAATCAACGCCATTTCTCTTGCTATTGATAAAAAGAAGAATAATTAATAGAATGGAAGAAACAATAATCTGATCCTATACACAATTTCATTTGCAGACTTATGAACGGATGAATCTTGCTGACGCATTAGCTCCGAAAAATTTCAGCGACGGCGAACAAATTATACGTCAAGGTGATATGGCGGATGGAATGTATTTTGTTGAGGATGGACTTGTCAGAATTACAATTATCGACGATAATGGACGTGAAGTTGAAGTAAATGAATATTCAATCACTCCTACTTCTTTGTTTTTTCCGTTGTTTCAATGAAAACAAATTTATTCAGTGGTTGTGATAAAGATTACACTCAGCTCATTTTATTATCATGAATGATATTTTTTAAGTATTCATACATTTTACAGATCAATCGCGTACCTGCTGGTGGTTATCTCGGTGAATTGGCTCTAGTCACACACAAGCCACGCGCCGCCTCCGCTTACGCAGTTGGAAATGTCAAACTTGCCTGTAAGTATTGATGCATACATGTGTATGATATATATATATATATACATATATATTATGTACTTTCTCTGCGCATCAGTTTATCGATTAAACTTTCGTCGTGCATGAATGACACTGACGTTGTTATTAACTGACTCTGATGCATTGTGACATTCAATTCTTCACAGTTTTGGATGTCGAAGCTTTTGAACGACTACTCGGGCCGTGTATGCAATTGATGAAACGCAATATTGATGATTACGAGGATCAATTGATAAAAATTTTCGGCAGCAAAACTGACATTTCCGATATCCGATGAATGTCCTAGCTGAATGTCAACTTCATCACAGACGTCATCATACGGTAAATTAAAAATGATATAGTGAAAGACAAACAGCAAAGTATAAGCACCCTCTATGATATTAAAAAAAAATCACACTCTTCATCATCCGTTGCTTCGTGGAAAATTCTCGCCAATTCCATTTATACTCTAAGTAAATTTGTTTCTCTCTCGTCCCGTAACAGAAATCATACCGCACGTGAAATTGTCCGTGAGAGAAAGATATTTATTATGCGACGGTCGCACGAATAGGAAAAAAAGTAGACAGCAGTGAAATTTATACCGGTGGAAAATTCCAAAGTACAATCAATTTTTTCAACATGTATCAATTTGATATATGACATTATTCATTCGGGATAATTCCTCATCGTATCTTTTGGATGGAAGAAATTATTTTTTCCAACATTATGTACGATGCTCTATGGAAACAGATGTTTATAGATGTTATAACGCATATATTTAGGAATTTATGAATCTCTCGCTAAACAATATGTTTCCAAATTTTATTAATCGGGCAAAACGTTATACGTATCCGTGTTGCGCCGATTATTCATATGTTTTACTATCTTTTCTCTTCTTACACCACTCGCGCCATTCATCCTTTCGTCTTAAAAATTGGAATTGAAACAAAACAAATTAAGTTAATGAGCACCAAGAATTTCTCCTTTATTCATAGATGTGGAAGTGTTAGCGACGAGAAACATTCATTAGTAAATTAATTAATTCGAAGTTTCTCGCTTCCTCCATTGTTTCCAATATTCCAATGAGGATAATAATAATTGAAGTGGGAGAGAGATTCTGTTCATGTCAGTGTTAATAATACATCAAGATGATAGAAGGGAGATCGATGGAACTCATTAAAAAAAGAACAAAATGATTCATAATTCCAGAAGTAAACATTTAGTCGTAGTCGAATTCGCGTGGGATTAATTGATTTATGTTAACGAACAAATTTATCCAAGTCGATAACTACAAAAAACAATCATTATTCATACATAGATGTCTGTAAAGAGGCTAAAGAGATACTGGAGAAAACTTCGCATGCGAGAATATAGAAAAAGGAAAGTGAAAAAACTAGAATAAAAAAAATAAGAGAAACCAGTTCAATTCTATACTAACACGAATCGGTGATTCGCTCACACAAATACGGAATTAATAATCCCCACGTGCAATAGTCAATGTAGTTTGTCCTAAAAATTATCTGGCACACACGCACAGCAGGATATGAGTGTTTTAGTTCATTCTACGTTGACACCGAATGAAGGAAAATTAATTGAAAGAGAAAGAAAGAAGTCAGATCGATCATTGATATTTGCAATTGTACTATTTTCATTATACATTTTAAATGTTTGATATTTCGCAAGTATTTATATTTATTTATTCAAAAGCCAAAAAAAAAACTATATGAGTGAACAAACAGGCAAACAAGAACAAGAGTAAATCATGCATAATAATTGGATGAAAATAACATAGGTGTGATCAGTGAGGTATGATATTATTTTTGTACCAACTCATCATAATTGATCTACCTTTGAAAATAAAACAACAAAATGACAAAAAAATGGGAAGAACACAATCTAAAATTGATACCTCAATCGAAACGAATTTTAATCTCAATCAGATATTGGATATATATATATATATATATATATATATAAATATATAGATATATTTTATGTTTGTGTCGTCAGTGAGGGACGAATGTCTTCAATCTATCCGCCCTTCAATTCGTATAATTCGTTTTGTTGTTTTCTTTTTTTTTATTGAACACAAGAGAATCCTTCTCTTGTTTTCTGGTTGAGTTATATTGAGAAAGATTAAGAGATGACTATCATGAGACACAGTGCGCATTGTCTCATCTATTATACCACAATTTTTAACTCAGTATCGTCTGATGTTATTGAGAGTAAGCAAGTAGCGTTTGATACGCGATTCAAAGAACATTTAATGAGGAATTATAAAATCTCGTAATATTAGATATAGTTATTTATCATAAGAAGACAGAAATATTTGGGCATTATGTTCTATTGATTAACGTAAAAAAAATCATTCACGATGTAGGACATTATGATCTGAGGAAGAATAATATAGCAGTGCGTTGATAGCACATCCGATAGGAACGGATCTGATAACTGTGCGTACAATTTACAAATATTTTGCCCAAAATGATCAGTTCCATATTGTATATGATAACTGAATTGATAGAAAAGAAATCGGAGAAGAGTGATGATCCAGTGCAATCAGGAACTCGAATGTTGGGAGTTTGATAAAAAATACAAAGAAAAGAATCGTTGACTCATTGCAAGTCTACAAGTATTATTGTGTTATTTCTCTTAATTAATTATGACTATTGTTGGTAATTATTCGTAAAGTATATGGATATCTTATATTGATTGTATAGAGTATTGAGAATATATATGTATACCAATCGTTTCGGTGGTTTTCGAAAGGAATATAGACAGATGCAACTTTTTAAAAGACAATTTATTCAAATTTGAATTGCGAGAGGAAAAAAATTATTGAAATTATGAAGTTTCGATTTGTTATGCAATCACAATTTCTGTATTATGGATGGAAAAAAAGGGACTACAATATAAAGTTCGACCGAAAGTTGCATAAAAAAATTCTCTCATATATATAGTTGGAGCTCTCGCAGAAGAAAGAGGAAAGATACGATATGGAGAGATAGGAAAAATAAATCTTTACGTAAATTCGCAAGAATCACGTTTGTGTCATTGTAGCTGATAATTTATCTGAATGTAGTAAAGAAATAAAGCTTCCGCTGGAATTAAATTGGAGAGAAAGAAAAGAAGGGATATAGAAAAAAAAGCCTCAGAGAACCACAGCCAATTTATTTTATTTCATCCCATTTGGAACAATGGATTCAACATGCATAATACATACATATAGCAAATTTCATGCCCTAAATATAATATATTTGTGTGGACGGTAGTAAAGCCGAATGGTTATATTTCAATTCATGGGGAACATTGTGGCTTAGTTTGAAGGGTGAGCAATAAAGAAAAGTAAAAAGATTAAGAGGATGAGCAAGTGAAGGCAATATCGATTGTTAGAGGGATACAAAATCCTTTCACAGAACTTTATTAACTGAATGAACATTCTTTTTTTTTATTGCCATCTCTATCTTTAATGGCTGAGGTTGCTTCGAGGTGCTATGACGTTATACAAAAAAAAAACTATCTGGTGGTTGTTTCATCCATATAGAATCATAATATATGTGAATCTCGTCTGGTAAAAGGAAAACGAAAAGTAACAAAAAAAAGTTGAAATTAAATTGAATTACGAACAAATTATTAAGTATAGTACTACTCCGTTCTGTCATATTGGGGTTCGTGTACATTATGATGTCTTCGTCCATTATTCAGCACGCCTTCCATCAGATGTGTGAATTAATTATCAATTTGTGGCGCATTTTCATTTGTTCATTATTATTCTCATCAGATTCTATATTTATTTATATACGTATACAGAATCATTCACACATACACCGTTCGCGCTTTTACTATGTATTCGTTTAAATAAATGTACCCATCCAACTTAAATTAGTAAATGTGAAAGTTGAGAGAGAAAAAATCGAAAAGAAATATGAAATAAGTTCAACGCGAACTGCAGACATATGTGTAGAAATTTATCCAGACTGTGAAGGTGTATATTACTTATGAATTTTCGTTGTAAACGTAAAACTAAAGAAGAAAAATAATAAAGATAAGAGATAAAACATATATATAAAATATAGTGAACCGATTCAATGCTGATATAATTGCTGAGCTCGGATCCAGCTGGCCTGACCGTGCTCGAAAATCATATCATTTGGGCGATTGGCACGAAAACACAAATAAACAAACAAACAGCTATTATACACAAAAACAAATTATATCTTGGGATTGATGTCTGAATGTCACGCTCAGAGAATTTAGCAGCATATGTGTTTGGAAGTATTGTTATTTCATAGTTTAAATTCTAGTCTCTAAGTTGGCCGTTATGTTATTCAACTATATATTGAAGTGAAACAAAACAAAAGAAAGAGACATAAAAAAGAAATAACACATATAAATGCCAATTATCAAAGCTAATAGATTAAAAACTGATCGCAACTCGAATACGTCTCACGCTCAAACGCTCTTTACCAAGCCTTTATATACCAGTCGTTAATCCACGTGTTCTGTTCATCAGCCATAACAAAAAAAAAAAAAAAAGAAAAGGAAGACAAATGCATATGTATTTATGTATTCACTATCTCATCTGGAAATTATTTGGCAAAAAGCTAGATTCTTATTCGAGAAGCGGTCATAAATTAATGGATATATAGATAGTGTAATCAAAGTTAATATATAATAAATGAATGGACCTGGACCTGTAGATAAATTGGTTTTTATTATTCCTATTCCATTTGAGTGAAAATAAATCTACTCCTAAAAGTTTTATGCTTTCACCACTTCTTTATCATATACTAATTCGACAAAAGTTAATGTGACCAATAAAACTGCATTTAGTTGTTCACGAATATCCCGTCCTTTGGATAGATATTGCAATCTATTTTCAGGTTTGATTGAAATTGATAATTCATTATCTGAAATTGGTTTGTCTGCAAGAATATTTTCTATAAGCGATTCTGCTGAAACAGTTTCAGATCCCACGCGTAGATTGAATTTCTTTGCAGCTGCATGAGCTTGCAGCATATAAAAATTATTTTTCATCCCATCACTTCTATTGATAGTTCGTTGTTTCATTTGCAAAACGCTGATAATAATTGCAATCAGTTGTCGACGTTGTAAATGAAATCCGTAACTAGCAGCATTCAATTTGCTCAATGATACATGTGAATCAGACTCCATAATATATGCATCTACGTCTGGTAATTCAGATATCATGTCTATGATTGTGTTTACTAGAGGTACTAAAGAAGATTTAGATGGATTTTCCCAAGTACTTGAATCCCACGCGCATAAATTTGCATCCTGATCAATCAGTGCCCAGCTTATTCGATCACCCCACACACGTATTCCCAAAACCTTCTTGATGTCCTGAAAATAATCCAAACAATATTGTGAATTGTCAATTGGAATTATAAAATTTATTCGATTCCACTCTTTTTTTTGTCCACCTTTTTCGTGACTTCATCCAATGTGGGCGTAACAATTGACTTTGGTTCACCAGATGATCTCCGTTTACGAGTTTTCTTTTCTCCAATCAATATTGATTTACAAAGTTTCACTATCATTGGTAAATCTTGGCTTATAAGTATGTCATTGAACGTTTCGAATTTGCCGTTTTTCTCTCTGAATGCCAGTATTTTCTTCATTTGAGTAGGTTTCAAATCATATGCTTCAAGTTCTTCTATTGTACTCTTATTTACTGTTTCGACAATTCTCATTTCTTCATCCTTATTCAGGGGAGGTAATCCCTGTTGAACCATAGCACTTGTGGCACATGAATTGTGGAACTTCATTGTTGAGATATACGAATGGACATCCTGACGAAAAAAAAGATGAATATTAAATATGAAATTTTTTTAATATTCCATGAACAATAAATACCAGTCTGCCACCCATCCTCAAAGTTTTATATAAAGTGGCCAACATTTTTTTTTCAATTGAATAATTGAAATCGTTAAATAAATTAATATATCTATCTTTATCTGTCGTGCAACAGGAATACTGCAAGAGCCATTAGAAATGTGTGTTTTTCTTTACATAACCTTATCAACTTCATCACCTGAAAAAATGTGATTAAAGAAAATGATTATACTGGATATCATGTAAATATATTATGTCATTCCTTTATTTATGTTGAAGTGCTACTGTGTTACGCTATTTACATTTGTTATTATCCAAATTTAGCGTATCTTCTACACTGAATTGAAACATTAATTTTTAATGTTGCTAATGTCACTTCCTAATTTACCAACCAGTCCAATTGTTATTCTAGCGCGCAATAATTTGAATTATTTTGCCAATACAATACTTAGAAAAATTGTAATTTTATATAAACTCAAATATTATTATAAAAGTTAAATGAGCAGAATTGTGTCGTGAAAATTTGATCGGTTTCATCGTTCTACAGATTCTAGCGGTATGACATTGCAGCCCAATAATCCCCTACCACTCCATGGTCGTGGTGTTAATGATAGAGTCATTATTCTCTTATCCAGACGTTTGACTTTCACGTTAACAGGTTTGTATCGACTTTGTTCCACAAGATCACCTATATCTTTTAGAACTTTGAAGTTCTGAGAGTTTATCGATCCGAATTCGATAACAAGATCATTTTCACAAATTCCCTGCAATTGTATGTATCATTATTGCATGAACACATCAGTGTTATTCAGAATTTTCATCAATTTATAGAAAAAAGAGTTGCTCAGTTCATACGCTTACAGCTTGTTCAGCTGGTGATCCAGGAGAAACCAAATTGACTCTGAGGAACGGCTCGGTCAGAATTTCATCGTCTACTATAGTTGACGAATCTGGTACTCGATTGGATGTGGTTTCTCCATTATTATTTCCTGCAACGGAATGAACTTTTGCCAATCCATCTTCAATTTTTTTCATGATCAACTTATGATCATTTTGCAGGCCTGTTAATAACAAAACAGAATATTATGATCTGAAAATGATGCTAGAGACATTTAGAAATATGCTTTATTACATATAATCGCATGTCGACTATACCGCACTCGGTGAACATCAATATCAGCGCGAGGATATCCTTCAGAGTCTACTAATGGGTCATTCATTCCGACACGATTCTGAAATGAATAAGGAGAAATAACTACAAATGGATGCAAGCTACAGGATTTGAGGAATTGATTAATTGAATGTAGAGACCAATCGTCAGAAATGCTTTGTGAAAGATTAACATGTTACTGCATATTAATATGAAAAATGAACAAGTCATCAATGTTAATGGAAATCATAACCTCCTGCATAACAATTCAAACTCACCGTATCCAAAATAACTTTATGCTCTTGTAATTTAGCTTCTATCGTTTCTTTCTCTTTCATCAAGTCCAAAACCATTTTTTTCGCATCTTCCAATTCCATATCGACAACCATTTTTTTCAAATATTCAGGTCTCTTATTTTTCTTCGTTCCGTAATTTTATCCACCAATTAACAAACTCGCGTAGATTTGACAAAAATTATAAGAAACATACGAATATAAACAATGAGTATGAATTCATCACCCCTACTCTTGTTAAAACTATTGTTGGCGCTAGTGTCGTGTTCTGACGAATATAACCTAACATGATAGCTGTTCCTTTCGTGTCTCTGTATAGTCCGCCAAAAAAGTAAGTTGCACATTGATTTTTTCACAAAAGAAAGAAAAACACCGCGATTGTTGCATGCAAGGTTTCCTCCTGCTGTCATTATCATAATTTCTTCTGTATAAGATACAGTAATTAACAAATCATAATTAGACAGGCTATCAAAAAAAACTTTCATCATTTGAGCTGCATGAAGATAAACTTTCTATCGCCACTGTATGCTTTCAAAAACGGTTCTCAGTTCTGCAATACCGACATTTTATACATGACTTTTGTTCAAGAATTAATATGAAAAAACTGCGTGGAAACTTCTGAAATTCCATAGGAATTTTTGGGAAATTGTTATTCATAAATCTCAGATCCCACTTTGTTCATTAATAATGAAAAAAGTTACAAGTACTGTAAATCGTTCATAAATATGTAAGGTATCTAACCTAGATACTCATATATCGATTATCAATGATATAATCATTATGAATCAACAAAGTGGTAAAGTGGCATCGCATTTCGACATACAATCATGTTCTACACGTTCTTGTAAAATTTCATGAGTTTTCGAGCAGTTTTTCTATATTTATACCTTGGGAGAAGTTTCGTTTAAAATGTCGGTATTACAGAACTGAGAACCGATTTTAAAGTATAATATATCTTATATATATATAAGAATGAACCAATGCTGTAATACGATTCCCTGTCATTTGTAATGGGATTGGTTTCAGCTATATACATCAATATGAATCCTATATATAACTCTATACACAACAGATGTATGTAGAGTATACATTGTAGTCACACAGTGACACACACTGCATGTGGACACGTTCCTGGAACACTGACTTACGTATAACCAATGATCATCAGGTCGTAAATATACGTGAAACACTGTCATTGTACTCAGTGAATGTCTATTGACGAGGAATTAAATGATATCATTTATAAATTGTTCGAATTATGCCAGGAAAGAAAGCTTGAAGCATTGAAAAGTACAGTGATAGTGTAATGATAATAATGATGATGATGATGATGATGGCGGTGAAGGGAAATTTAAGTTGAAGAATAATAATACGAAGGTAGGCAACCACAAAGAGTGTGATTTGTTGCAGGTGTTTTTTGTCCATGGATTTTCATGCGTGCCATCAAAATGAATTTGACTCTAGAGTTATAAGTGCTCTCACAGTCAATAGTAAACGTAAATTACAACAGGATGATAATACAACGAATGTGAGTTCATCTTCGTTTTGAATTTCAAAACTGTAGTTGATATAAATATATTTATATATATACTCATATGTATATAAGTATCATTTATATCAGGTTTATGTATCTTTATTTCGGTGATACTTTTTTTGTTATAAAATTGGATTGAGCAAAGTAGGTTGCGTTGCTTGATACATCAACCTGATCAATGGAATTCATCTCGAAATAATATTGTATATATGTATCTGTGTATTTGTATATATACATTTGTAGGCAATTGTGGACAACACTTTTATGTCTTCAGATAATCATTGGTTGAATATTTATACATATATGTAATAATCACGACGTTTTTATTGATGGAGAAGGTGATACTCTATGCGAGTTATCATATATGATAACTGGATATCAATAAATTATGCCCTGTAATAATTATTGAATATTATCAATTTACTTTACAGATATTTCCACGAATTTGTGGCTAGATAAAGTAAACCAAGAAATATCGCCTTAGTCATAATCAAAAATTAGAGAAATCACAATGCCACATATTACTAGAAAATGGGAATTATTCCCTGGACGTAATAGATTTTGTTGCGATGGAAGGATAATGATGGCACCACAAACTGGTGTTTTTTACATAACTGTTGGTTTAATTGCTGGGACGAGTGGATTATTTTTTTACTATGAGTGAGATTATTTAATTGATACTGTAATCTATTCATAGTGGGATCTAGAATATGAATTCATATTGGTTTGTTTCATCAATTTGCAGTTGTCCTTATTTGGCCCTACACATCACGCCAGCGATACCAGTTATTGGTGGATTACTTTTTATATTTGTAATGTCGGCATTGCTGCGAACGAGTTTCAGTGATCCGGGTGTCATCCCTAGAGCAACGCCAGATGAGGCTGCTTATATTGAAAAACAAATAGGCAAGTCGAGTTATATTAATATTGATAGCTAGTATGAATTAAAAATTCAAGAAAGATATCGGCAATGATTGATGGTGGTAATTATACATTTATAGAAGTGCCAAATAATGGAAATTCTCCGACATATAGACCACCACCACGTACAAAGGAAGTGTTGGTGAAAGGTCAATCGGTAAAATTAAAGTACTGTTTTACTTGTAAAATTTTCCGACCGCCGAGAGCATCTCATTGCAGTCTCTGCGATAATTGCGTAGGTATGTAATGTATATGTAATGATATATTGGCCACAGTATTATTTACTTCATTTGAATCCTACGGAGGATGAAGAATTCTTGACAAATAACAATTGAATGAACTTGCAGAGGGTTTCGATCATCATTGTCCGTGGGTTGGTAATTGCGTAGGACGCAGAAATTACAGATATTTCTATGCCTTCATTATGTCCTTGGCATTTTTCTGCGTTTTCATATTTGCTTGTGCGATTACTCATCTTATAATGCGTGAGTTCCTCTTTATTGATGTAATATAAAGATTAATAATCAACTATCAAGCTAACTATATGCATCGCTTACCATATTTTGGAAAATAATAATTTCATATTCAAATGATTTAAAAGTAACTGGAGATGATAAGCCATTCTTGGAAGCTGTTAAGATATCGCCGGGCAGTGTTCTTGTTGGTGTTGTTTGTTTCTTCTCCGTTTGGAGTATTCTTGGCCTTGCTGGATTTCACACTTATCTTACAACCAGCAATCAAACAACAAATGAAGATGTAAATACCCTCTATAATTACAGTCTGTTGATATTTCATTGTTTTCATCATTTTTTTTGACGTGATATGCTCCGTATTCATTGATTACAGATAAAAGGTTCATTCTCGAGTAAACGTGAACAAGAAAGTTTCAATCCATATAGCCAGGGAAATATATGTGGTAACTGCTTCTACGTGCTATGTGGGCCAGCACCACCTAGTCTTATTGGTATTTATTCATCTAGCATAGTGTCAATTATGTCAGGATAAACATTTCGCAGATATCAAGATAAATTGATCTCAAGAATTCCATCTCGACCAATTCTTTTCACATTCCTGAATGTATAACGTATCGAAAATTTCATACTCTATTATTCATTTCTCATACCTTTTGTAATTTCTTTTCCTGCAGACCGAAGAGGTATCGTTACTCCCGGATACAGAGCGGAACAGGAGAGGATTGGTGATGATTACGTAATTGCAAATAATAAAGCTTATGGTACTGTCAAAATCACACAGCCACAAGTAAGAACATTTTCCACTATTCCAAAATGATTCATGTGAAGGGAAGTAATGAAATGAATTCGTATTTAACAGTCAAATGGTCACAGCATGCCGCCACATATTGACAACGAACTCACGGGCTCAATGAATAATCTAGTATCAGGTCAGCGATCACCGAGAATTGAGTCGCTTAACGGTGAGTTACCATTCGTGAGTCAATCCCCACATTGCCTTGATGAATTATCGAACTACCGTCAATATGGAAATGAGTCATATATACCAAAATATTTGCCGCCAAGGCGTTATGCTCAAGATCGTGTACAGCCAAGTACTGGCAATCATGCGAATGAAATCGACCGTCTAAATAGTGAATTGCAAAAATATAATTATCGATGTGAAGAAAACTTGCATAAATATCCGCAAAGATGTCGGGATGAGTATCAACGTTGCTCAGACAATAACATTATTTATGATCAATACACAGTCGACAACAAATACGGTGTCGATTATCGTAGATATCCACGTGGATGCTCTGAAGATATGCTGAGGTACAGAGATGATGAATGTACGGCATATGTTGATTTACAAAAATTCCCACAGCGCTATTGTGAAGATTCGTTCAGGCAACCTCAATCAGTTCAAACTCTGAAATACAATAACCTCCGATGTAATCAACATGAATTCAAGTATCCAACATCAAAAAATATTTTGCCCAATCGAATATTAAGCTCTGGCGGTATTCCCATCATCGGACAAGTCGCAATTGACCTTGTTAATAGATTTGGTTCTGTGCCTCTCAATAATGACATGGCTTTTGCTGAAAATTCACTCTGTCCCAATGACACCGTCGGGAATGATCAAATGAACCGTCGTTTTATCGTTGATTCAATGAGTGATAATGATTCTCAATGATTGATGGCTGTTTCGCCACGTCATCGCACTCATTTCTGCATTAATCGGCGAAGTTTATCACCTACGAGCATTTTTCATGATGACATTCCTTAAACCACTGCAATAAACATCGAAAGCAAATTACAATAATATGATTATGGTAAAAAAAATTAATCCGATATGGGAAAAGATTAATGTCGCGGGCAAATATTCAGGGCGAATTCAAATAAATTTAACCAGAGATAGAAGAAAATTATTCAATTTTACAATTTGTCCCAATACAAGCCTAGATATTGCAATAATATAATACGCCACATGAAACTTCTAATATTGACATTTCAATAAAACGTCTTTCTTTCTTTTATAAATACGACGTATATGCGAGGGCGCAGTATGTGTCACTTGGTAAGTTTATCATCCCATAACTGGTATATCATACACAAATTTTTAATCATATTCTAATATTTATCTAATACACGGGCAGAATATTTGTTTGTTTTTTTCTTCTGTTCCATTCCATATTAACCACCATACGGATGCATATTAATTTTCCTTGGTGTTTTTTTTCACCCATTGTTGTGTTTTCAATTCGAAAAAATTCTAAGATTTCATTTCGTGCGATTTCATGCGTGCAAGGAAATCGCGTGAATACTATAGCTTTTTGGTTTGTTACTAATGTTTATAATGATTGTGCTTTCTCGGTTTTTCGATTTAAGTTACAACTGTCGTTGTATACACACATCCTTTCTTGACATGTAATGGAATTGTCTACTTTAAGATTGATCAAATTAGTTACGTTGTTTATTGAAGCATCAAAATGTTCAGAGCTTTTTTAGTGTTTTCCGGAGAAGCTAAGATTTCCCCAAAGTTTCTCACAACGATATTATATGCCTGAATATCACTTATTCACAATACGACTTCTTTTTTTTCTAGGTAGTACGACGAATAGTGTGAGCTATCTCGTCAGCAATGAAGTTCCATTGGCGTCTTTCAATATACCACCGATTGATATTGACGATATTGCGCCATTACCACCAAGACACGGTGTCATTATTCCACCTGTATTGGATTTAGGTATACCACAGACGACAGTGACAACGCCAATGTCAGCGTCAAAACTTAGACTTCTTCAAGACACAACCATGATTGAATCTGCACTTGATCTCGACTCTCTTGAAGAATCAAGTGTCGGTCGTGGCAGTCAAACAGGCCTTATAAAAATGGGAGTAGTCTAATTAAATTTAATAGGGAAATTGTGCGACTAATTTAGGAAGAAAAGAAACATACAAACAAAATTAATTACAATTAAAATAAAACGATAATTTTTCGAGATTGTTCGACTAAGGTAGGAGCTTCGATGTTCATGATATTTCTGTTGTTTTCATGCGTGCATCGGTGAAGTTTTGATGACTAGTGTTAATTGCAACGAAAAAAGAACTGTTTTATAATTCAATCTCGTTACACGAGAATTTTTTTTGTTGCACTGTCTCGCATAACTTTATTGATCGTTGAGAATTTATTATTATTTGTATTTTAGAAATCAAAAGAAAAAATTTTTTAATCCATTCGGGATTTATATTTTATAGAGCGAAAATGTTTATTCTCATCCGCTCATTTATGTGATGCGCGAGTAAAAACAAAAACGCAGTGGAATCGAGGATCCATGTTAATGATGGTATCGCTTTGCGGACCGAATAATATACGGGTGTAGCAATGAAATATCTTCATTTGAAGAATAGAGAAGTTGATGATTAATCACATTATGAATAATGGACACTTATGGTTTGTGTCCTACGCACAGTTGAATTGATGATAGGTTCTTGTTATGCCAGTCTTGCTAATAAAAGTCTTCGAAGTAAAAGACGTTGGAGAAAATGAGAATTGTGAATAGATTCCGATGGTCAGAAATGAATTGCAGAACTTGATGCGATTATAATGGAATTTTACTTCCAGTATTGGAGACTGGAGATGAGAAATATACATTGGATTTCCTCCTTTCTGTGGCAATGTACAGTGTTGCTAGAAGAAAAAGAAAAATTATTCAATGTAAATATCAGATTGGGTTGATATGTTATCGAACTTCCATTATGATTATAAAATAGCCACAGAAAGTGAGATTAGATAATCAACAAATGGATTATGCAATTAAGAAGTGTGATGTGCACATAGCATTGGATTATTTCCAAGTGACACGAACTCAGTAGAATGAATTGATGAGGAATGAAATCGTAATCACTGCCTAATTCATATGGAAATAACTTTTTTGTATTTGGGGATGCCATGCTTGCTTGTGCTAGTACTCTCTGTTGCGAGCGAATACAACTAAAAGCGTAGATCTCATTTATACAGTTTAAACATATATATATACATATATTCTGTATATATATAAACAGTTATATATGTGTGTGATTGGATATCAGTTGACTCACAGAAACAAAAGGAAGGTGATTCTATAATTGCCATTTTTCAGGGACAGAAAGAGGACGGATATTTTTTTCCTCTTGTAAATAAGTTGTGTATAATGATTGTACGTGTATATAAAATTATACAAATATTACTATTAGAAAGACTATTATAATATAATACAAGTTAAACATATTTGAATGTTAATGTTTTGCAACTCAGTTTTCTTCCATCACATCAAAAATAAATTTTATCATAAAAAGTTCAAAATATTTTATTTTCTCAAACAATTTGATTGAAGACGAAATAATGAAACGAATTATATGATCACAAAGATGAATTCGTTTTTACCTCGTTATTTAGTACAGACGATGTATAAGAATAGCAATAACAAGGAATATCAACGCGACCCCGAAACCAGATATTAACAAAAGAAATTGGAAACTATCAGAATATTTTCCTTGTTCATCAGGCTCATTTTTCACTTCATTTTCACTGTAAAATTCGGTGGGATCGACTTGAAGCTCAACTGCTTTCTGAACATTGCTTTCTTGAACTTCCACATCTAGGAGCTCTTGTAGAGAAATGAGTGCTTCCTGTGGACCTTCCCCGGGGAAAAGGTAATCCGATAAAGTAATTCTATTCTGTGGTAATGCTATTAAAACTCTTCTGGGTGGTTCGTGTAACGTAATGTTATCTAAAGAAAAATTGAAGACTCGTTATCATTAATTCTATGACACAAAACTGCTTTTTCAATCCTTATTATCATTACCTTCAGGTGAACCATTCTCATCATCAATCAAACTATCCCAATGCATTTCGAGCCTACTCGCCATTGACCTCATGATGTCTTGCCTGATTGTATTAGCAGCTTCTTTTATTGTAGATTTTTGATGTACAAAAGTTCTACTAAACAATTGCCCTTTCAATCGGATTGATGCACTACAGTTGATAAGTTTTATTTCTGAACTAGGTTTGTCTGTATTCTGGAAATTGGAAGAAAAGCATATGGAGATATGTAATGACAATGACGCAAATTTCTAACAAGAAAAATTACTGTTCTCCACTCACACATGGAATGTATATTGTCGCTTGAAGTGCTTTGCTGTCGGAATTCGTATCATCATTCTTTGATTCCTTTTGTTCTTTTTTCTTCTTATTCCAAACAGTTTCGATTAATTCATCAGCTGGTTTTAATTCGCCCTCAATCACTACAATTGCTGTTTCAATCTCTCTCGACGTTGTACAAAGAATATTTTGAAGCTGTTTTTTCAGTAATTCTGATTCACCACCGTCCACTATGGCGAACATTTTATCAAAATCAATATGAGTTTCTAACTGGTACCACTTTGTAACTTTCTGCTGAAATTTCCAGTCTGCATTTCTCAGAGATCCACCGCTATTTACGTCGTATGATTTACATAATGATCTGCAATCATTAATAATATCACAAAATACAAATGTAAATATGCTTTCTTGCATACAGCCTCTCACAAAATCAGTGACACAGAAAAAATCCACTAAACTATTAGAAAATTTGATTAATCACCTCTTTGTATTGCTATTGAAAGCCAGGATTAGATTTTCATGAGGATTATTCCCAAAAAGATATGGATCCAATTCAAAATTTTTGTGTATTGCTGTGACAATTGATCTCAATTTTTGCGTCGAATCTTTATTATTAAAACAATCTTCTGGTGCCACAATAAATATTCCCAATACCCACATCCCACCTGGCAACATTCGTGTAACCTAAGAATCAAAGAATGTCATTCATAATAAATTAGTTCTGCATCATTTTATACAGTTCATTTTACTCATGAGTATACAACTCAATAAATAGTTGAAATAAACCCACGTGCTTGGCATGATCAGCCACCCAACTACTCGGTACATCATTAATTGATTTGATATATTTCACAGGCAATTCTTGATGTACACTTGTTGTAGAACCAATAATATTCTCCTCAATGACATCTTTCGATGCTGGTGGTGGAGTTCTTGCTAGATGTATAACATAATCCTTGTCTTCAGTGCTCTAAAAAATTCATCAACATAATTTTACGACTGTAAATAATAAACAGTTCTCTTCATCACTATTAAATAATCTGAAATAATTATTGTGAGTTTGACAGAACGAAAATTAAAAACACAGAGGTAACGTTTTGTTATTTGTAGAACAGCTGGTGAGTATTTAATTCAACGAGAGAAAACACATACAAAATTCGAACCTGTCCCAGGATGAGACCAACTGTGTACGTGTCTGATGTTACCAAAGATTCCAAGTAATTAGAAAGACCTTCTTCTGCATATACTGTTCGCCCCATTATTTATTTTCATTTATTTCCGTCGTGCTGTCGGTTAATTGAATGCGGTTGGACACATCAGCTGATTTATTTACCGTTCGAAATGCGCACCATGCGCATTTATGTGTAATATGATACAACACACACGTATGCATGTATTCATCACGTAGATATATCTATGTATCGATGTTTGGTACAATGGAATCATAGAAGCTTACTATCTTGGGCCTAATGAATGAAAAAATTTATTTTTCTCATGTTTTATTTCAAAATAGGTTTGGAGCAAGTTGATATCTGATATTTCGCTCGTGATGAAAACTACTGGATGTTATTGAAGTTTTTCATGTAGCGCGAACGTTGTTGAAGGCAGAAATAATTCAAATGCTATTATATCATAACTAGAATTAGAAGAATTGTTAATATGATATGAAAGTGATGGTGAACCAACTGAGTTTGGAAAAACTTCATACAGTTTGTGGGAAACTTTTGTAACACAAGCAACGATTTTATTCATACATTCAGATTTAGAATTTGTATTTTTTTATAGTTTTGATTTGAATGATTAATTGGGGATCGAAATATTGTTTTTGTCCTGTCATTTTTTGTTTTATTATTAATAATCCTACTGCTGAATATGACGGTATGAATTGTTTGAAGAGTAATAATTGAATTTTTTTCTTTTTCGAATACAGCCACCTTCATTTGACAATTTATGTTCTGTTCATTGAATTAGTTAGTCGTTGACACGAATGAATTTCTTGACCATTACATCTATAATACATAATTGAGTTCACTGACATTAATTACACTTCGCTCAATGATTTTTCGTTGGGTGCCAACATTGGTGATTTTCTATTCTACTTTATTTGCTTTATACAAAAACTGAGCTCATTATTGAGCTCTGCATGAATTTTTTTGTACACAATTTGTCTTATACATAGAATAAAAATGTAATAATCACATGAATTTTTAAAAATATAAAAGTGTAATCAGTTGGTTTCTGACTTTATAAATTTATTAATGATATCAATCAGTGTGTTTGTTTTTGATTCCTGATTATATCTTGTAAGAACGTTGCTGCTTCCGTTTGCTTCAAGTCAAGTAATAAATCCAGAAGTTTTTGTATCGTAAGATCACCTTGAACCTGTTGAAATTAGTAAAAGGTATATATATATATATATATGAGTTATGAATGAAATGAATATAAATATATAAATTTATAAAACATATTTCAAACCCACATCGGCGTAGCTCAGAATAGTTAAGGCAGGACTGGCCTCGGAAGCTTCCAGAGATGATGATAGATAGTCACAACCAATAGACTTTGCGACTTCTTTCCATCCGTCATTTTTTTCCAACAGTGCGCCAAGTGCAGCCAGTTGATCTACATCTAACATTTCTGTAATTGTTTCGCACTGTTCTTCTTTCGCTTCTTCTTTTACATCACATGTTGATGCTGTATCGAGCCTCCTATTTCTGTCGAACTCCATAAATAAATTCTGTATCTGTAATTGATGTTGATAATATTTAGTTATTATCGATTTACGTTCGGAAAATACCCAGCACTTATAATTGAAATGAAATTCTGGTTACCTCATCATTACCAGAGGCTAAATCGACTGATGTCTGACCCTCAAATTGTTCATCATCGTCGTCATCAGCTTCTTTTTTAATTTCCACCTGTTCATGTTCACAATTGCTTGTACTATTTGAAATATGCGGATCAGCACCATGTTTTGTTAGAAGATCACAAAGTATTTGTGCTCGGGATCCATCGGTTACAACAGCCACATGCAAGGCTGTATTGCCACCCAAATTTCGTAAATTTACATTAATATTCGTCTATAAAAAAAAAAAGATACGGATTGAATAATCAGTCAAATAAATCGCATAATTATCTGTACTAGAATTTCAAATTCTGCAAACAGAGAATTTTTTTCTCATACGAGCTAAACTTCAAATTTTAGATGAAAACAAAAAGAAATGATTATGAGAAGTTTATGCCTGATGCATGTAATGAGCCTCGTAACTTGATCATGAGCGACTTCCGTATATGTTCTGCATTTCGAATACATTTCAAACATACACAAATATTCTAACCAAATTTCATGTCATATCTCACAGGAAATTTTCCTCTCACCCGAATCTTCTATTCCAAGAGCGACATGTGAAATGATGAAATCTCTCATTTTTCGGGTAGTAATAAATGGCTTTTACTTTCCAAATGTCTTACTTTCTCTAGGAGATATCGGACCACTTCAACATGACCACCTTCAACAGCTATGTGGAGCGCTGTGCGCCCATAAGATCTTTCACATCTATTGACATCAACACCAGCCTTCACAAGCAGTTCAATAGCACGTACTGATCCGGCCTCTGCTGCCAAATGAAGTGCAGTCCATCCAGCATCATCGCGCTGCTCAATGTCCACTTTTGCTGACAACAGTGCTTCAACACATTCCCAAGCATCTGGCCTTTTCACACCTTCGTGAAGCCCATATGATCCGTGATTATCGCATGCGTTTGCATTAGCTCCAAGGAACAGTAATGCACGTACAATGTCAGGTTGATTCAGAATAACTGCATAATGTAACGGTGTTTTCCCCGCAGCATTTTGTATGTTAACAAGACTTGCAAATTGTGGTGAACTAGCGATGATATACAGAATATGTTTGACTATCTCACGTTGACCATGACGCAAAGCTGAATGTAATGGTGTATCTCCATAAGACGTGCGTTCTTTTAACATTTTTTTCAAGTTTTTTTGTATTTTAGTTTGATTGCCTTTCGATTGTTGCAGTGCTTCTTTCAAAACGTTCATTGCGAAGTTTGGTCCATCAGTTGGTATATCAAAATCATGTGATGATATCCCATCGATACATAAATCTGTTTCAAATGTCTCAGGATGATTCTCAGTTGCTAGTTGAAGATATTCATCGAATTCGATACTTTTGAGAAAATCTTCATATTCATTGGAATCACATTTTTCGAAAGCAAGTTTTTTTATCTCTGCTGATAAATCGCTGGACGTAGTCATTTGTGTTGGAGTGGCAAAAACATTTTTCGACATGGTTGCATCTGATGGAATTGTATAATTAAAATCAACATTCTCTGAGTAAGACATTCTAGGGCGTTTTCTTTGTGGTAGACTATCAGTAGGTTTATATGTGAATTTTATTGGTTCGGAGCAGTCACCATCAGTTGGCCGTTCTAACTGAATGAACACTTCTCGTGGCGATGTAATTTCACGGTCTTTATATGGCGGTGTGCGAAAAACTATAGCATATTGATGATGGACATCGAGCTCTGAGAAGCGTCCGTATGCTGACCAAATTTCATTGTCTTTACTATCTACTTCGAAAAATTTTATTTTTATGTTTTTTTTCCCAACTTTTTCAACTAGTAAAAATACTTCGTCGCCACCTTCGCAACTGCTCACATATTTGTCGATTCGACAGATCTTCAATTCACCGGTCAATGCGCTCTTTAGATTGTTGATGGTGTGCGAATAAACGGGCGAAGTTATTGGACACAGAATACCATGGCAATCAGGGACAAATGCTTGGAAGGAAAGTGCCACGCTGTTTAGATCCATCCATTTCTGAGCATGATCTGCGTCCATTTTGATTTGAGTCTCTTCCCGAACACTTAGGGAAGTTATTGTTGGATCTTTACGCCGGTGCTTCTCCAGTGCTTCTGCTTTCATTTTCTTTACGAGTTCGTCTTTGATGTGTTTTTTTGCTGTATGAATTATCCCCATTCCGTGAAATCTGATTAGACATAATGTTGGATCAGAATCAAACAACTCGCGAACATCATCATGATTTTGATATAGATACTTACGTGGCTATCCAGTCGTTCTCTGCTGAAACTTCAATGTCATAGGGACGATCGGTTTCACTGGAACCTTCACGTTTCACAAGGTGATGAGCATGTGGCAATCGTCTATCATCATTCTTTGTTACTATTGAACATCGAATGGTTGCCATCCCAGGAAAGCCTCTCAGCTGAAATTCATTAACTATGATATTGAAAGTATCCAACGTATGTAGCATATTCCGCTGTATCCTTGGAGTCACTCTGATAGTTAATTATCGCAATAATTCAACTCACCTGGACAGTGGGAGCATGTCGCTTTCTTCTTGTAGTTGAATTCGCACTGGCAAGACTACCATGAGTGCCCAACATTTCGGATTTATACCTAAATCGAAATTTTTCAACCGGTTGATCCAGAATAACAATTTCCGGACTCCCCAATTCCACAGCTAAATCAATAATAAAAACATATCAAACTCGTAATCCTTTAATTCAATGCAATATAAACTCAATTTTTACCTGTTGTATCACTCAAAGTGATGAAAGATCTATCATTAAAATGCAGAATGTCTTCCTCCTCTCTCATGGACTCATAGGATAGAGGCGAAGTCATGCTCCTAGCTGATGGCGAATCAGCAGAACTACTATAAGGACTATTCACAGCAGCCGCCATTGCATCTAAAATACCAGCAACATATTTATCAATCCAACTTAATCTACACTCATCATCTCACATAGAGAAACATCGCGACTAGTCTTCCGGTCACAGTATAAATTGAAGACGTACTCCACGTACTCCAACATCGAGTAATTATTATCACGCTGACGCGCAATCAATCTATCAAAGCTTATTGACAGCCCAAACATCTTTACTAAGATCATCAATAAGATTGTCAATCATTAAAACATAAATTATCCTTCCCGAATCCTGCTAAACAGTTTTTAACTAAAGTTTCGTAGTTACAAATTCATACAAATAGTGTAACTGATATGGAATGAATACATATCAAGTCAATAAACATTGAGTCACTATTTCATGACTACCTGAAACGGCGCAGAATATATCAATTATGTAATTAAAACATTCAACAATTTACCATTATTAAAACTATAGAAACTCTGCGAATCTGTAAATGAATTGTGAAGAGCACTTATATTTGTGTAAACTTCAGGCATTTTAACCAAACTAAACTTGATATATCAAACAATTATAATCAACAAATTAGTAAACACTGTAAGTTGCAGCGCTGTATTATGATGCCTGTCGATTGATGTTAATCATCAAAATAGAAAATTGATGCGAATGCACTGAATGTTATAAACATTGTGAGTTTATTTGAGTGAACTTACCATCCTCTCGCAGTTTATCGGTTGATACGTCATGCGAAACCTTGATAAGATGCGCAGGTTATTCCCCGAGCTAAAGCATAACCAACTATCAGCCAATGGTATTTCTTATATTCACGCGCCATTATGTGTGTATGTAAGCGAAATATTTGATCGGTGTGCGTCAATAGCAACAATGGGATTTGTGGGGAATTCCCACTGCGAAAGTGTATATAAACATGTTTGTATGTATATATGTCTATGACAATCGCTTGATGCAGTTGTCTATTATATCAACTGATTGATGAAGCGAATAAAGGGGATCATCATAAGATAGGGGAAAAAACATTATTTTGATGACGTTTCATTTTTATATGATTCTTCTAAAGGAAATAAGTGGATAGATTTCTGTGAAGAATGGAAAATATGGAAGTTGTTATCGGTAGAAGGGCGCGCGATGATTTGAAAATGTTAATTTTCAATTTAAGATTGACAATTTATTGGATAATTATTGAGAGTAAATCATTATATCTGTACTTTAGAAATCTGTGGATAATAATACTGGAATGTTAGAATACTTTCGGATCCTTGAGATTATTTTTAATTCTAATAACATTGGATAATCAGCATTCAATTATATTGATTCGACATAATTGTTTCTTCATTTCTCTCCAAACACAACGATTCTATCACACTGTGTCGGCCTGAAGAAAAATATAAATACATGGCCAAGTAGAAACCTATTCAGATAATATTTACTATCTTATTGATACTGATGAGGCATCCGATAGGACAGGCAATTTTCATTTGCTGTTGTTAGTAATTCTTCTACATGAAATACTATGTTGGAATTTTTGAATCTTCTTCAACATTTCTGATTCTTTTGATCGAGTGCATTTGAATTCAGATTGTATCCAGCCAACAATAATTTATTCTCATTGAATTATTTATGATTGTTGTTCCGGAACAGTACTCACAAAGCTTTCACATATGTTAGAGTATATGTCAATTGAAGAAATGCAAGTATAGAGAAAAATATAAATGACACATACAATGCTTGCGTCCAAGGTTGTTGTATTTACTGTTAATAAAATAAAAAATTTTTCTCCATTTTGCAAATCAATTCACATCACATCTTTCATCATCGAACTCGCTATATATATATATACACAATAAATGTTTTGTAAAGTTCATGAAATCATCAATTGCAAATCAATAGCCTCAAGTTTAATTATATCAACAATTAACGATTTTTATCTTCGTAGTAGTTTCGACATGGACCAATTTACTCTAAGAAGGTTATTCATAATTGTGCCAATTATAGATATCATTAATGAATCTATATCCACTTGTTATAACAGAGATTGGATGGAACAATAATATTTCTTATATCTACTATCATCTAACATGACATTCAATTTCTTTCCTATTAATAACTGAAAGCTATCAAGAATTTAATTAATTTATTGAGTTGGTAGTTGTTGGAATTACTATGGTACATCTTTCAATATCAGAGACAGAATGCAGATTCTGCTGGTTATCTAGAGTAAAAAATTATGTGTAAATAGAGACTGATAAGAATCGTATCAGAACATTTTATTTCTAGTTACTAACTGTGGAAAGGAAAACGACAGATTGAAATGCCATTAATCAAACGTATATGAAACTAAGTATCTTCCAAGATTAATACAAATGAATTATTAATATTCAATGACAATCAAATAATATTGAATCGATCAATCTTAATGATAGACACTGATTATTAGGAGTATTCAAATTCAATAATGGAACACTGCGAATTTTGGCAGTTATGACTGGTGCCCAAAGTCGCAATCACAGTTCAGCAGAGTTTAGATTATTGTCGATCAGGTGCTTAATGTTGATTCGATAGCACATCTAAGTAGCAGTCATAATTCACCCTATCGTCTGTATGTCTACAATATTCTCTAAATACCCATGAAGTGATAAATATATAAAAAATCTCGGCGTGTTAGATAACGTGCATATCAGGCATATTTATATATAACATGAACGTTGGATCGATGGTGGGAGTAAATGCCAACATATATCCGAACTTGAGAAAGTCATAGTATCAGTCAGGATTTGTTGCTTCTTGAATCATTACTTTTTCTATTCCTCCTTTCTTTATCGTAAGCTGTCACAACGGTAATACGAGAATACAGAATGAGTACGAATAAAAATGAAAAGATTGGAATTATCGGCAGGTAAATACGAGTTATAATGCATCGAACACTTATGAATAACTAATAAAGTGAATTTGTAATTTAATCATGACATAGGCGTTTTTGAAAGATTAAGTCAAAACTTTTTACTATTATTCATTGATATGTCACTTTCAGTGGTCTCATTGGCCGCAGCTGGGCTATGCTATTCGCCAGCGCTGGTTACAGCGTAACAATATATGATATTGTTCAAGAACAAATTGAGAATGCGTTGAAAGATATTAAACAGCAATTAAAAAAACTTGAAGATGAAGGAATGCTACGCGGTATTCTCAATGCAAACCAGCAGTTTACGCTCATCAAAGGTGAATTCAATTTTCTCCAGACAGTAATCGAATATTTTTCTTATTTATACATTCCGGCAGTAATCTCAAGTTTTCGCTACAGGCACTTTGAATTTATCCGACGTGGCAAAAGATGCCAAGCTCATTCAAGAATGTATTCCCGAAAATTTGGAGTTGAAAAAAAAACTATATATTGAATTGGATAAAGTGGTGAACGACCACACAATTCTGTCTTCGTCAACGTCAACATTCCGGCCTTCCCTCTACAGTGAAAATCTGAAGCATCGAGCTCAAGTTATCGTATCACATCCAGTAAGTTGAAAAAATTATCATTGTCATTGTGGATGATGCAAGCTTTCAGCAAACGAAGCCCTCGTAATGTCCATGTGCAGTTGAATGTTTACGTAATCGCTTTATGTAGACGTAAAAAAAATAATTATCATAGATAAAAGCAATAGTTGAAGCGAACGCAACTCGATCTATCGCTAAATTTATTTCATAGAATATAACTGCAATGATTTTATTGCTAATTTAATTTGGAATGCAGGTGAATCCACCGTACTATGTACCATTGGTGGAAATTGTGCCAAGTCCATGGACACGTGCTGATATTCCTGAGAAGACTAAAGCAATTATGACAGAAATTGGCCAGGCACCAGTAATTTTTAAAAGAGAAATCGATGGATTTGCTCTGAACAGAATCCAATACGCAATTTTGAACGAAGCCTGGAGACTTGTATCTGACGGTGTGCTTTCTGTTAAAGACGTTGATACTGTTATGAGTGAGGGATTAGGAATGCGTTATGCATTCTTGGGTGCATTTGAGGCCGCTCATCTGAATGCTGAAGGTTTGAAGATATTTATTTGTCTTTTCTTTCAAGTTCATTGACCGTATAAGATAATCATTATCAATTGCTACTTTACTTTCTCTAAATTTC
This sequence comes from Meteorus colon, assembly GCA_030523085.1. Classification (NCBI taxonomy): domain Eukaryota; kingdom Metazoa; phylum Arthropoda; class Insecta; order Hymenoptera; family Braconidae; genus Meteorus; species Meteorus colon. The sequence goes on from JAPYZH010000004.1 coordinate 690,398, forward strand.
ATATCCTGAATTTTTATGAAAGTTGACTCCACCTCTGGTCAAAATATTGACTGTATCTTCAAATTTCCAGGCATGAAAAAATACTGCGAAACTTATAATAAATCAATTTACGATGTGAGTATGACATTCGGACCAACGCCAAAGTTCGTTGGACCTGACGCCGAAAATATATCCAAACAATTGGAGAAAATATGTCCACTGGATCAACTTCAAGAAAGACGTGCCTGGAGAGATCTGGCTCTAACGAAGTTATCGATTCTTAAAAAAGAACTTAATGAAAAAACGGAGTAGGTAAAGTGAAAAGTTAGAATTCATTCAACTTCCTTTCACTCATGATAATGTAAATTATCATATAAATCTACGGAAAAGAACATATATTGGATAAGTAAGTTTAATACTTATTGGATAGATACTGAACCTACAGTCGATGAACCATCGTAAGAATAAAATATTTTCTTAAAAAATTCAAGAGTAATAAATGCAGTAATAAATGATTTTCCAATTTATTTATTTGTATTGATACCGAAAAATTATCGCTTTCCTCCGACACGTGGAGCTGCTTTCTGTGTCACCTTAGCGGCCTTTTCCTTCTTAGAGGGTTTTGGCTTGGGTGGAGCAGTGGATTTCTTCACGGCTTTTGCGGCTTTCTTCTGTTCTTTTGCAGCTCTGATCGATAACAAAAGTATAAATAAAAGTTTAGACACAAAATTTTGAAAATATCGTAGTAATTAAATAAATATTTTCATAATTTTAATGTAAGAGCCCGCAAAGCCAAACAATGTTATAGTAAATTAAACAGTTCTGGGTGAAGCAGCCCTTTTACTTAATCTAAGACATTCTGAAATCTAACACCAATTTATTGATTGTATTAGAGGAACAGATGTCTAAAAAAATGTTCTATAAAAACATATATTTACTGAATTAAATGAAATACTGACTTGATGGCTTGTTCTCTTTGCGCTTTTCGGATTTCAGGTTTCATGTTCCTTTTAGCCAAGATATCAGAAAGTGAAGCACCAACGATAGCACGGTTGAATTTTTGTGCGCGCCGGGTTCTCCTCTTTGCCTGTTCTTCTTCTTGACCCTTCTTGTGCTTACGCCTGATAAGAAATAAATGAACGTATTATATTCTATAAGTCAATTTGTTAGAAAAATTCTACTTAAAACATTTAGTTTACTATAAAAACAATTAAATAGGAGTCGCGGGACCGGTGTCGGTGTTGACACGGTTTATAGCCCTCGACAGAGGTGTTATCTTTGATAATAACCAACATTGAATACAGAAACACAAAAAATAAGGATCATGTTTTTACCTGTAGAGAACGGTCCATGTAACTTTTCTGGGGTTACGTTTCATCAGGTGAGCGGCCTCACATTTTGAGTTGAGGAAAGTGAATGTCTGAAAACAACGGAAAGAATGAGGTTAGGTTTGACATATGTGACACATTGTATTTGTGCGTAACATTATTCATAACATTACTTGAATTATGATTTTAACAACGTGCAAACATGAAAATATGCACGAAATTACTCTTAATTTATCGCTTTTATATATACTCTAATTGATACATACTTTTCCGTCAACTTTGACCATAGTCTTGCCATGGCCGGGATAAATTTTGTATCCACTGTACGCACAAAGTCCGATCCTGGAATGATATGAATAAAATTAACACCATTGCGGTTTTTTACCTTCTTAATGTATCAATTTTAATAAAATGATTATGATTGCATAAAAATCATCGGATTTTGTACCATTTAACGACATAACTTACTTCATTTTGCTTTAGTTAGAAGCTCGCACTTCGGGATCGTCCAACGTTGGATCTGAAAAGAAAAAGATAGAGAGGACGCTGACATAAATTACCGACATCATCGAGTTATCGAACCGCAGCGCAGCTCGTGTGCACTCTGTGTAACTTCTTGATTTACTTGAAATTTATTCCCGCGCAATTCAAACCAGAAGAGTATCAACAATTGTTTTCGATAACGTGACTGACTATTAGAAAGAAAATGATTTTTCCATGAAACATAATTTATTTTCATACCACAAATTTAATAACCTAAAAAACAACAGTCGTCATATTAAATGCTCAAAAATATTTATAAAACAAAATCTTGTGGAATTGAGATCACAATGCCAAGAATGGGTAAGTGACGGTCAGTTGTGCCAGTAATTAATCGAGTTATTTAACAATAACAGAAGATAACAGTAACTTCCATCTCTCGACGTGAGCCGAAAGAAAACTCACACTATCCACCATTTTGTTTATCAATAAAAGAATAACTGGGAAAACAACGTTGCACTACATATACATATATGATACAAGACACATACACACAAAATACATATGTGATTCACGTCGAATGCGCGAACTATTGGATGTTGAGTGATTATAATCGTGACGTCAGTCCAACTAATTTCCCCTCTGTCATCATTCTGTAGCTCCGCGTCCAGCTGCGTTCTCTTCATCGAAATATATAATAATATAAAAAATTGTACTCTCTTCTTTAATTTTGGGGGATTTAATAGTCGATGACTGGATCATCGGACGTGTACGAGTTCATTCATCATTCATCTCGTGTGCTCTAGTAAAAGCCATCACGATAAATACTCTCTTTCACAATCATTGTGTGTGAATAATTATCAACCTGATAAATTTCTTCTTTTCCAGAACTAAAGTAAATCGACGTGATAGAATTGTGCCCGATTTCAACTACCAAATTGCATCAGTTATATATAAAAAAAAAAGAAATAATAAGACAAAAACAGAATAAGTGTTGGTGTGTTCAGTACATATTAAACACGGAAGTGAGAAAGAAATTTTCGACGGCGCCTAACGGTATTGCACAAAGCAAAGACGGCGGCCTTCACATCTGACAAAGCGCATAGGTGATCCGCGAGGGTCCGTGTAGGTGAGAGACATTTTGCGCAGCAAAAAGTTTTCATCAAACACGGTTTATTGTTGCCACCATATACCAACGTTTTCTTTTTTCTTTATTTTATTTGAAAACATATTTCGCTGTTATTTATCGATTACAATTCAAAAGGACAAAAAGAGGACAATAAAAAGGAGTGGTGTGAGTGTCTCGTCGTGGTTCTAGAGGTCATCGTGTAAGACCATTGCCAAGCTTTGTCCAATTCTATTTTATTCCACATCCATTGAGAGATGTCCACTCCAGCTCGACGAAGACTTATGAGGGATTTCAAGAGGTATAGCTATTTAATTAAGTATGAATTTGATCAATGACAGTTAGATGGATACACTTTGTATCCATGAGTATTAAGAGCTCACAAGGATCAAGTGAATATGTTTCAGTGTGAATATATATATATTCATAGATACATATCTACTTATACATTGAAAAAACGTTTAAAATCATATCGGTCACTTGACTCGTCAACAACGTCATCGAAAGTATCGTTATTACGTTGCCATGGGCAAGTGTATTCTTAGAAACTGACATTATAGCGCTTTATTATTTTTATATTCGCTACCTTCATCATGAAGCAATTCAAAGAGAATATTGACATGTCTTCAATGGTTGGCATTAGAAAGAAAACGATCGATTATTAGGTTGACATTGACGGCTGCATATTAAAGTATCGGAAGAGAGAAAGAATATAAAACAATAATAACAAAATGGAGAGATTCACGTGATCGTAAATTAATTCATTCAAATGGGTTGAGAACGATGTCATTTTTTTGATTGAGCGATGACCTAAATAACTGTCCAAATGAAATTTATTAGATTGTTGTTGTGTTGTTTGTAGGCTACAAGAAGATCCACCAACTGGCGTTTCTGGAGCACCGACTGATAATAATATTATGATATGGAATGCTGTTATATTTGGGTGAGTAGGGGTTTTTATTTTTAGAGTTTCGTGAATTTCTCTGAATGCACTGTTTTTATTCTAATTCGATCTTATAGTACATGTCAAAACATTCATTCTCCTTTGCAAATGTGCAGGCCACACGACACACCCTTTGAAGATGGAACATTCAAACTTACAATAGAGTTCACAGAAGAGTATCCAAATAAACCACCGACAGTTAGATTTGTTAGTAAGATGTTCCATCCCAATGTTTATGCCGATGGTGGAATATGTTTGGACATTCTACAGAATCGTTGGAGCCCTACCTATGATGTTTCGGCTATTCTAACATCAATACAAGTGAGTCTCTTGGCGTTACTATTATCCTCCATAGGTAGACTTAAATATCTGTGTTCTCATGAGCCATAGATCTATAGAAGGCAGGTATTGGTCGTATTTTGTTAAACAAAATTACACATTGACTCAAAAAGTTAAGCCATTGGTGCTTGAGATTGAGATTCAATTCAATTGCGAACGTTTATTTAATGCCTGACACAGATCTATGATATGTGACGAATTGAATGAAATCGTCACCTTAACAGCGGTTGCAATTCATCAAAGTCTTGATTAACTTCTTGGAGATATGGTTGATTTTCGTTAGTGTTGTTTTGTTTGAGTGTGTGTTCAAAATTAGTGATGCTTCATAAGCACTATGAATAAACACAATATTGTCTATGATAATTTTTATTTCTTCATAATAAGTTAACTTTCATGAAGATGAAATAAAATATGTAACGAGTTTGGTATTGACTTATGGTTGCAGTCGCTGTTAAGTGACCCGAACCCGAATTCACCTGCCAACTCAATGGCAGCGCAACTGTATAAAGAGAATCGACGCGAGTACGAGAAACGAGTAAAGGCATGCGTGGAGCAAAGTTTTGTGGATTAGTCGCAGGCAAATTCGCCAAAAGTGTGCCACAATCTACCATCGTCATCATCACGTACCCACTATGGAAGCGATTATGCAGCCTTATTATGGAGTTAACGCTAGCCGCTTAGCATATCACTCCCTAAATTACTGAAATTAAGAAGACACAAAGAAGAAAAAAGATTCACGAAATCGCAATTAAACAGCAATTCTAATGATCAAAAAACACAATGAAAAACAACGTTAGATTGAATTTATACTTAATAATGTATAATAAATTACTATGAAGTTGTGTATTTATTCATTCACGTGCATTGGAGAAAAATAGGTTGCAGAATAGTCGAGAAAAAAAAAATAACGTGCGCGAGGAAACCGCGAAGGCAAGAGGTGTAGAAGAAAAGAGATGCGGAAAAAAAATGAGAATTAACAATAAAATACGAGACAATTAGTTAATTATTAAATTTTAGGATTAAAATATAATGATATAATCTTTTTTGTTCTTGTGTGTTTTTTTTTTTGGAGATTCCGCAATTGTTCATTCGTTAGGGATGAAATGAGCACTGACTTGTATTTTTATTCAATTTTAGTACTTCGTATCGTACCTAAATTCATCTCTACATATATAAATATATATACAAAGAAATACGTACTAAATAATTATGATAATGATAGAAAATAAATAAAATGCAATTTGAGCAACTAATATATGCTTCATCATGTAATTCATTGAGCAGTCTCAGAAATTGATTTTATGTGCCCGCAATTGTTTCAGTCACTCCTGGATGAACCAAATCCAAATTCACCGGCCAATTCGTTAGCAGCGCAATTATATCAAGAGAACAAACGTGAATATGAAAAGCGGGTTGCAACTGTCGTGGAGCAATCTTGGTTGAACTTTCAGGAGTCTCATGTGGAAGATCCCCGCTGACATTAGACCCTTATACAAGTTGCTCGAGGTTGAAGGAACTTTTTCTTTTAAAGAGTCACCTACCTTTGTCATCCTTGTTGCATTCACCTGACTCTAAACAATTTGACAAATTAATGCGAATTATCATGTTTAAATACCATTCAATATGTTTTAGATATTCGCCCAAGATGATGTTAACTTTAAGGACATCAACATCCGTATGCGTGTATGTTCAAATTTAGTTTGGGTCTATTTGATTGAACACATAAATACCTATTTTCATGAAAGTCTTGTGATCATTATTGATAAGTATAACAATAATGGGTGCATTGCTTTGTTTTTGTTCCATCTAAGATTAAGATTGATGTCTTTGCGTATTTTGTTATTACGTAGAATCTTTCGAGTGACTTAATAAAATAACAAGACGTACGAACATCATACTATGTAACTACTATCTAGCAACACCCAGTAATGTTAAACGTCTGATTTATATGAATAAGCATCTTCAAAATGAAATAAGTTATAAAACCGTTCAATAATTTGAATTCTTTTATTTTTTTTTCCTTCTCTATTTAGTCAATATAAAAACGAAAATGCGTCAGCAGATAATTGTGGAAAATGATAAGAGAAATAAGTAATAACTAGGATATAATATTAGTCATGAACTTGTGGAAATACATGTAATGCTTATTTACATTCGTGAAGTTTGAGTGTCGCACGATGAGTTCCCTCAAAAATAGAAAAAATCTCGTTGGACAAGATTTTGAAAAAAAAAAACACACCATACTTAATTTAATACTGTTTTACAGTTAATCCTTAGTTAGAAAATGAATTATCTCCTATTCTTCATCTACATGTCGATATTGGGACGTATAGCGTCCCGTCGTCTCGTTTCAAATTCATTGGAATCACCATTCGATATACTGTTTCCAACAGTGTGCACCGAAATTCTTGTTCTTCATCATTGGAACATTTCAGTACTTCTTTCTTTCCTGCTACGATTTTTCCTCTTTCTCTTTATTGTAACGTTCTAATTCTTTGAGGAACTGAGCCTTGGGTTTCATCACATTGGGTCGGTCTCCACGGCATTTTGGACAAAACCATTTGCCTTTAGGTTTTGTGCTCAGTGATACACACGAAAAATGGAACCACTCGATTGGACATAAATCATTGTCACAGAGAATCATTTCACCATAAGAAATTTGGTCACACAAACAATACGTTGGCTCGTCGGGATCTATTGCCAAATCGTCTTCTGGTGGTGGCGGTGTGTCTTCACGATGTTGATTTTGTTGACTGCCTTGACGTGCTTTTCGTTTTTTCTTCTTCCCTGCCGCTGCAGCTGTTGTTTTCTTTTGATTACCATTGCTGGCATTTGATAACGCAGTCGATCGTGTTTCTGACATAACAATCATATCCATGGCATTAGCCGAATCTACTAAGGTTTCTGTTCGCGTTCTTCTTGCCCGTTTTGGTTGACGTTCGATATTATTTGAGCTGTTCGTCGTACCGGAATTGGCATTTGAGTTGGCTTCACGTGCCGGCTCATTGTTGTCTTGTTCCTTCCCAAAATCTGGAAACACAGACCGAGATCGAATAAATATTGTGCTCATCTTAACTGAAAATGTAAGAACATACCTAAATTACGATAATCCAAATCCAATTGACGTGTCTTATTCTCTATAAGATCTTGAATCTGTTGGACGATTTGAAGTTTTTCATCGCCGATTTCTTGGGCCGAGATGAGTGCTTGCTGCACTCTTATGAGTGCCCTTCTTCTGGATGTCATGTCGGGATCGCTCCTCAACAATTCCTGCTGTTGATCTACTTCACGTAGATAGGCTGATTGGAACAAAATTTATGGATCCCTCTCATTATTTTCTCCTTTCAGTTATAGTTTAGTATCACAATCACTACACCGAGGATTTCTCTTAACGATTTTACAATAAAATATTCAATTCTTATAGAAAAAAACTTACTTTGGCAAGTGGCATCTAATTCACGTAAACGTGATACATGTCTCTGAATATCATTTGGAAGATTTTCGACGCAGTCAAGATAATTTTCAATGTATGTCGCTGAATAGAGAGCTTCAACGACAGCCTGATTCAACATGTTGTTAGTTGATTCAGAATTTTCGTACCGATATTGTCCTTCAAAGCAATTCAATTAATTATTATCTGTGATTATTGTTATTTCACTCTCCAACTTCTTATGAATGTTTGCACTATGTGCAGCGTTTCGTACACAAGCACAGGGTTGCCAGAAGTGCAAGACTGAAAGTAACGGCGCCTACACGAAAAAACCACGAACTACTGTATCATCTCTGTGTGCCTGTAGGACTTCGGGTGCAAAAAATCAGTCATAATAACTTTGAATCATGCATTTCACTGTGTTTCACCTCCGCATCTTTTGTCTACGGACTAATAACGTCTGTTAATCGATGAAACTGTAGAGAATAAGTGTAGGCGGGTTGAATAACAAATTCCATCTGGTTAAATCCATTTGCACTCTTCATTTTTCAAGCGCTGTTTCTCATTTTCTATTCGATTTTTCTCTTTTCTCATTATACATATAACCAGTGAGCTTTAAACCAATCACAGCAGGTTACTCAGTAGAGCGTTCGAATGGGATTGGTCGATTGTTAGATTTTAAGTTATTCGCCCGCCTTTTTTTTATACGATAGTATCGAACCAATCGTGTAGCATTGTGAGGTGTCGTACTGTCGTATGTTGCTAGATTCACACTGGTGTATAATACTATGAAAACTAGCTTTATTTTCATTGCAAGTTCACCGTAAATTTAGGAATCGTATATGGCGCCAGTTTGATGTGTGAACATGAACATTAGTTGTGTTTCAGGTTAGGTTGCTTGGAAGTCAATAATTATTGTTCAATGAAAGTGAGATTTCGTGTTTACTTATCCCACAATAACCTGAAACTAATATCCTGAATCATGGTAATTAAATACGTACAAATTCACAAATGATATTGAATTTCTAACCTGAAAAAACATACAAAGCTACTATTGTATATGTATTGTTTTATTTTCAATTGTTGCAGTTGTTTTACTCATTTTTCAAATCGTTGATCGGAAAAGACGTCGTGGTTGAATTGAAGAATGATTTAAGGTCAGATATTTGCATGTGGTTTAATATTTATTTTGATAATGAACATTGTACGATTTGGTATGAATTGTGCGGATTGATTTGCGAATGGAATTGCCGGCATGTTGGCAAATGTATTTCTGAATGGAAATTGTGTGTGAATTTATGAGAATTCATTCGCAAATATTTACCTGTATTACAGCATTTGTGGTACACTACATTCGGTTGATCAATATTTGAACATCAAATTGACTGATATCAGTGTAACAGATCCAGAAAAATATCCACACATGGTATGTATTGATAAGAAACAGACATAATTAAATGCTTTTACAACCTTATGAAGCATGAATTTCTTCCCTCCTGAAGAAATAACTTCAATTAACACAAACAGGAATTTTTAGCATCTCCTGTGAGTTTCATTCATACATTATTGTGTTGATGGAGACGTTTCTTTCTTGAATATTTTTGTCCACATTCGATAGAATTGTCTCCTATGTCTGTTTCGACATGAACTGTGATGTGAGGTGGCATAAGTCTTGGTGTAATAAAGGATCATTAGGATAAGTTTAGGTTGAAAACAAAATCACTCGTCGCTGGAAATGAACATTATCATCAGTTCATTATATTAGGTTGTTCGTCCCAATAGTTTGTTTGACCCATTTGGGCAATTCTGGTTAACTTATACCCTATTTAATGATTCGCATTCACTAGCACGGTGACTCCGTTCACTTGTTCATACGATGAACGAGCTGCAAAATAGATTCAGTTTCATCATTATTATTTATACTGTTCGAAAGAGAAGAGTTCGTCAAAAACTTCACAATGTTGAAAAGTTGTAGAGAAAATATTGTTCTCAAACAATTCATGCTTCAATGGGTCGATTCAATTCAATTCAATTCCTATTAATTCTTATAAATAATTTATCGTTAATTGCAGCAATCTGTGAAGAATTGTTTCATTCGTGGTTCCGTAGTTCGGTATGTTCAGCTACCAGGTGATGAGGTTGACACACAACTCCTGCAAGATGCGGCGAGAAAGGAGGCGGCTGTTCAAACGCGATAACGCAACTAATTAATTTTTTACTTAGTGATAACGAATGGTTACATTTATGATTATGTCTTTCAAATGTAAAAAATGAATGTGGAATATACCGTATATAAATTCGTATGTGGGATTATTGAAAATGAACATCAATTGAATGAATAAATAAATTTTGAAAATAATAACAGACGACAACAAAGTGTTCAATTTTTTCATTTATTGAAAATATTTCTGTAAAATGTGTATATCCGTTCGACCACGCGGATCAACAAACCGATAATTGAATAATGAAAGAAAATATTTTGCGAAATGGTAGCGAAATCAGAGAAAGAAAAAAATCCGAATAAAATATAATAGTGAAGACGTTATTCTCTAATGATTAATTTAAAGCCTAAATAAATAACCAATAAACGATGTATTGGCTCATTTTGTATTCTTATAATATATTAATTATATCGTGTATAACAAAGCGGTAACAACTTGTTAATTATAACTATATCATAGGAATTACGTAATTACAGTAACTAATATATGGATTGTTCAAACTATAATGAATAACAAACGGATTTTATTCTTTTTATTTTTTCCTTCATTATTTTCTTTTTTGATCTTTCCACTATAATCATTTATTGTTTTTTCGCACTTTTGTTTTCGTTACTTTTCTTTCAATCATAATCATCCCCATCTTCATCATCGTCATGTATTTATTATTCAACAACATTTTTTATCTTTGCATTATTTGCTCTTAAAATTCATTTAATCGTAGTAAACATATTAATTATTTATAATATTGTGCAAATAACTCATAATAATTTTTTTTTCCTGCGCTTTAGAGTTAATGAATCGCATCATTCAACTGAGGATCCTCTTTTCTACATCCTCATTATTATTAATATAATATATTATTATTATTTGTATCATTATATCATTATTCTTGCAATTTATTCTCCCATTCGTACATGTTACAGTATTTTGTAAATGTAACAGAATGTGTATATAATGGACAGTACTTAATCAAATTTTCTCCCCTTTTTTTCCATCATTCTCTTCGATCAATTAATCAAATTTCGCTTTTCCATTTAAATTTATTTGTAATATTTTCATAGCTATAGGGTTGTTGAAAAATGGATTCTCAGCTCATCTCTGTTAGCTTCACCCATGGCAGTTGCTTGTTAAATTTTCTGGCCGACAGGCTTTTCATTTGCATTTTACATATGTTTACAATTATATTATAGCTCTCTATAGCATTCCTTTCTGTTATTCTATCAATAATTGGAATTAAAGATTTGGAAAAAAGTTTAATAATTTTTGTCGCTAAGCCTTGAGGCGCATTACGACCATTCGCTCATCGACAGCGCACTAATTATAATGAATGCACAAATATATATACATCAATATATATATATACGTATATCTCAATATAAATATACATATGTATATGTATATATATATATATTTCTCGATATTGTTTTTGTTTAAATTTGTCTACGTCGATTTCATAAATGTCTGTCGTTGAAAAGAGTTCTCTGCCGGCCCTCTTCTGCCTATACATTCATCACTTTATATTGTAATTGAAATTTTTGTTTATTCATCATTTTCTTGTTATTATTATTATTTTATTAATTTCTTCACGCCTTGTTTTTTCCTCATAATTTATTTATCTTCTTTTATTTGGTTTTCAAACATCTGTGACAATGATAACTTATGAATAACGGCAGTATCGTTCACGGAGAAAGTACGTTGATTTGTATTCAATTTTCTCGGCGATATGCGACAAACAAAATTAAAATTTCAATAGAAGCCAACAGATATATATATATATAATTTTATTTATATATATTTAATCTATATAAGATTTATGAACTTACCAAAGTGTATATTTACACATACTCTCCCCATTTTCGCTACTACCGGTTCAGTAATAAATATCCCGACATTTCTACCAGAATCATTTTGTTGTTACGACATTTTGTATTATCGTATTTTCTCCAACTTTTCTTTTCATTTTTGTTTGCATTTTCTTCTGTGTTAATTTCATGCCTAATTTATTTATTTATTGAGATAGTAGTGTATCGTTAGTCGGGGGAAAAATATTAAAACACACATTACAGCACAGAAGAAAATAATTCGAATAAATTCTCCACCTTTAACTCTTTTGTTTTCATTTTTTCCTAATTTTCAGAGCTATTGTGCAATAGGGAAGTTACCATTTAGCTCTTGTGATCTTAAATTCTTCCCACGTCATTTATATTACGGTCTCAATGAAATTTTATCGAAATTTACACACTTAAAGCCTTCAAATAATCACAATAGTATTTTTCTTTCATCATACACGCACAATACTTATCTATAAATTGTTATATTTGGAAATGCCAATAATTTTATCATATTATTATTATTATTATTATTATTATTATTATTATTATCATTATTTTCCAATATTATCTATTAATAATAATTGTTTTGTGTTTCTCATTTGCTTGTGGTGTTCATGTACGAATTGGTAAAATGTCCTGGGGAAGAAGCCAATTTTACACCATTTTCATACAAAACACCAAAATATGCGAACGTATTGGTATGATGCAATTTCGAAACTTAATTTTATTTATTGCTTCTATTGGTGATTAATATGAATATAATGCATGACCTTTTGTTTGTTTACCTTTGTGTGAGCTAATTATCCAAAATATACATATATATGCGTATATATGTATGTATGCGATAAAAATTATGTAAATAGAATTATTTGCACATATTACATTGCATCATTGAAATAATCTATGCAACACAAATTTTTGTTTTCATTTCAATTTGCATTTTACTTCCTGGTTTATCATCTCTTCATTACTATTATTATTATTATTATTATTATTATTGATTTTATTAATATTAGTATTATTCTTATTATCATTATTATAATTATTTGCTGATTTTATCTTCGAGTATGTAAAAAGTGTTGCAATCAAGGCAAGTTACTCGTTAATCCGAGAGGGTTTGCAATTTTTCTTCTTTTTTTTTTTTGTGTTTTCTTTTTCTTTTGTTAATTCGTTTTTGCTTAACTTTTTATCATAAATTTTCTAAGTTAATATTTTTTTTTTTTTCACTTTTTCTCTTTGTATTACTGTTCAAATTTTCATCTTCTATTAATCAATGAGAAAAATATCTCGATATAGACCTTTCTCTGTGTATTATTATTTTTTTCTTCGATGAAATGGCGATTCACCCACTCTGGGTGTTTGTGTATGTGTATATATAAATGTGTGGGTGTGTATGTGTGTGGGTGTGGATTTTTTCACTTTTTTTTCTTTTTGTTTTCTCATTCATTAAACCAAGGTTGACACTATTAACGATAGCGAGGGCATTGTTGCATTTATCTATGTAGAAAAGGGGGAATTATTTTTATTTATTAGTATTAATGTTATTATTACTGTCATTACTATTATTATTATTATTATTATTATTATTGTTATTATTAATTTTATGATTTAAATGGATGTTTTTATTTTGTTTGTGATCTGATATCGACAGGCATTCTAGAGTATTTTGAAAGCAGATTCGACATTGATATATATTATAGCATGAGTAATTTTTTGTACGATTAATTTACAATGTTATCTTTTTTTTTTTTTTTTTGTTTCATTAATTTAATTTTTGTTTATTTAATTTTTGTGTTGAGCTTTCATAGCTTAAATTGATGAACAATCGAATCCATTTTTTTTTGAGGGTGATAAGCGCATTTATCTCTTCGCTATGGGTATGTATGTGTGTTGCTTGTGTATGTGTATATTTGGGTGGTTGAATGCAGATGTGTTTGAAATCTAGGTCACGACGGCGCAAGTAATGACCGCGCAAACAATAATCGCGCAAGTACATATGACGCGTAAATTAATTATGCGGCTTGCGCGAATTTAATTGGGGAATAATTATTGGTCAATTTGTGTGTGTTTATGTGTTTGTTATTTTTTTTTTGATGTGAATTTTGATGGCACGAAGAGAATGGAATGTAATTGAATGATGAATTTGGAGAATAATATTGGATACAATTAAATTTGATGAATATATAATCAATGTTAAGGTTAACAACACGAATTTTTGGTGTGGTTTTTTATAGAAGAGAATGTTGGGAGAGTATCAATGTGAAAGTTATTAGAATGTTCATTTTTTTTTTTTGATATGATCAAAAAGTCTAGATGCAAAGGTGCGAAATTGTTAAATTGAATCAAGGGAATTAGTGTAACAATATACAAAATGTTTATGTTAATTTTGAAAGAATTGTGTGAAAAAGTTTTATGCTGGCAACATTCATGAATTTATTAATCAGGGATTTATTTTTTTTTTTTTGCTAACAATTTTTGTTTAAAGAACTCGAGAAAAAATTAAATTAAAAATTGTGAATAGACATTCGATGTTTCGTAGATCAACACACTTTCATAGATTTATTTACTTTGTTCTTTGTCACAGAAACATTTGACAATTCCACACAATTTCCAATTGGCTAATTTCCGCGCAAATTTATACGCGTTTACAGCTTGCGCGGTCTTTGCAATCGCGATACATAATACTTTGCGCGGTAATAGTCATTGCACGGTATAATTTTCCGAGCGCCTCAAGCAGATTTTATGGGATTGAATGTTGCGCGATGATAATCTGATACCGTGTACTCAATCTATAAAAATCAATCCTCCACTCTTTATATTTTAACATTCTTCATTTTAATTTTAATTTTAATCATTTATAATTATCATTAATTATGTTTTTTCATTTTCCAATGCGTGAATATGTAACGAACGCTCAGTTAAAACTTATTGCGTCGCACTTAAACGTGCGCGAAAGCCAATTAATTGATTAGTTAAATTGTTTATAATTAATCTACAGAACATTCGCAATTCGAAAAAAAAAAATATCGCGTTGCTCAAATCTTATTCTTCACAATTTTGTGATAATGATAAACTTGATAACATTGTACAATATCGAATTGTGTGTATGTATATTTATGTGTGTCTGTGTATTTGGTGAATTGAACACGATTGATAATGAATATGAGCGAATGGTTGAAAAATTTTCGTAATAAAAATGATGGTAGCGTGGCCGACAAGTGCGAATACGACGAATCAAACTAATGATAAGGGCATCCATCATCATATACACCTTTCTATCCTTCCAATCAATGTACAATTATCTATATAACAAATTTCATTTATCCGCATCTTCCTATCATGCGCTGCCAATAAGAAGAGTGCGAAATTGTGTCACCATACAAATTCGCCATATTGTTAACTACCACAATAATACATCATTTAATATTATTATTCCTTTACTTTTTTTCCCCCATAAATTTTTCGTACATGCAGCATTTAATATCATCAAATTAAAATTGTTTATAAATCTTAGCAGGCAATCGTTAATTACACAATTAATTAATAAGTAATATCGCATTTATTCCAAACGAAGGAAAAAAAAAAACATTAATCTGATTTAAATCAGACCCATGTAATATTTTTTGCGCTCGTTCAATTTGCCTAAATGTTTTTTTTTCGCCATTATCATCCCTTTCTCTCAATTGAAACCGAAGAGTGGACAACACTCGGCCTCAATTCATGATTATTTATGCCCCCATCATACTACACGAGAAAAAAAAAGAATAAATAAAGAAAAATAATTAATTCGCTTTCTTTCTTAATTCCAATTGATTTGTGCATTCACGCAAATAGAAAAAGCTATATAGCTATTTATTCATACATATATATGTATATATTGTTGGGGTGCATTGCGCGATTATGTTCGTGTATATCTAACGATGTAACGAACGAGAAAAAAAATATATAATCAAACTTAATGCATACAATATAATTTTTCTCGTTAGAGAATACATCGTTGGGCAATTATTATTTCCATTTTTTTTTGTGCAAGCTTAACGCTGCAAAATATATAGCACACAATATAATCAATACGTGTGATTTTATTTATTGAATTAATTAATAATAATTGGTATTAATAGTAATAATAATAATAATAATAACAACGATAATCGAATATAACAATAAATAATGAGAATAAGAAAAGAATGTAAAAAACATTGGACGAAGCGGCAGAGATAATTTTATCGTTCGGTTTTTTTTTTTTTGGTTTTCTCAATGTTACAATCAGGCAATGGGCCAAAAGATGAATAATATGGGCATATATATATGTATATATATATATACATATGTATATTTATATATATATGTATAGGTATGCACATGTATATACATATTGACGTGTGATAACAATTATGGTGATCGTTGAGATTGTCCAATAGAATTGTTCTTCCTCGTCGGTTCACACACATTATTTATGTTCGCCGATGAAGCAGATTTTATTTTTCCATGACATTTTATGACGATGATGGCGTTTATTTGCTTATTTTTTTTCATGTCATTGCACTCCCGCACACGTTTTAAATGGTGTCAATTAAAACACGTGTCTTTCACACAGATGAGTTTGATGTTATTATATCGTTTTGTTCCTTCTTCCTTGGTTGTTGATATATTTATTTTTCATTTAGTTTTGATCACATCCGAATCCATATTTGAGGGGAAGCGAATTCGCTATGATCAAAATTCGTTAAACACGATATTTTCAAACGCTTGACTTGAACTGATGGACAAATTCTTGCTGTCGTTCTTTGTTACTTTATTTTTTCTTCTCTTAATGTTTTGCCAGAAAATATTCAAAAGAGGAAATATTGATAGGAGGAGTGGAGATAAAGATTGAGTGACAGCGAGGAAGGAGTTGAGAATAGAGATAGAGGCACACATTGAGCAATGAAGAAGACAAGCAAGCGATGAAATTGAACTGTCGGGGGAAGGATTTACACAAGTCATAATTTTTTAAGAATAAACTTGCGACTTGGACGACGTCGAGGCGTGCTCGAGGTTTGATAATCAGTGTAAATGTGTATGGGTATGTGTATGTGTGTGTGTGTGTGTGGACGTGTGTTTGTAGGTGTGTAGACAAGTCCAAACGTGTCTCAATTGATAATATTATATATTATTGATATATAATTGTTAAATTGAGACGTTCAACGGTGCAGTCTGATAAAAAGGCAACTCGTTTGGAGAAAACATGACATCATCGTAACATAGTTTATAAAACTATAATTAAGGCTGCCGAGTTTATAGTTTAGTTTTAATTAGCAAGTGACGGAGCGATTAGTGATCAGCGCAGGGCAATTAATCTTCATAAATAATAGCACACACTGCACTCAATATTTGTTTTTGTTTTCATACGTTTATGGCTATTACTTGAATTGATGTCATTGTTGTTTTGGCTGTTGTAATTGTTGCTGTTGATTTAATTGATGGTGTTGTTGTTGACGCTGTTGCTGCGACCTTGCAATTAACGATCAAACATCCGCAGTGCGCGATGTAACGCTTGGCGATCGGCTGTGTATTACAACACGATGGCCATTTTTAGTAATAAAACCGTCGCTCTCAACGAGCACTGCTGTTTGACGTACACGTGGATCCATATCAGGATCATCACTTTCTTCGCTAGGTCCACCAAGACGTGACTGTTTATGTTTGCGCCATGCATTTTGAATGAGCCTAGCGCAATATTCTTCACGTTGTCGCCATAATGTTGATGAAACGGGTTCATAACCCACTTCACCTGGTCGAGCTTGTACTTCGCCCAGCTCTGTTGTTTCTTCAATTGGATTGCCCTTTCTTGCGAAAAAGTCTTTGGTGAGGGCATCGAGGATATCCACGCAAAACATAAGGTCACCCTTACATATGGGGATATCCATCGACACGATCTTATACTTATTCGGTTTGTGTATTTGTAATGGTGGTTCAAGAACATCCAAGAATTGAGAGAGCTGGTCGTATCTGATATATTGTGTGCCATCAGGATCGAATTGCTGCCAAATTTCGTAATACATATCGTAGTCATCATCGGTCAATCCCTCCTGCACATCTTCTGTCGCTTGTGAATAATTTTCCAATATCACTGCGATGTACATGTTGATGACGATTAGGAAGCTGATGACGAGGTACGATAGCAGGTATGCAATTCCAATAGTCGAGGAGCCACAGTTGCCTGGATAGCCAATTTCGTTGTTTGGCTCCTGGCAGTCTTCCTCGTTGATAATACCATCGAGCACGCCATCCCAACCCGCCGACGTTGACATCTAATTTTTTATGCCGTTATCATTTTATAGTATATAAAACAGATATTTTATTTTTTCTCTTTTTACTTGCCATCACGTCATGATAGCAATTATATCATCATACATTTAGAACAAATGGCAAAATCTTATATATCAAACTTAATTTTTTTTCAATGATATTTCTATCAATATTCGTGATAAGAAGTACAAAAGAACTCACAATAGCAATAATACATATTTATTATTCCATTATTCTTGGGAGTGTAACGGTCTAGACTCAGTATCAACTCGATATAGAGTTTCTTAGTTATTTCGACTCGAATCACTACATATTATGAGATTTTGCTCGAAATCGTCCTGTAGACTGTAACACTACCTCAAATATTGGTGTTCAAACTCACCTGGAACAGCAGGATCATCGATTGTCCGAATGTCTTGAAGTTGTAAACATCGTCCAATCCACTTTTATCTTTAACGTGCATGAAGAACGACATTCCGAAGATGGCAAAGATAAACATGACGAGAAATAGTAGTAGGCAAATATTGAATAGAGCTGGTAACGACATGGCCAAGGCAAACAATAATGTTCTTATGCCTTTTGCACCTTTCACGAGACGTAATACACGTCCAACTTTGGCAACTCTAACCACTCGAAGCAATGTTGGTGATACGAAATATTTTTCAATGATGTCACTCAACACCAGACCTGAAAGAGTACATTACAATGAATTAGTTTGATTTTTAGTTCTTTTAAAAATTTCTCATGATTACTTTTCTACTTCACAATGCAATAAAGAACTAGAGCATGCGAGCCTCAATAGATAATTGGCTTCTTTTTGTTTTTCAGGTTCATTTTTTTTCTTTTCCAATTAATTTCTTCTTTTTTTTTTTCTTTCTGATCTAAGATTCTATTTCTATATGAATCTAATTTAGAAGTGCATTCGCTACAATTCTCGCTAAATCTCAACGGTTAATAATAAATTGTTTTCTTGATTCGTGGAATGTCTCTTACCCAACGTGAGTGGGTGTTTTATATTAATGTTTTGTATGGTTTTGTATTTTTTTTTGTTTCTGTTATTGTTTTCAACTTTTTTTTTGTCCTCATCGTTGACATTCCGCAATACTTACTATGCGTACTAGCCGCAATTTTGTCGTTATCTCTCAAAATTACGTACTTCTTGGCGTATTTTAACGACGTAGAGATTATGCGAAAGATTCTTCCAATACAAAATACAGGAAGAACAAATAGAGATGAGATAAATAGAGAGAAAAGATAAAGAGAGGCTTTTTGTTTTTAGTACATTGAAATGAAGCATCGTATAAGACATCAATGTGAGGCTACATAACGTAATGATAGCAATCAGTCGTTGCGACTCAATTGAAACGTTGATGGACAACCTGTTCGCTTCTTTTATTTATTTGTAATGCAAAATTAATATATGGTGCATAAAATAAAGAGCAATAAAACAAACGGAAATAAGATGATCTACACGTGTGTGATAATGATTCTTCCATTATTGAAATGTTAGTTTATGTGAATGAATTTTTCTAATTGTTTTGTTGCTATGTTAACGAACTGAATATATATTAGAAGCAAACAGGTCTCCCGTTTTTTAATCATTATCAACGGGTTTGTTCAGTTTCAGTGGGGTCATACGACTCAAAATATTCATTACGTTACATTACCTAATATTGATAATATAACAACAACAAAATCAAAGAGATTCCATGGCTCCTTGAAGTAGTGGTAGCGTAGAGCGAAGATCTTCATCAGACACTCGCTGGAGAATATCACAATGAATATCATGTTTAGATAGTCAAGCACATTGCTGAATGTCGCAGTTTGTTGATAGTGATCTAGTGTCATTGTTAACATGTTGAGACCGATAAACAACATGATTATCATATCGAACTTTTTGTCTGTCACTATTTCGAACACAATTGCTTGTGGTCGCCACTGAAAAATAAAATAAAAGCAATCAGTGAATTGATCGATGCTATTTTACTTTTAATCATTAATCTTACTCTTGGTCGTGGAATAGCTTTTAGTGGTTTTTTACTGCCCATTTTCTTCATAGCATTGTAATATTTCTTCTGATCTTCAGTCATGAACATCTCCAATGAACCACCAGCCTTCTTCTTCTGCTCGTTGAAGTTGTCAATGATAACTCCGATAAATAGATTGAGGGTAAAAAATGATCCGAAGATGATGAAGAATACAAAGTAGAGATACATATAAATATTCGTTTCGCGAATTGGTTGTTTGTCGAGCTATAATTAAAATATTTTAAATATTATGATAATTTTTGAATTCGTTCATTGTTCGACGATCTTCAAGTCGCTTGTGCTTTATTACATTGAATGGTATCTGTTTATTTACCTCTCTGGAATCAATTGCGTCGTTCATTATTTGAATCCATCCCTTGAATGTCGCAACTTGGAATAGACATAAATATGCTTTTCCCACATGATCAAAATTCATTGGTGAATTTTCCCATGTATAATTTTCAGCTTTGCAGGCATTTCTATCAGGTATAATTTCATGACTTAAAGTTGTTTTGTTCATATCAACGCACTGTAACGGAATAAATATTTTTTATTACAATGAGTGAGTAAATGAATTATCAAAGTGAATGAAATGAGAAAAATGTTATACAATTTTTGGTAAAACTCTCGTTGGATATTTTTGCGCAGAGGTTATTTCTCATCATTTGTATATACAATTTTTTCACTGACCTTGAAGTATTTTCCAGCAAATAATTGAACTCCCATAATGGCAAAAATTAGCCAGAATATAAGGCAGACAAGCAATACATTGAAGATGGACGGGATAGCCTGGACCAGCGCATTTACGACCACCTAAATAAGACAATGATCAATTAATTCCCATTCTTTACAATCTCTTGTAAGAATTTGAAAAACTTTTCTATTATTGAAAATATTTGGTTGGACAAGTATATATGATATGTTCAATTCTCTATTTTTTATTTTTTAGAAAACTTATGAAACTATTGAAATTCTATTGATGTTCTATTATCAAATATTTTTGAACTTGGGATTGTTAAAGATATCAAAGACATGTTGAACATTGTTCAACACAAAACTGAACGACTGTATTTTTCAATTTATTTCTTAAATCAAAATTGATTTGATTTCTCTTCTCAATAGACAAGATATTATATGAATAACAAAAACAATTCTCTTTCCTTAGATAATTAATCAATTCAATGAAATTATCAATAAAATGATCCTTCCATGGACCATTGAAAAAATTGTCCCCACTATTTATATCAATAGATTTCTCAATACAACAATTGAACATAAATACTTGTTCGACCGATTGAATTGTAATTAATTAGAAAAAAATTTGAATGACACATCAACGCAAGATGCTACATAAATTCGATACTATTTAGCGTTGATGTTCAATAAATCCTTTCTTTCTTCATTGTTTTTTTTCTCTAATTCAGTGTGGATGTTTCTATGTTATTGTTTCTATCGTGAACTAAGTGTTGAGCTTGGCGATTTTTCTACCCAGTGTGGATAAAGCGCAAAATATTTTATTTCAAATATTTTTCGTATCTTTTTTTCTTCTAAATCCAATTTTGCATATGGAAAAGCCCAACTATCATTGATCTCTGATACCTGTACACAAGCTATTGAAGACAACGTGCGAGCCATTCATTAATTATATCATTCAAAAGCATCATGGCATCATGCATGCGATAATTGAGATGAAACACAAGTGTCATTATTTAATAAACATTTTGTTTTCTTTTTGCTACTGGTGTATTGAGAAAATGAATTTGTCGTAAGGAATTATCCACGATATAATCAACATTCAACATTACGTGCTGACTTCTGTTTTTCATTCGTTATCAACAATCATTAAAATTTATATTTAAAAGTAGAGTGGACATGCGGTAGATGTTGATTTTTTTGTTTGAAATACAATTTAAGAAATAATATACTAATCGAGGTATATTGGTATAGGTTGAAGTGTCGGGGTATGGGCATGACTATTACGTTCTAAACCCAATGTCTCAGCGACCTTATCAACTAGTAATTCATTTTTTATTATCCAGTCATAAACATATATTATATATTATTGATTGATAAATTTAATCAATAGATTCCAATCACTAAATTCATCGAATCATTGAGCAACTGGGTGTTATTGAAAAATAAAAAATAATTAATATAATGAATCAAGTGAAATAAACACAATTTAATCTATAAATATTTTTCACTAATAATTATATTAATTATTATATAAACTGCAGTGGGGAACGAAGCAAATAAATCACTACTCTTGCAGATGTGTATAAAAAGTGATCATAACGAGTATGTGACATTTATGCAAATTGAATGTAATTCAAGTGTTATTGATTGATGAATTGAGGAGTAAACAGTGTAATATAAATGCATAAATTGACTCAAATGATGTATGATGTAATTTGTAGTAGATTAACACATGACAAGGTCGACTGAGACGGTGGGCTACATACCCGCATCCCCTGCATTCTAGACATCGCCCTGAGTGGCCTTAGGGCCCTTAGGGTCCGCATTGTTTTGAAGGCTTGAATTCCGCCTGCGCCACAGAGCGACGCTACGAAGTTAATGAGCGACACCTGCGAGCGAGAAACGAGTACGAATATAACAGCAAGAGTAGAAAAAAGCTACTTGAAGAAGATTGAAGATATTTTCTTTTCATTTCTTTTTGGGTCTCGCTTTTGAAGGGGGTAGATGCGGCTGCAGGTACAATTTTCGGACCTGTTCATGAAGCAATTTTTGTATACAGCATACTTAAACACGCACACACTCGTTCATGTATGTTTATTGTAATGAAACAATTTTTTTCGAAATATTTTATCTCTTTTTTCTCACTTATTTTTAACTTTTATGGTTTCATTATGAACATTGGCCCTCTGTCATGTCAATGATGGAAAGATATTAGTATACAAGTATAGATATAGCGGATAGAGAACGTACAATCAAGATAGCAATAACAATTAGTAGATGATATACACAAATGACAAGACGTAGAAGATAAAGGGGAAACACCATCGAGTGAAAGTTTGAATTCAATCAGTTTGAATTTATCTTTCGTACAGGAAATGATTGCACTAATTTAATGATACAATTGAAGATAATTCAAATATAACGAATTACCAATTTCTTCCTTTTGGAAATTACAGTTTACCGTCATGATCTTTGAATTTTTTTTTTTCATCTCTTGATTTCACATAATGTTGGTGAATTATGTCATAGTAAATCAATAAACTCACGACGTGACCATTAATGGAATCTGATTCTGTTTCTCAATTTTTTCCCGGACATTGAACGTGAAGAGTCGATAGATTATATGCAAAAAAAAATAAATACAAGCTTGGAATAAGTATAGATTTTTCTATTTGGTCTAGAAGAATTTATTGTTACACGAGTTCACTTCCAGGTGTTCCCCCTCAAGCTATAGTAGATATATATACAGATATATATTTATATATCTGTGTATACATGTGTTTTTTTTAGATTGAAATTCAGATAATAATCTGCTCCGTCCTGAAACATAGGAAATCATTCTTTTTTTTCGTCAACGTACGTGTCTGTTGTTCATCACGAGACACAAATTATTTACAAATTAAAATCTTGTTTGCGATTTCCCAAAATATCTATCAGTTATGATTGTTATCATTAGGTCTCGTTATGATAAACAGACAATTGTCGTTATAGATTTTACGAATATTCGCTGAGGCACGCTGAACAAATGGAACAGTTAAAAATTGGCAGACAGACATTTTGGATAGATAACACAAATGGAAGTTATACATAGAAAGCATACTCTGCACACCAAAATAAAATAAAATGAAATGAAATAAAATAAATATTATGTATATAAATGAAAATAAGAAAGACAATTTGCCAAATAATTCGGTTGAAGAAGGCGTACATGGCATTAGCTAGTACGACAACGACATTTCGTATTTATATATATTATATATTATATTTTTTTTTTTTCCTTTTTTTTCGTTGATGCATAAAATAGAAGAATTTTCACACGTCAGAGTGTATCTTTGGTGCAGATATATGACAAAGCACACCTTAGTATCACCGTAGCCCACCCTGCCAACTTTATTATTCTTTTTGTATGAATTTGATAGCGATCATTTTCATTCATTTTTTTTTCTCCTTTTGAATTCATAATCGTGAAGATTTATGCTGAGAAAAATTTTTGCAACGATGATTGATTTGTTTTTTATTTTTTCGAAATCGTCGCAAGACCCTTCACTTACTCTCATGCCCTCCCACCGGGAGACTGCTCTCAAGGGTCTCAATGCCCTCAATGTTCTCATTGAACGGAATGCCGGGATGTCGGCAGCGCCAGCCCACACAGCACCCAAGTTGATCAGTGATAGCTATATTGCCCATTAACTCATATTATGGTTAGTTGTACACAAACAATGCTAAATGTAATGGAACAAAGGAAAATAAAATGAAAGTAAAATAACATAAAATAAATGACCGCACATTTTATCATCAAGTCCACGTTCATCGTCTTGTCATGTTTCAATTTGAAAACGTTTTGGTTAGTTTATGAATAGTTACGTGAGATTATATTATATGTTTTGATAAATATTCGTGAAGATTTTCAAATTTATAAATAGAAATTTGCTCACTATTATCCACTGATGAATTTATTTTGAAGTGTAGTTCAATTTCATTGATTGAATTTGAAAATCTTATATTGTACAGAAACAATGAAACAGATGTAGAATTTACCATTCATGTCTGGAGGGAAAAATAAAAGAAAAAAATTATCTGTAAAGAATAAAGAATTGGAAATATTGCTGCTGATGATAAACAGTTGATGTCACCTCCATCATTGATTGACGGCTTCATCATTATATAATATTGTTTCATAAAAATTCTGCGATTTACTTGAAGAAGATAAGATAGAAAAAAAACTAACTAAATGTGAAGTTTCGTCTCTTACCATGACAATAATGAAATCGAGCCAGCACCAAGCGTTTGTGAAATATTTTGCGAATCCTAGTGCAAGCCACTTGATTAACATTTCGAGAAAGAATATTACAGTGAAAATTCGATCCATGTAATAAAGAATGTCCTGGAGAATTGGTCGTTGTTGAAGGTGAACGTCCTCGAGTGCCTGAAGCAGAGTAAATTTTATTCATTAAAATTCCGTCGAATCGTTGCACTTTACATTTACAATATGATTAATTTCCTTTTTTCCTATTTCAATACTTACCAGTGCCATACTGCTGAGCAAAATCATTGTTATAACTGCCGTTTCGAAGTATTTGTTTTCGATGAGCCGGAAAGTTTTCAAACGGAGATTTGCCCAGCCTTGCCAAAATGGTGCATCATCATCTCCAGCTAAGAATGGGAACTTTTTATAGCAATCATCTGGACAACAGTCTGCTGGTGAATCAGGTTCAATTATATCTTCGTCAGCTTGGATTATTTCAGCGTCTGATTCATCCTCGTCACCATCACCTTCGTCATCAAGATCTGTCAATAAAAAAGTTCTCGAATTAATAATCTTCCCAGGGTTTTCAAAGACCAAATGAGGACAGAAGATATCAAACCTTCTTGATCCAGGTCTTCTTTACTGGCATCTTTTTTCTCTTCTCCATCTAACGAGTCCATACTTCCCTTGTGACTTTCATCCTTGAATGGTCGATTTTTATGACTTCCATACGACTTGTTGCTTTTATTTTCGATTATTGAACAAAAATAAATGTCAATAAGGAGTTTGACTTTGAGTATTTGAGATATTTGTTATTTGCTTACCTAATTGTGTCATCATCATGATGATTGATGTATTCATGATCAAGGGTGTAATCATGATGAGTAATTGAATTGCCGATTGCTTTCGTGTTATTCATACTCAATCGTTCCTTCCTCAGTTTATTTTTCAGATCTCCTTTGATAATGTGAAAAAAGAACAAAAATAACAAAAAATTATACCATTACTCATTTCATTGCCAAAATAGTTTTCAATTTTTATATTCAAATTGTTTTTTTTTCTATTCTTATGTTGCATCAAAATGCTAAATGTTATTACCATGAATTGTAAATTCCATTCCATCACCGATAGCGACTTCCAATTGATTGTTAAATTCTTTAGCGCTTTTTTTGTCTCTGTATCCATCCAGTTCACCATCAGCAAGATCACGATCACCGTCGAGGTCTAATCCATCTACGCAGTTATACATGATCTCTAGCCCATTTGGGTTACCATATTTCATGGACGAAAAATAACATAGGATAACTGTTCAAATATATTTAAGTCGCTGTACTTGATTTTATTTGAATTCAAGAAATCAACTTGTGATATAATGATATCGCAATTGAAAAAACATATAAATGAAGAATATTACAAATTATAATGAATTAAAAAATGAAACAAAAGTTCTATCGATTTCTCTGCGTTTACTTATCAATTCGTCACAGAATTGAAAGTAATTCCATAATTCTCATAAATTATCCAAATAGTAATAACAGTTAATTGGAATATCATATACGAATTGAAATTGAGTTCAACTCTGATTTTATTCTTTCAAGTTGTAGAATGAATTTAGGAACGTATTTTATATCCTTACTACTCCACAGAATAATGAACAAAATATTGGTTTCGAATTGAAATATTTTCCATCAGATTAAACCAACATAATTCTCATATTCCAAGATAAGTAAATAAATAACTAATCTTTAAAAGCGATAAAACTTTTTGTTGTTTCATTACACAAAGGTGAAACAAACTACCCTTTCCAATTATGTTATCAAACAATGACATGCACACTCATTTTGGCATATAATCAATCAGAATGATTTCCCAAATGAGAAAGATTTTATTTTGGCAATGTGTATATGAATCTTATTGTTAGATATATATTCAAATTTTGGTATATTTCTTCTTTTTTTTTTCACCTGAATACGCAATAATTACACGGTGCAATTTTATTGTCGTGCGAAATAGCGTGCGTGATTGATAGAGTGAACACACGTGATTGAATAGAATAAATTAATAAATGAATAATAATTATAATAAAACGACAATACGAATTAATGAAACAGAAAAAACATATGTAATACACAAGATAATGATATTTACGTGTCACCAGAGAGAAATAAACATTCTGATTATTATATCGTCCTCATGAGCGCGTATCGAACGTAAAGAGGAGAAGGTGCATGGAAAGAGTATGTTTTTCATGAATAAATTTCTACATGTCTATTAACATCGGTCATATCCACTTCAAATCCAACTTACAAAAGCGACTAGCGACTAATCAATGATAATTTCTTTTTTGTTCATTATTTTTGGTTTAATCTTTTTTATCTTTATATTAGTGTTTATAGGCATCAGGAGTATCCAGATAATAATAAAAGTTCAACTTAAAATGGATGATATGTACTGAAAATTATTTGATTGATTGGGTTGAAGAAGGAAGAATTTGATAAATTAATAAATGACCACAAGGAAAAGAATAGAACAAATAGGAATAAATGATAAAAAATGATATACAATGATGACAAAACTACACAGCGCACACAGCAAGCGATCTGATTGGATATAAACCTTCTCTCCAACTGTTGGACGGTCCCTCACCTGGCGCCTGATCGGATATCTGGTTGGTGAATTTGGCTCGCATGAATTTAAAGACATTAGCGCAGTTTTGCTTGACCCATTTAATGAATCTGGCTATCCTGTCTATTGCCTCAGCTATTTTGTTTGTGTCGTTGTCCGCTGATGGCGCCGATAGATTTGATGAACCGAAATTGCTCAAAAGCAGCGCCAAGAAGAGATTGAGGACCTTTTTGTTTATGGTGAAAATGGATTATTATATGATATCGATGGGAATTTATATTATTGTTTTGTTTGTTGTTTGGATGTTTAATTGTAAAATACTTACGACCAAGTTGCCGATGACGACAGTAGCCAGAAAGAATGGAATACACGAGACATCACCAACTAACATACAATCCCACATGGATTCGATCCACTCTCCGCACAATACACGAAAAACAATCATAAATGAGTGCATGAAATCGGTAAAATTCCATCTTGGTAGTGTACCATCGGGGAAAAGGTCCACTTTGTCCGTATAATTTTTACCAAATAATTGCATACCCATTACGGCAAATATGAATATAATAATGCACAGCACGAACGTCAAGTTACCGAGAGCACCCACAGTTCTACCCATAATTGATATCAACAAATTTAAAGTTGGCCACGATTTTGCTAATTTAAACACTCGCAACTGAAAGTAAAAAAATATGGTATTAATTAATTTGTTGATTGGAATGCATCATAATTTGATTCAGGTCAATTGAGAATATAGATGGGGTATTTTGAAAGACATGTAAATTTCTACATTCAATTCTGGTAACATCTGAGATTAATTATCCAAGGTGAACCCTTCTGTATCATGGGAATCTATATTCCAATTTGTTTCATTGTAATTGTCAATAATGCATATTTACCAATCTAAATGAACGCAATACAGAAAGTCCCTGCACTCCCTCGAGACCTAATTCCAGAAGCGACAGTGCGACGATAATGAAATCAAATATATTCCAGCCTTCTTGGAAATAATACTTTGGACTCATGGCAATGAGTTTCATTGTAGCTTCAATACCGAATGTAGCAGTAAAAAACTGAAAAAATAACATTGAATAAATTTCATTGTTTTTAGCTATTCAATCGATATACTTGAGGAATCTTCTTTTCTCCTCTTTTCTTATTCATTCACTTACGTAGTTGCCTGATTTTAAAACTCTTTCCATGTCCTTGTCCATGTCATGATGATCTAGTGCCATGAATAATGTGTTGACTACGATGCAGAGCGTGATGAATAGTTCTACAAACGGGTCGAACACAATGAGGGCAACCCATTCTTGAAACTTTAACCAGGCCCAACAGCAATCCCACACACAAAAAATATCGATGCCACGAACAATACCCGATATTAATTTTTCCTTCATTGTTGGTCCATCTTCATCGTCGTCTGTCGGAAAATAATAAATTGAAACTGTGTTTTATGTTAGTAAATTTGTTTGGCAACCACTCTTTTTGGGGAAAGAGATTTTCGTTTAATTTGTATAATAGTCATCATCAATTTTTTTTTCCATTATTTCACTTATCGTATCGTTCAACAATTAAACAAATGCTTCACAAAATTGTAAATTATGATTGGAATTCTCATTCTCTTGTCGCAATGGGATGTCAACCGTTATGATATATCTATTGAATGCACATAAAAATGTTTCATATAAAATTCCGGGATAAAAATTGAAAAAAAAGTTTCAACGAAAAACAAAAAAATTTATAACATTTCAAATACACGCTTAAACAGCATGCATCTTGCATCATGTTCAATAATGCACAATTTCGTTGATGGATTTCATGCAATTGAGGGAATATTCAGTTGATGAAAAACGAAAAAAAATTCATTCTGTTCTTCATTTGGTATAGAATCTTATTAAGAATTCGACAAATATCAAATTTGTCAGCCTTTGTATTCAGACACGTGAAATACGAATATCAATCGTTGAATTCACATGCATTCTACTTGAAATAACTTTTTTTTTGGCTGATGTCCATGGTATAATGGAAACTGATTGTGAGTCAAGCAAGATACCACTTCTGTTTCAAAACGCTTTCCCTTAATCTTTGTATATGATTTCATTAGATACTATAATTCCTATCTTCCTGATTATAAAAAAACATAAGTTCCATTATCCTATTTACTGACTAATATGGAGCATGGAGTCATGAGACCCCGTTGCTTTGTACACATCAGAACCGGTTCCAGAACTCACTGTTACAGCATAACCAATTTTTCTCAAGCGTTTTTCTACACATTAAATGGTCATTACATCACCAATATATGCAAAATAATGCCAGCCATGTGAATTCTGTTTAAAATCAAGACAAAAAAAATATATCACTAAATGAGAGTTTTTGGTTGTCTCAACAGCGAATTCTCCTTCAAGTAATGCATTGAATGAAACAAACGGGGGAAAAAATTATAAAATTAACTTTAACAGAACGAAACATTTCAACAATCGCCGACCAAAACTCTGTTTCCCCAAAAAAAAAGAAGAAGCAAACAATCAATTTCAACTAATTACATGACAACACATCACTTTATAAAATAATTTCAACATGTTTAATACTCTGCTCACTTCAATAGCAATATCATTAATAAAACTAATAAAAAAAAAAATGATATTTGGAAATGAAACCAAAATTCTATAGATTTTGTGTCCTGTTAAAAATCCAGTCACTCAATAATTATATCAAATAACAAATTTTGTTTCTAATTTATGCTCAGGTGAGAATTGTAACAAACATGAAGATAGTTTCTGGCATCAACCGCCACAGTTACACACAAAATAATTAATGTCAGGTACACAAAACTGACACCAAACATAAATTCTTGTACATATTTATAACACATATGGAATTTTTATTTCAAGTTAAATTACCTCCTTGTTCTGATGCTCGGCTCTGCCGTCCAGCGGCTTGCTCGATAATGTCATTCAAGACCATAACATCTAGAAATGCCAAATGTGAAACAAATGATAATATATATACATACATAAAACTTTTAATTGCTAACTTATTCAGTTGATATTATCTGACCTTTCATATCGACAACTGCATGCTGTTGTGAAGGCTCAATGAATGGGTTGTCTTGCTGTTTATTTTTACCCAATGGATCGTCCATATCAACGTCCTACAAAGAAAAAGAAAATTTAATTAAACATGCTAATAATAAATGTCTATGTGCGTTAATGCATTGAACTCTTGATCTATTTCTTCTTATATTTCCAATATTTTACTTTATGTTCCTAACAATAAAGTTTAGATGTTCAATCAGGTATATCCAATTTAGTGAACTGGCATGTGATAAAGTTTGATGACATGTCAATAAACTTTTTATTGAGGTAAAGAAGAGAAGAATAAAAATCCTGTACTTACATGATGCAACTTCTGATTCTGATTAGACTCTGGAGTATGTCCATTGGCTGACTGTGGCTTGGTGCTTTTTCTTCTAAGTCTACTCTCTTTGGTCATGGGTTTTCCAGCATTGGCGATTCCACTCAATAAATCACCATGGGACGTATATGATAATCTCGAGGCATGCGAGGTGTACGATGAATGACGCGAACCCAAATTCGCGTAATAAACTGGGACGACAATTGTTCCATTTTCCTCCGACATTGGAGTTACGGCATTCGAATCGTCCGCGTAAGGCAGATGTTCTTGGGCATCAAGATACGTCGATAATACCAGTGGTTTTCTGTCATTACCTGGTGCACCGACAAACCTTCCTCGCCCATTACGAATTGTGAATTGATGACTTCCACGACTTCCTCTACGTAGATTGAATGGTGAGCCAGGTAGACTAAGGCTTGCCTAGAAAAATAAAATTCAGATATCGATTTGTACACGATTTGTCTTTTTTGACATTTATTTTTCGTCTCTTTATTTGCAATTGCACAGTAAGAAACGTAGAAATAAAATTTAACAGAGCAGAAAGTTCATCTGTATCTGTTGACAACTTCATTGAAGTTTTTTTCTTTCTTTTATTTTTTCTTAGATAATTTTTGTCACATCTCGGATGGGGTTGTATCATTATTCTCACTTTTTAATTTGTGGCATCATCGATGGAGAAAAATAAGTGGGAAAGAGAGAGAGAGAGGGAGAAATAGATACAGATAGAGTTGATGAAGAATGATTTTTCTTCGGAAAATCTTTATTTTTAGAGTACGTACGGTTGGAGCCAATATTCCATCACGTA
Organism: Meteorus colon; assembly: GCA_030523085.1. Classification (NCBI taxonomy): domain Eukaryota; kingdom Metazoa; phylum Arthropoda; class Insecta; order Hymenoptera; family Braconidae; genus Meteorus; species Meteorus colon. The sequence goes on from JAPYZH010000004.1 coordinate 722,187, forward strand.
CCTCCCTCAGATTTTCCCGGTAGGCATAAGTAAACTGGCCATTAGCGACGCGAGAGACCTTAAGGAAAAAAAAAAACAAATAAACAAGAAGAGGTATCGCCTATACCGAATCAATTGTAAATTGTAGACTAGCTTCAAATCAAAGAGGCACGCCTTGCAATAAGCACATTGATATATGTATAATATATATATTAATATAGTATATATATATTTGTAGTGTGTTATATACGTGGGTGAGAGATTTTCACGAATTCTGTGGAATCTGAGAGAAAATAATTCATTTATTGTCGAGGGTTGAGGTGGAATCAAAAATATGATGTGAACTTTATTGGCGTTCATTTTGATGTAGAAGATTATGGAATTTGTCGACAACCAAAAAGATTGTTGAGAGTTTGCTGTTTTGAAAATAAAACATTATTTTCATCTTCTTGAAAATTTATGGGTCGACATTTTCTATCATCCTGTGGATGCAATTTCGAAAAGAGATACGGAAAATAGAGTATTAATTTTTTCAAATTTCTACTCTGATCTCATTTTCCATAGAGAAGACTCATCAAATATAATTTGATATTTTTTTTTTTCATCCTTAATTACATTTTATTTTATCCAATCAAGTTTATTTCTCTTCATTTCTCTACGTTGATTGGCAATTGAGATACTTTCTCTACTCTATCGTCTTTCACTGGCACCGTCACATTGATCGATCATGAATAATTTACGTTGTACGTTCATAATATTGGCCTTATACCAGTGCACTTCACGCGATCGTTATTTCAATAAAAAAAAAAGTGTAAAAGAATAATAATAATATCATAGGGTGTCATTTCAGATGCTCGATGAATTCCGTAGAAAATTGTCTTATCAATTATGAGCATCTTCTCACAATTGGTCCTAATAAATTTTATTTAAATTTAGTGAGGACATTGTTTTATTTCTCTTAATTGCATAACGTACAGACTTTACTTGATCCTTTAATGATAATCAGAGTCTTTTGTAATGTACTATGGCGCATGCATCAATCAAGTACTGAAACATGCAGAAGTTAGACCTGCCAAATTAAATTATCATGCTGAAGTCGACGAGAAAATAATTGCTGACGAATTCAATTTGAGATAAAGTGCAAGTAATATTGGAAACTTTCCGATGATAATAGTTTCAATATATTGTCGACTGTTGGAAGATAATGAAATAAACTAAGTTTAAAAGCATGATAGTTAATTGAAAATTCATTAAAAAATATAAGTAGTCTGTGAGAGGATTTTTTTTTCCTTAATTATCCCATGTATGCATCACTAGAATTCATCTGAGTTGATTCAATTACAGTCTGACAGTTCTATGACTCGTGATGTTCGTTTTCAGAATGTTTAATGTAATTCAGAAGCGAAATTGGGAGAGACTTCTAGTTTTACCATATACGTTTGAATAATTCTATGAAATTGGATGATGTCCATGATCACTGCGAGTAGGTCTGATAAATTGTGATAGGAACTAAATTATAAAAGTCAATATTGCTAATTAAAAATTAAGAATTGCATAATCTGCCACGTATTAATAAAATGGCAGCAGAATGAATTTTGTGATGAACGTCGTAGTATCTATGATGAATATGAAATTTCCCATCAGATTACAAAAGTATGTCACTCCATCCATCATCAGTGGGTTTCAACCACCTCAGTCATGCATATCAAAGAGAATAAAAAAGTTTCATGTTTTTATATGAATAATTATTCGACGAATAACTGTATACGTTTCCTGTATGCACTAAAGCAGCCACAACAATGCTAATTATTTTAAAACACATTAAGTAATGCAAAATAATGAAATAAATAAACATAATGTCGTTGTTTTCACTTTGGAAATACATAAAAACTATTAATTGTCAGAAAAAAAATATTGGACAACATATGGCAGAATTATTTTACAATTATGTGCCCTCTCTGTAATTATTTGTGTTTATGAAAATGTATTTATTCATAAGAACAAAAAAATTATACTTACAGCGCTAACTTTACGGACTTTGTTAGCAGCATTGCTGTGATTGTTGTTGATTGGCCTGACTCTATACTCGCTAACAGACTCCACCGATCTTATGCTCATTCGTTCTTTGTTGTTATCATCATTGCTTTTTTCCTGACCGACGAAAAGCTCATAACTGTGACAGGAGAAGTCCGAGGGCGATTTGACAATTTGTGCAGCAGCAGCTGCAGCAGCTGCTGCTTCTCGTGCAGCAGCGTGAGCTGCTATTTTATTTTCTTTTGCTATTGCTGCCTCCTCAGCTTCCTGAACGATGCAAAAAGAGAAAAAAAAATGGAATTAAATTATTAATATAGCAATTTAATATCAATATAAATGTCAATATAAATTTGTTGCATTTACTCTTATAGCTTCTTCCTCAGCCGCTTCTTCTTCCTCCGCTTTCTTTTGTAATTCGTCATATGACATGGCGACAATGGCGAGGATCAAGTTCACTAAATAAAATGATCCGAGGAAAATAATTACAATGAAGAATAACATGTGCCATGGCCCGGCTGATCTTAAAACCAATTGATACAAGTTCTCCCAATAATCCTGAGTCATGAGACGAAATGCTGATAATAATGCCCATCCAAATGTATCAAAACTTGTGTATCCATAATTTGGATTGTCACCGTAACCTTGCAAACACGTGTAACCGGGTTCGCACATTCTGTATCAAAATTATATAATTTGTTAATTATATTTTCATTTAATTAAATTAAATAATCAAATTTCCAATTGCATGATATTCCAAAGGTCGTAGGCATCAGGAATTTGGTTTTAAATATTTAAACAAATTGTTTCATACTATTACTTCATCTTTTGATTTAACATACTTTCCCCAATTCATTTAAGATTGTGCAAATCATTCAGATAATAATCAGTCTATTTTACTATATGAAGATTCAACTGATATTGTCTCATGGAATTATTATTCATGATTGATATAAATTGAAAAAGTGTCCAGTACAAATGGATGAAAGTCATGTTGCTCTTTTTTTGTTATCCTGCATGTGAATCAATAACATTTACAAGATGAATGGGAAAAGAACGAAACAACTATGGGCTGCCTTGTTATTTTCAATGTCACTAATGTGAATTGACACATACGACCATTGGGTTTCATCTTGCGCAATCACTTTTCATCATTCAGTGAATATTCGAGTGAATTGTTTATATTAACAGTCCTAGAACTAGTTCCTATTCATGTTAACTACACATAATAGAAATTAATACAAATATAAAATTGTTAGTAAATTGAATTTGATTTAGAATAAAGACCTCCTATGATTAATTTTTATTTCATTCATCAGAGTACTTTGAATATATCAAAAATAATTGAATGTCTGTGTCTATTTTCCATGTTTATGTTTATTTTTGTAATGAAGTTTAAGTTTAATATTTTAATCTGTGATGAAAAGTGCAGAACATGTAAGCGCTGATACTACTTTTATTTACTATTTAATTTATACGTACCCAGCCCCCGATGAATTACCACATAACGGCATGTTGCCATTATCATCAACATACCAATTCGCTGCAAGCAAAGAATAATATTTCATTTTATAAATTATTCAGTGAATGATAATCGTAAAGTGTATCGATGGATAAATGAATAGAATAATGAATTTACTCACTTGAATTACTAGCAAATTTTTCCCAATTCTCATGGGTCTTATTACCCCACGATCCATCGTCCGGAAAATTTTTTATACACTTTTGCGTTAATACACCCATATAAATTTGGAGACCCATTAACGCAAAAACCGAAAGGGAGAACATTGTTAGGATTATCACATCGCGCAGATTTTTTACTGACTCTATCACAGCGCCGACAATGGTTTTCAGACCTAAACAATGTACAATTATTTGAATGAGACTACAATTATTTATGTCAAAGTGCTCCAGCTATTTCAAATCAGTCATTATTTTTATATACAATTTTATCAATATCAATATATCACTAAATTTGTATATGTTTGTGTTATTTTTATTAATCTATTTGTTTATTGGCTTTCAACAGTTTTGCACATCGAATAAACAGGCACGAAATTATATATCAAAACTAAATAGCGAAATTTCTATATAAAACTGCATTTATTTTTATATCGTTTTTAAATTAATATTTTAAAAAAAATGTTTATATTTCACTACTGCTGACCAATACTCGAAGCATACCTGGTACAATAGCGACAGTCTTCAAGGCTCGAAGGACTCGAAATGTCCTGAGAGCGGCAAGGTTGCCTAGATCTATGCCCATCGTCACATAACTGCAATACACCCCGAATGTCACACACAATACAATGATACAAAAATGAACAAATTGAATAAAATGAAGGGAAAATAATATCAATCAATAAAATATAAAATAATTGATTTAAAAAATTATTCCAATTGAATTCAAATAACGACTATACTATCTATATTATCTATCGCGCATCGATGAAGAAATTCTCACAAATTATTTCATATTTAATTATGAAAATATCAATATCATGCACGAAATATTTATGGGAATATAATTAATATATAAATATATGATAAACTTCCTATAGAATTTTAAACCACCAAGTGATATGTAATTAATTAATTATCTATCAACAATTAACGCAATTATAGGTATGTATATATAGCTAAGCTACGGTCAATAAAACGACGTTAATTATCGCCGTCTATTTAACTAATGAATAATTATTTACCACGAATTAAAACTAGTGTAATGAACTAATTATCACTAACTTGTGAATAAGGTTTTGTATTTGATGATTGTCTACATTATTTAATGTGTCCTATCGATTATTATTCTTTTTATTGTAATAGTTATGATTATTTATCAGTCGCTTGTGAGATTATTCATTTTTTCTTTCGCAAAGTCAATGATTCTCTCGATTTTAGTATTTCTTTTTTCATCATATCGCTCATACATGAATTCTTTGCCTTCTCTCGATGAAAATAAAATGAGGAAAAAAATAGAAGTAGAATTGCTTTTATCGACTGCTTATGATGAGTCTCTTGGAGACCTACTGAACATACATTTTCATATGATTAACTACATGTCTATAAGGAATTTCAATAAGCTTATCTCATCATCTCTATGATTCTCTTGTGATTTTCCTATTATAAAATTTATCATTTCCTTCACGAGATAAATATTGGGATCAATATTAAATGTATGAAGTATTATACCTATAAAAATATTCGTATATTAATATTTCTGAAATATTATCTGTTTATGTGTTATTTCGAGTAATATCAGTATCATTGCTCAAAATAATTCTTCGAGTATGTTAAAGATATTTTGCAATACCATTGTGATGAAGAAAAAATAGAATTCATGAATATCAATGATTATGATAGGCTGCAAAAAAAAATTGTCATCAATTGATTATTGACATTTATTTAGAAGTATGAATGAATGTTTTGAAAAGATACGGAGGGAATAAATGTGTACCTTGTAATTTTAGTGAGAAATTTTACCTGTTGCATTTTATTTTTAATTTCTCACTTAAAGTATTTATTATTTTTTTCCTCACCCTTGTTAAAGTAAAAGAATAAATAAATCAATGATTATGTTTTAACTACTCACGCTAAAGCTATAACTACGAAGTCGAGCCAATTCCATGCATCTCTAAGATAGGTAAAAGGCTGCAGAATGAAACCCCTCGCCATCACCTTAACGGCGGATTCAAATGTGTAGATGCCCGTAAATATCACTCTGAAAACATAAATTGACCGCTCAACATTACACACAACTTTATAAATAACTGAGAGAAATGATAAAATGAATAGAGAACATCAATTTGAAAAAAATAAATCATCTCCATATAATGATAGTTGGCTCATACGAAAGTAATTTGACTAAATAATCTAAACACAATTTTTAACCTATTTGTTTGTCTCACTTTTACTCGAACATTATATTTTTATTATTTATCCATCAAATATTTCACTGCAAAAATAATCTAAACACTATAATTATATTCATATATTTATCTAAATCATTTTTCATCATCAAACTTACCAGTAGCACTTTTTTATTTTTAATAATTATTATCTTCGTTCTAAACATTTATCATCATAAAAATCTCTATCATAATTCGTAGCATAATCTTCATATACCTAAAATACTCGAAATGAAAAACAATCAGAATTATTATTCATATTTTTCTATCTTCATAATGAAATCAATATTTTTAAGAGAAAAAAAAATATTGCAAAGAAATTGAACTATTGTCGCCAATTGTTTCTAATAAATTAAATGATACACATAAATTAGTTCTTCATCCTTAATTCACAAAATTGTCACAAAATATATTCTAATATTTCTCAGTATCTATATGAAAATAATAATTAATTATAAAATTATTTATGTAATACTTTGTTACACTGTATAATACTACTATGTACGTACTCGGTGGACTCGATGGTGGGCGTGGTAGGCATAATCATGAGTATGCAGTTAACCAAAATTGTTGTGATGATGAATAAAGAAAAGAGTGGATGGACCAAAATATAAATGGCCACCCGTCGTATTGGATTAAAGGGGTCGAGAATCCAAAGCGCATCCGTCGCCGAGAATCTGAATATGTCCTTCCCTTTGCTGATGACAACGAATGTCTAGAATGAGAAAGTGAAATATTAATAAACGAATGAGAAAAAGAAAAAAAAAAGAAGAAATGCTGAATAAGTGATAATTAAATAGGAAATGAAAGATTTGCTGATGAAATATTTTAATTTAGATAGCTATCAAGGTAATAAATTACTTTTTACTAAATTGGAAATGAGTTTATCATAATTAAATTTTATATACAAGTCTTAAAGTATTTACGTAAGATAAAATTCAATCTAAATATTTTTACATTAGTCATCGAATCCATAAAGTTTCTTAATGTGTTGAATTATAGTTTTTCAATGGCTTCATATTTTATAACATTTCTCTTTATCCAAAATGAATTCTTGAAATTCCTTCAATCATGATTGCTGTTATTATTGGTAAAAAAAATAATTGTAAAAAAGAATTACTTAGTATTCCATAAATTGATATAAAAATGTCATGATTTTAATTATTTTAGAATTAGCATTTCACTCTGAGATGCCTCATTAATTATAGCCAACAACATGACAGAATGCGAAATATCTGTACAAATTGATGAACTCATTTCTTCACACGACCAACAACATTTCACCACTAACTATGTATAAAATAATTAATTAATTAATTAATTATAAATGCTTACTCTCTGATTGTGGTAGAAGGTGTCAATATCTTCAAGAGGCGTCGACGACAGCTCGGGTGGAAAATCGTTGTGTAGTCGGGTTGGAATTGATGCCCCTTGTTCGAACATCGGATCTGGCTGTGGACCCTCATCTTCGTCTTCGTCGTCATAACGGGTCTGTGAATAAGTTTTAACCATAAAATAAAAAACTTCTTTCCCATATATATCAATTTAAATAATTTACTTTTCATTTCTCTAGACATTACTATGTATATATTTAGATACATATTAGTCGCTTCCATTTGATGTTTGATATGGTTACTTTAGTGAGTAAATGATTTATTATATATTGATATAAATAATAGAGCAAATAATTCCAGCAATGGGATAACATAATTCAAATGCTATTCATTTGTATTTTATTATGCCCGTGTTGGTATATTTAATTGCATATTATTTTTTATTACCTGTCAATTATGATTTTAATATTCTTTTTTTTTTCTAATATAAATTGTTGGTTATTAAATTATTGTGTAAAATGTAGCCTAAATAAATTATTACTATTATTAGAGTCAGGCTGTGCGTGACAGCATGTGTATTTGTTTATATAAATAATGTGAATTAATATAAAAATATATTTAGTTGTATCTATTCTAAACGGTACATTTTCTAGCCTATTTTCTATTTCGTCCAGCGACAGGGAGAATGAAAAAAATTAATGAATAAAACTTTATTTACTGTGTTGAAACGGCCAAGAATCATGAAACCGTGTTGCACGTGCAGGCAATCACCTAGAATATACATGTGATTGCACTATTCAATCGGTTTGCATGTACATATATACATATATGTATGGGTTATTCGTTTGAAAATTTATAATCAGTTCTGGTGAGATTGTTCAATCGTTTCCTTCATTTTTTTTCTTCGTTGGATGTTGTATGGAGAATAGAAGGAGGAGGTATTTTATTTGGTTGTTCCATCACTCTTTCCTTTGGTGTTCGCATGGAATAATAGAATTATGGCAATTATTTTATGGTTTTTGATTTAGTTGGAATTGAGAAACGAGTGGGTGTGTTGAAATTATGAGAAGTTGGTTCGATTTGGAATGGTGAAAATTTATGGGTAAATTATTATAACAGTTAGTGAACAAGAATGTTTGATTTTTTTCTATTGAATTAGGAATAAGGTTAAGAATTGAACGATTTGACCAGAGTCAAATTAAAATTTCTCATGAACTCCCCATACACAAATTGATATACAAATACATGTATATCACATGTATAATCACTCCCATGGTATGGATAATTGTTTTCTTATGGCAATTACGCGAATGTTATATATATATATTTGCGATCTAATATCTATATAAGCAGATTTTGGTATTTAAACATTCATTATACAAGCGACTGCAAACATTATTTATACATTTATTTTGCAAGAGGCAAACTCTTCTCATAATATTTTTCAACTCATTGTTGTAGATCGAATCATCTAAAACAAACATATGACTCAATTATCATTTTACTAGAAAAAAATTGGCAAACTTATTTAATGATAATTAAAGTAATACCAAGAGTAGAGAATGAAAAGAGATACAGTGGGTGAGACATAGATAGAGAAGAAATAAAAACAGGATTGAAAGTAAAAAAATATCGTAGAGAAGAGTGTGGACGAAGCACAAGCGATTATTTGTTGTTCCCCAGTGTTGAAAAAAAATAATTTATAAAAAAGATAGGAGATAATATTTAGTGTGGCGTATGTGTGCGTATTAATTCTAATAACTAGAATTGCGCGCTAGCCAGCAGATTTATATATCTATGCCACTAAATGCCATATGTAATTCAGAAAAAAAATAAAGTTACGTGTTAATTTTTCTTTATTTTTTTTAATAAAAATCGTGTGAGTATTATGATATTTTATACTTGGCATGATGCAACATCTTACTTCTTTTTTCTTTTTCTTCCGTCCATAACCTCCCTGGAATTGCACAATAGGGAAAGAGTTACACACATACAGACATAGAAAGTATAGGAAGAAATGATGAATAATAAAAAAAAATCATCATTTGAATAGTCAAGTTAAAAAAAAAAAGAACAACTAGATAAATAAAATAAAAAAAAAGCATTTGACATTTCATTGTTATATTTGATCTTAAGAGAAATGGAGAAAAATATTCTCTCAATTCTCATTTATTCTAATTAATTTACTCAATCCTTTTCCATTTTTCAATTCAAGTATATTAATTCATCCAACTTTTCATCACGTAATGAAATAAAAAAACAGTATTGTATTGAAGATAATATTTTTTTCTATTATCTGAATTTATAATACATTCTGACATTGATTAATGAAAAATAATTTTTTTTCAATTCCAATTTCTGTTCATATTTGTTTATCCAATTCATCATTTTTTTGTTTTGCTGTAACGAATTTTCTTCTTACCCGAGAAAAAAAAAACTAATTTAACTACCGTGATGAAAAGTACAAAATAAGTAAAACTTGCAACAATTTTAAAGATTATCTCTCTCTCCAGTAAATAATATAATCGACAGTATTAATTTTATTATAATGGCTACACAGGTATATTGCGAAACAGATTGGAAGTATTAGAGAAGATACGAGACAGTAACAGGCACAGCATAAATGACACTGCATACAACGAGCTTTCGCACGCGATTATTGATAAACACAGTTTCCAGGAATCCAAAAGAACAAAAAAAAATAACACAAAATTATAACAATATAAAAAAAATGAAAATACACAAGAGAACACTGTGTATTCGCTTCGGAGTAATGATAAAATATAAAATGTTTTAATCCACCTGAACGCTACTGCTAAATATTACATAGTTCAAGCACACACCCAACACTGTTTATTTGTATACATACATATATACTTATGTATATACATATATAAACATAAGTATATATAATTTAATAGCGGAAGATAATTAACGTCAACGATAAATAACGCGTCAAAAAAATCCTATCATAAAATGTAATAACGTAAAGATGAAAAAAGAAACTAACCAAAATTGCAGTATTTTCGAATAAATTGTATTTAATAAGGTAGAAAAAAAATCAATGTTACTTTGTATATATATACACAGCGTTCCCCGAATTCTCATGATGTGAATATTTTTCAAATTTGTTAATACTTTATAGTTCTTATTTGTTCCCTTTTCGGTGCTCTAAGATGTGACATTGTTCTTGTTATTAGTTGAATCGATGAAATATTAATAGGAATGAATAACTTCAACTATTCATTGCTGTGAATTTGTATCCATTGATAATTATTGTGTCTTGTTTCTGTCACAACAACTGTCATAATAATTGACCAGCTATTTGTAAACACACAATTGAAATAAACCCATTCTTTGTTTTGAGTTTCTACAAATATTCAAAATTATTGAAAGTAATTTCTTAAATGCTATTAAAATAATTCTATTGTCACATCTTGTTTTCATCTAATTATAAAATGTTTTGATCAGATTTCCTAATGCTTAAATTCGTGGACACCGTGTATATAATGTTGCTTTTTCTGTTGTTAAATAAAAGAATAATAAATTGTTTTTTTCTCTTCATATAAATGATAATTATTTTTTCATTCTTCTCTTTTTTTTTTTAGTTATTCTATATTTATATATAACCATTTGATGACAATTTACAACTTTGATGTGTGACAACATATGCGTACAGATAAATAGGCAATGAGTATAGGCGCGTTGCATTATTGAAACAAAAAGCATTATTTATTCATTTTTTTTTCTTTTTGCTCTGTTATGTTATAATACAGCGTTAAATATATAGCACGCGCGCGTAAAACATTCTTTGAAGCTTTTCCCCATTGACTTAATAAATATATTTATTAAAAACCGAAATGAATCAAAGTATTTTTGGGAAAGAAATTTCATTTGGTATTTAATGCGTATTCCTGCGCGTTACTAATTTATTTATTTATGTCTGTTGTGGGATTTTGTTTCCCACCAGTGATATCGTTTTATAAAATTTATTTCCTCTTTGCTATCTCGCGTTCATTATCCGCCTGAATAAGTTGGTCCTACAATTTTTTTTTATTCACTGTATTTATCTATCATTTTCATATTTATTTCTTATTCTAGATTTATTTAATTAATTATGAAATACTTGGGATATTTAATTTCATACCTCATTTTGCGCTCTTTTTGCCTCAAGCTCCTTTTGCTTAGCAAGTTCTTCGGCAATGCGAGTTTCGATTGCAGCCAGGGATTCCCGCGTGAACGGACGGAACAAACTTCGTTCTTCTGATATAGAGTCAAAATCTTCGGACATTGTCTACGCTGCGCACAACGAAGGCACCTTCCTAGAATTAATTTATCTATTGATTCAAACATGAAGTTTTTGTAATACTCAATTTTTAACCAGAAAATAAAAAACAGGAATTAATTATTATTGTATAATTATTTCATAACAGTACAATTGGGTTCGTTCTCATTGACGTTGAATTGGAGAAAGAAACTTTCCATTAGTTCATCAATCTCTGTTGGAAACTTTGACCAATTAATCGATTAATAAACTTAGTAACAATTGAGGTTGCAATTTATTTTATTTTCCCGGAAAACTTTTTAAGAAACTTTCTCTTGTATAAATTAAAATTCAAGACAAGAATTAATTAATATGTTGCATCTCTTCACAAAGGGAATACAAATTTAGTTTGCGAACAACAACAAATTAATTTTATCATAAAATTTTAAAGCTTTCATGGTAAACTCTCCAATACTCAGAAGAATTATAACAAAACGAGGAGAAATGAAGGAAAATAAATGATGACAAAGTGTGTTTACCTTTCGGTAGGTGCTAACAGTTCCTGAAATGACGGCAATGTGTCTTAGGTGAGGAATAATAAAATTGTCGATGGCGATAGTGTAACTGTAAGCGAGATATAGAAATGTCGATAGCAATAATGTGCTTCTTGAATTTGGAATGCGCTGTAGTGTACAAAGAAGTTTTGTAGGATCGGACGGATAAATGCGGCTGTTGCACCACGTTACTCCTCGTATTTTCACAATCAATTTTATCGCCCACCGCGACAACAATACTCCGTCGTCTTGTTTGATGCTTATCGCGTATAATTTTATGCCTGATACGTCTCCCGATATCCTTCGGTAAAATAGCGGCGACCAATAGTGAACGCGCTGCGGCAGTGCGTGGTATGTTGGGGCCAGTCCAACGTGAACCAAGATTTTTCATGTCCGACCTAAGAAAAAAAATTAGCAAAAAAAAAAAGACCACATTTCCCATTCAATTTGTCGATTATAATTATTTAATATTATTCATTCTTTTTTATTGCACTTTTATTAAGACATACATACGTATACATGAAGCGACGAGTGTGCTCAATCTGCTAATGGAATTATCATAGCTTGCACTTCAAAGCTATGCGCCTTTATCTTGAAAAAAAAATAACAAATAATGCCATTAATATTTTTGTATTTATTAAAAATAAACGGAGATGTAGTGATGAATAATATCCATTTTCACTGGTAAATCTACGTCAATTAATATAATTCACTGAATACCAATGGAAAGAAAAAACAATGGTCATTTTCGTGACAGTAATTCAATGTCTTTTTAAGCCGTGCATGAAATCGATTTTTAATATTTTTTCCACGTTGTTTCACACATCATAATTCCCACAATAAAACAAATCCATCAATTTATGCTTTTGTTAATCCTGTTCTATATAAAGGCAAATAAAATCATAGTATTAATAATACCAATGATAACATTGTCGATTATTATGAATATACTACAAAATAATGTTCTCACAATTGTGATAGAAAAAACATTGAATTAATGATAATATTTGCATACATGATGCTGAAATATTCAAATGTATCCACAACATTATAATTCTATTGATTCTACAGTAATGTGAAAGTAGGGAAAATCATTATTCACAAAAACCCCATTAATATTAGACCAAAAAAAACCAGATCAATAAATCAACTCATCATCGCTTTTAAATTATCTTTCAGAAGAAAAAAAATGTAACAAATTGTGAGAAGGGAAAAATATTTATTGGCAGACATTATTATGAAAAGATGATAGAAAATTTGGATTTATATCAGAAGTGAATTGCTGATCAATAAGTGGCAGTGACATTTACTGCAATTTTACCAATATTCAATTTATTTACGGTCATTAAAGTGGATATATCAGTAATATTGAATTGTCTGACTGTATCTAACATTATACATACAGATGTATATATATATATACGTTTTTCTTTTCGATATGGATTTAGCTGTGCGCCTAAACTCGGCAACTAACCGCGATTGGGCTATCGCGTGTCAATGGAAAGTAGGTGAACACACACATGTGATTTACAGTAGAACTATAGTAACAAAGTAGCTACAGTCACCCTCGAGTCAGACTGCCCGACGGCTTTGAGAGACTGCAATTCCGCGGTGCCGTGTCTTCACATACGTGTCTGTTCGTGTGCTTGGTGTGTGTATGTATTCTGTTGCAGCAACATATCGATCGCAGCCACTACGACTAAGTCAACCGATATATTTTTCCACCTTCATATATTTATATTTATATATATTTATAAATATACATTAACATATTATCTATATAAATGTATGCAACAATAATTTGCATCATTGCGCATTTAATTTCCAATAATTATTAAACCACGAACAATTCTTTGTTGAATGAGAAAAAAATAGAAAAAAAATTACATATAAAAAACATATGAAAAATATTAATAATGGTTGATTATAAATTTTCTATTTCTTTTTCTACCCTTTCATTTCTTCATTCACAGACAAATAAACTCCATCATTGAATATAAAACACAGAAAATAATTTGATAGTTTACAATTTGAATTGATCGATATTTCCTATGAATAAAATCATGATATTTCTTATACAATAGCAAAAAAAAAAAAAACACTAGGAAACAATGAAAATGATGAAATATTATTACTTATCAGTAAAAAATGAGATGAAGTTTGATTGTATGATTTGGTAATTGATAAAATAAATAAAAATATCATACTTAGATGTTGATTTTGATGAAATTGATAAATGTGATTTAAATAGATGAAAACGAATGAGCAAAATGTCGCTCGCCATTTTGCGAATGTATGAATATATATCCTGCGGCGCCAGCGTCGCAGTGTCTACAGTGATAAGGGTGTGCGGTAACGCGGGCCGGCGCCGCCGCGATGCCACTACAGTGACGTCATAAATCGGGACGCGCGGACATTGCAGGAAAATGTTGTCATGACAACGCGCACAGACCCGTTTTATATATACATACAAATATCATCTGTGTGAGTGTGTATTTGTGCATGTTTGAATGATACGTTCTGTCATAGAAAGGTCACTTCTGAGAATTGATATAATTTCCATTGAAGAATAACACATTTACACACACACATGCACACAACTCACAAACATACTCGTATATATTCAAATGACACGCTATAAATGTCCCAATTAATTATACAGCTATATACCAATTAATTAATTAGCTCATGTTGTATTCCAATCAAGATAGAAATGGAAAAAAGCAATAAAAAGAATTGTGGAAAATGTGAATAATATTCACAAGCGCGTCTGTAATATTGTAAACAATTTAAAATTGTCATTGTGAAATTGATTGCGAAACATTGCAAGAAGAGAAAAAAAAATATACATTTTTAATTATGACATTAATTATATTTCGTTTCTACGTATTCTGTTCTTCCATTTTCCAATTTTTCTTTTTGCAAATAAAAAAATGGTGATGTGAAAATATTGATCGCCGTATATATGTATATATATACATGTATATATAGGTGGATATTGACGTGAAAAAGCCGCAATGGAGAAACCAACAATTACAATCGATTGGCAAGACGATGACGCGGAGGAATGGCGGCAGCGACGTTGGAACAATAATAGCGTGTGCGACATTCATATATATGTAAAACTGAGAAAGAAAGAAATAAATTTGTTTATCCACTTGTGAACATAAAGAAAGATAAAAAAAGGTTTGGTGAAGGAAAAAAATTCATTTTTATTGGGTCGATGAAAAAAAATTGAGGGAGGAAATGGAAAAAAATAAAAGAAGAAATGAAAATGAAAAGTAACAATTGGCGCCGGCGCTTGTTCTTTATTTCCACTAGTTTTGTCTGTTGTCATGTGAATTTTAGACGAAAGTACATCTATTTTAGCGGTGTGTGTGTGTGTGGAGCGTTGTTGGTGAGGGAGAATTTGTGAAAGATGCCGCGCCTGAGGCTGCAGTAGTTGATCATTTTCATACCTTTGTGACTATTTTATATTTGTCTATACCTTAAATAAATTATTTTACGATTTATACATTTGTTATTTTGGGTGTGATCGAGTGTCCTCTATAGACACTTATTCACATTAATGTTTGTATTTATATAAATATAATGATATAATTGAGCATCTTATCACGCGCTGCGTTTAACGCATTGATTCAATTATAAATGGATTAGTTGGAATGAAAAAGCCGTTACCCTCCATGTGACATAAATATATTCTTTCACACTCAGTTCCCCTTAATCTTCAGAATTGTTTTATTATTGATCTATTATTGTTCTTCTTATTTTGTCTATTTTATTATTGTTAGCGTCTTTGTTGTTTATAGGAAATTCTGTTTCTATATTGTGAAAATGTGAGGAAAAAAACGAATGATAAATTTCAATTTATTCTGGGAAGTTATCACGATCAATCATGATCACAATTGTATGGTCAGACAATTTTATTGTCAATCGTTGAATTGGTAATTAATTCATATTTTTACAATTGATATTCATTTAGTTGTGATGGGAAAATCCACCATTTTTATAATTGTGAATTGTTTAGTGTATTCGAAATCATAAAGATAAAAAGATAACATGAAGATAAATTGGTCGATAGAATGACGACAGTAACGATAGAACAAATGTCCAGACTAAACTTAATCGAGATTGGTGAAAGGAACTTTCTTTGATAATCATTTTGATGAACACTTCTGATAAATCCAATAAAGTAATGTTGTAACTAATTCAATTATACATAAATATTATCGGCTTCTATAAATTAAAATGAATTAAAACCAGGAGTTGATGAATACGTAACCAATAATTAATAATGAACGATTTTTTCTAACCTATTCTCCAAAGTTTTCGTACTATATGAACATTTTAATCAGTTTCAATGATTGTTTGAAGATAAATTCGCGTTGAAATTAACAGAATAAAATTAAAAATACATAAAATAATTACAAAAACAATTTTTATTAATGCACTGAAGAATTAAAAACTAATGAAACATTTTAACAGAAAGTCTAACTGATATATTCATATTTTCTAACTCTACATTTTTTTATAGAATGTCGACATTATCATAAATACAATATTTTATTGTTGCTGTATATAATAAATGATGTTGGATCGAATTTAATCAGTCATCAAGTGATCGTTGGTGTATAGTTATCACTGAGCTTGATACAAACATTATATTTACTCGTGCTCAATGCAAGTGAAATATGTATACATATATATAAATACCAGTTTGACCTAGTTACAATACCTCTATCCGCATGACCACATCACCCTCTACTTCGTTCTCACTTTTTCTCTTTTCTCTTTCTCTCCTTTCACTCTATATCCGTTCACGATAGTTCCGTCATAGTTATACATCGCCAGAATTGTAATTACGAAATTACGCGATATTATTTCTCATATATTCCCATACAATCAGACTAAAATTTTTCTTTTTCTTTTTATATATTCTTTTTAATAAAAATATTAATTATTCAATTAAAGTTCTAGGTTTTTGATTGGATTTTAAAAATAAATAGTTGAATCAAATTCAATGCCCTGATAATTATCAATTCAGTCATAAAATGTATTAATATTAGAACAGAAAAATTTTATATAAGGTAGTTGATGAAACGAATATAGTTTTTTTTTCTTCCTGATGATTATTGACGTCGTTGATATAATATATCACGTGGGTTCAAATTTTGCGTACATATATCATGCAAACATTCAATTATTGATGCAGAAAACAAATAAAAATTTATTCTTTACTTGTTTACAATCCAAAGAATAGAAAAATCAATATATTCATACGCCCATAATATTTCAACGATGTCAGATATTGAATGTAAAATATGAATGCGCAATAAAAATTGATTGATTGAAGTCAGAATGAAATTGAAGTATTATGGAATATAGTCGAAAAAATAAATATGAAAAGAAGAGGAAAAAAAAGAAAGAAAATCGCAAGGGAATAAAAAATTTATACGAAGAAAAATGCACTTTAATATACATGGTGCGGTATGGTGTATATATTATACCGTAGCGTGACGTTCGTAGAATAAAGTTGGGATGGTGAAACATGAAGAGTGAGGAAAGGAGAAAGAGAAAGAACGACAGAACGATGATGTGGTGCGTTTTATGCAGAGAGTGGAAGTAAAAGAGACGATGGAAAAGCGAACGAGTTAGTGAGAGAAACAAACATAACTATATAACGTTGGGTTTAGACTCAAAGTATGTTGGCTGCTGATGCCGGCCCCGATCCCAGTTGTATGTCGTGTGCGGGGTCATGCGCGCGCCACGATTTCAACCCTCCACCCGTAAGAATATGAGGCACGAATGGATGTCTGTGCGCGGCCTACTGACCCCCTATTGCTTCGTTATACTCTCGTTACCATATACCAAACATTCAAAACACAACACATTGCCTCGAGTATCACGTAATTTTCTTTCTAACGATCTACATGAAACGATACGAAGGAAAAAAAAAAATGTATAATTATTATAATAGAGAAAGAGAAAAAAATATTAAAACATAGAAACATATTATTATTCATGCAATAATATAATGCATGCGATTTATCAACTTTTGTTTTGATTGGTTTATTCTTGTATGTAATTTTTATTTTTCTTTCTCTTATTCAATAGTAGAAAATATATTTGAAAATATGTTGAATGTAAATTGAACATTTTAGCGAATTATGATAATATTAAAGAGGAAAATAACAGAGCGAAAAACATAATTGTTCGTGAGAAATATTATGGATATTTATTGTATTCTAATTTTATTGATTTATTAACAATGAACAGTGCCAATATTGGTCTTTGTTTGAATTCAAGGGAGGTTAGTGTATTCGAATAAATACATATGGGGGTGAATATTGTGATAAAAAATTCAGGGATGATAAAAGAGAGAAAATATGTTTTTCTTGAGGTTGTAGCTTTCGAGAATGAAATCAATAAACTCAATAGTTCTGGCAGCGGGTTAGTATGCACGTTACTAAGCCTGACTGCAATATATGGCAATATGAACGTTTTTTTTATGGTGGTTACAGATTTTCTGCAAAATTTCCATCGTTAAATGTTGACTGTGAAAAAAATTGATATAGATATTGCGAAGACTAAACTTCATGGTAAAAATAAACGCCTGAATTTTTTCTAGGCTGTTCCATAACGAGTCCTCTGAACTGGCAGTACAACAAGTTTGAACAAGTTGATATTCATTGAGAATGAGTCAGAGTCTGGAATTAACATTTGAATACTGGGTTGTGTAATGATGTATTTAAAAAAAAAAAATTGTAGCTTTATGAAAAAATTATTAATTAAACTGATGAAGCCACAGAGGAATAGAAATTTATGATAATGAGAAATAAATTTGTGATAATTGATGATTGATCTATCTTAAGTAAAGTCGTAGTTGCGTAAGCTGAATCATTTTTGCACTTGTTCAGAAAACAATACTGATCGATGGGAAATTAATTGGAAAGAAAATTGACATAAATTGATACATGATGGGATTTGTATGTTGTTTGCCCATTCAAGGCTGTCAACATCGAGAGTCATTGATATCATTCAACGCAACTGTGACTCGGAGTTAGAAATTTTATTCAATAATAGTTCATCTAAAGCTTACAGAAAAATTCCAGTATTGACATTTCTAACAAATCAAATTGCACTCATCAATTTCAGTTTATATTGTGATGAAATAAATTGTTTATATAAATTCCATTAGTTATCACGCATTTTTTTTTCCTTCGTCAATTGTTTTTCATTTTATCTACAAATAAATCAATTGATATATCAATTGGAATATTTGTCTTCACTTCGCATATCTTTCCTATTAATCACAATAAAAATTGTTTGTTTAATTTTTATTATTTTAAATTTCAATCAGATAAATCTAAATTGGTTGACAGATCGATCTTGTGTTTACAGAACAATTCCGTTTCTTTTATCTAATAGAACCTGCACAACTATTTTTCCCCATTGACATATTTGTCCTCACTCTGTATTTTCTACCTGTCAATTAAAACTATTCTTGATCGATTGCACTTATTCTACATTCCAATTTAACACAATTGTGAATTGGTTGGTACGAGCACTCTTTACTTCTCACGATGAAACACATAAATCTATTATTTATACAATTATTTATCATTCTTACTTTACATTTTCAATCTGTCAATCATATACCACCATAATTTATTTTCATATGATCACAAATCAATCAAAACACTAAAAGCAAAAAAAAAAAGAGAACAACTCAAAACTTAACAATCAAGCCATCAAACAAAAATTATTATTTTTAACTATCTATGTCAAGCTCATGAAATCATATAAACTCCTTATCTATTGTTACAAAAAAATGGAAAAAAAAAGTTCTGTCCAACTATCTCTCACCTTATTATTTCTGTACAGACAGAAAGACGATCATTAAAATGACTGCAATTATTAAAATTATTTTTACTTTCCTACCATCACATTACACGTAATTACATGAATTATACATTTTTACATGTCCCCCTATAGATAAAAATAAAAATAAATTAATCAGTGTCTAATTAATCCAATTAAAATCACTAAAAAATTCGTATTAAAACATCCCTACAAACATAAAAAAAATATGACAAAGGTGGTGTGCAACATTATCTACCTCACCTAGTTCATGTATCTCTTTATCTATCATCATCATCTTTACTACAATATAATACATATTGCCGCATGTTCAACAAAGCGCGCGCAGCCTTGGCCTCCGCCGAAGCCAATCGTCTGTTCTAATAGACTCCTGGCATTTCTTCTCGACAAGGTATTAAAGCCCACGGGCTTGACGCGGCTCATTGAAAGTTCATTACAAACAAGTCAAGCAAAATGTGACAGGAAAAGGAACATAAGAAGAAAGATAGGTCGTGTGAAAATAGAGAATTGAAAGTTGTCTAAGATTTTGGACAAAAGATACAGATAAAGAATAGAAAATCTATAACCACATATAACCCAATGCACAATTTGGTGTAAAAGAAAAAAAAAAACGACTGAGATCAGACAGCGCGGCAGTGAATGCGGATGGCGCAGTAGTCACAGTCGTTCAATGACCAGCCCATGGGCTTCCCGGAACTCGACCTGCACTACTTCTGCCGGTTCACTTGCACCGAGCACGCACCAGCATTTTTTATTTTCTTTGCAGTGACACGAATTCTCAGACCATTGTTATTCCTTTCTTATTTTTTTCCTTCAACATTACCAATTGTAATCAATTAACAAACATAATGACACCATTTTCATGAATACTAAATAAATATAAATGAAAAAATGTCTACGTTCATTGATTGACCTCGACTTATATCTACAATTTATATATTTTTATTTGCTCATGTAATTTTCCCTTCAATAATTCTCACGCTAGTGTCTATCCAACCCACAATCTATTTTGCATCAGGTAAATTTACACATTTACATCTATAGATGTTTTATACACTTTGCCATTTTGTTATAGAATACCAACAACAATAATAATAATAAAAATTATAATAATAATGAAGAAAAAAAAAGCTCAACTTCAGTTCACCGTCTATAACTGCTTGAAATAGTGCACCCTATGAATATTTACATTCAGATTATTGTTATCAATATTTCCCTTTTTTTTTCTAGTTCTCAGTTTAGTTTCATTTCAGAATACTTTTTTTTTTTACACTTTGTCAGTATTGACGTACGTTTAGTTGATCAATACACGTCTTATAAAACATATTGTTGTTATATTGACCAGTAAATTCAACGGTAAAACAGTCATGCAGGAAGGTCAAAAGGTTGCGGTAATATCTCGGGATTATATTCGAAATTGAAAGAGGAAAAGATAAAATATAAATGTAGAATAATGAAAAAAAGCAAGTACATGAAAAGAATTCAAAATGAATTGTTACTTACGTTTCAACGAGTGTCACTTATGTTTGCATATGTATATATATATATGCATATATATATATACGTATACACATATATTTCTATTTATTCTTTATATATTGTATATATATATATATATACATCTATATATATACAGTCGAAAATTTTGAATGCAGGAGAAAAGCGATACGGTGGAGAATAGGCACTGATATTTTTGGGGCGGGCTATTTCAGATATATCCGCGGGCCTTAGCTGTGATTTTTTTTTTATTCTCTAAACGTTATACATATATATATATATATATGTATATTTTTTATTCATCACTTTGCACACATCACTTTGAATTTTCTTTTAGATATTTTCCTTCCTTTTCTTTTTTTATTCACAGCACACTAAGCAACAGAAGCGAACAACCACTGACGTCCTGAGCAGTTCCCGAAATCCATTATCATCCCTGTCGACCACCTTCACCGCAGCTGCAAGGACCCGCCCCCTATCATACTACACAAATGTGTAGTGAATAAATAGAGCGTAAAACTTGCTTTGTGTTATCATTTCAGGCGCTCATCGGTGTCTAGTCATTACTTCCACTTTATCACTGTTTCATTGATTTATTCATCATTTCTATTTCCCCTCGTTTCTTTTCGTTCCTTTTTTTGCTCTGTTCACTGTCACATTTATGCGGCCGCCTGTTTGTAAGTTTGTGGATTTTTATTTCATTTTTGTGATTGGGTTTATAGTCGTTTTTATAATTTTATGTGCTCGAAAACAATCCAGTGGTAATTTCTCGTTTTTTTGTTTCTAGATTTATTTCGAAAGATTTTGAATTAATTATTTCACAACGCCATGGGCTTTGTTTCTTGGATAAATTGTCTTTCTCTTCATTTTTCACTCATGCATGCACACCACGTACACATTTGTTGTTTGATTCCAGTTCTTTTCCATCCATTTATTTAATCATTTATTTAGATTTCCTTTCTTTTCTTCTTTCTTTTCGTTTGAGAATTGTTAATCACCGTATGCAACCTCGACACCTATACCTAGACTACCACTCAATATTTCACGTTTGAAGAGTGTTTAATGTCGCGAGTTACGTGTTTTTATTTCTTTGCTAAATTATTTTATCATTTATATTAATGTGTCTTTGTTAATTTTATTATTTTTAAATTTAATTAACTTTTTTTTTGTTGGTTCAAAGCAGAGGCAGTCTTGAGGATGGTGTCCAAGTCGCGGGGAGACAATCCGACCCGAGCACGGATGTTACTGCATCGGCGTGCGCCATAGCCGCGTTGTGGACGACTTTAGTACTAAAATTCCCACCCTTAAATATTATCCATCCCCTACATTTTCTCCGCAACTACCCCGTGACGCATCCGCGACTCCAAATCCGGACGTTTCCAGCCCCTCCTGCCGCACTCAAACCCATTGATTTTGTCGAGGAAAACTTCATCCACACTTTTTTTTTCCAACTTTGCTCTTGTTTATTATGTGATATTCTTCTGTTTTCTCTTATGGAATTACAAGAACACTCGATTTTAGATCAATTTAAAGCGCTTGGCAATATTGTATGATTGTTCCCGAATTATTAGATGTGAAGTTTCACAACGGAGAAAAGATCATTAATCCGTTAGAATTTCGTTGACGTATCTGACTTCATTCCCTTGTATAGTTCTGGCATCTGATACAACATTGTAGATGAGATTCAAGATTATTAATTTTCTCTTATCACAGAATGAAAGAATGTCAGTAGTAGGTGATAAATAATTTCCATAGTAAGAATGAATTCAACGATTTGTCTTTAGACAGTAAAAAATGTGCAAGAAAAGTGGCTCTGATTTAGTTCTTGAAATGGAACCAGGCCCGATATATCTGTTGAACAATTCCGTTATGAAATATCAAGAAAATGAAAGGCCACTTGATCTGTACAGGAACTATTCTCAATCTAAAGATTATTTTTGTAACCAGAATTAAGAATAGACTTCATTTCTAATTTAATCGTTGACCTCAAAAATTCATGGAAGTTAAAAATATTCTCTATTCGATTCTCGTTTCTAAGTAACAATTGGATATAAAAGTGTAATTGGTGTATTTTATTTCTCAGGGAGAAGAGAGGACACCCAGAAAGATTGAGAAAGCAGAGAATTAATAATAAATTATGGCGCAAAGAAATGTCGCAATTCTCTACCCTCATTTCGAAGTCATTTCATTTCTAATGCAAGGAATATAATACGTAACTGCACAGTCGTTTCATCCTCCGCCTCATTCAGGAAGAAAATATTTATATTGGGAGTCATAAAAAAGATATAAAAAATCTTGTGTATTGTTTATAGTGATAAAATGCTGTTAATGATAAGCAAATAAAATATTAAATTTAATCAGATTTTGAAAGCTCATCATTTACGTCTGCCGTTCAATAATCTTTTTTCTCTTGAAATGAAAAAATAAAAGTGTATATATTCCAGTGACGAAGCAATGAATAAAGATTCTCAGTATCTGCAGATTTCGACGCTGACGCAGAATTTGTAAATACGCCACCAATACGAGTTAAATGTGTAGCCACGAGTGGATCAATGAAAGCAATACTCCCCTACCTTGACGCAAAATACTCCCCATCATATATATATATCTCATTTCTCCCACGGCCGCTAAACACACACGGTACCACACCGCGCCACTTCTTTACTATCTTCACCTGAAAACGTTGATCGTATAAACTCTTTATATACGACCATACCCATGACCGCACCAGTAAACTCGTCCGCAAACTTATAACGAACAACTACATCCCTTATAACGTGTGCGACAATCGTGGCGCGACTTATTTCATGGTCATCGGATTACATGTCAAATATGCATATAATATTTGATGATTTATGCTTCGAAGAAATATTATATTACCATTTATTACCTCTTTTCTTCTCTTTTTATTCATCACAAACTTAATTTTTTCATTAGTTAGTTGTTATATATTTTTCAATGTATATAAAAGCTTACATATATAGTGTTATTGCCACTAAAAAACAATATTTCGTCAGACTTTTATCTGCAAAAGATCTTTGTATATTCTAAAAATAATATTGGATATTATGACAGATATAAAGAGAAATGCAGTGATGAGCGGTTGTGGACAGTTTTTTCTCCAAATTGGTTAGAGACCTGTCATCTTCAGTTTAATCTTTCGGATTATATATTTTTCATATTTGTTTGTCCATTCACGACATGAAAACTTCATGTGTTTCACAAAAGCTGTTTTTATAATTGTTTCTTACTAATTGAAAAATAGAGGTATTTTATCAGCTGTCACTATGAGATTTCCCTCCAATCAATTATTTATCCACTCTTCTCACGAATTGACAAATCTCGTGCCGCGATTTCTCGGTAATCGCCTAATACATGTATAAATGGCAGCGATTGATAAAATAAATATAGGTAATCCAATCCCGATGGATATAATCATAATAACTAAGAATGAGAATTGTTCATTTGGAGGATTTCCATAGCCAACAATAAATGTCCTAGAATCAGAAAATATTAAATAATAATGCCAAACACACTTGTATGAAAATTCATATACTGATTAAATTTATACTAACCAAGTTGAATACTTCGTTTTCTTGAAAAACCCATCACCTGATGTCCCAATTGTTATATTCAAGTTTTCGATCAACAAGTCATTTGTATTATTTCCAAAATATGCATATAAAACTGAAGTGTTAGATATATTTGAGCTTTCTGTTAATCGATAATGCGTTGTTCCTGTTGAATTGGTAATATCACGTTTGGAACTCGTATATGATATAGGCCGCCATTGTAAATATCCTCTTTGTAAATATTTATTACTTTCCACTGGTGTTCGCAGCTCCACCACCTGCCAAATAAATGAGGAATTCATATTTTTACTTATGGTTTATATAGTTGATGCTGACAGTTAGGAATGGTATATATACCTCGAATATTCCGGGTGTGTGTTCATCATCCAAACTTTTTTTCGTGTCAATAGTCATTGGATTATTGGAATTACCCTGGCTCACCATTTTCAATTCAACTCCAAAACGACTATTTTCAAAAATTGAATTTGTCCGTAAATTATTTATGATAAAATCAATTTGCGTGGAATTTTCAGAGTGTAACATGTGTGGTGTGACATCAGAATGAGCAACACAACAAAAACCATTGAACACAATTTCAACACTTCCAGATCTCGTAGCATTGGACTCAGGATCTGCATAATTTTCTCCCAACATATGGAATTCGACAAATTGTTCATTTTGTTTGTCACTTTTCTTCGTCCATTTGAATAATTGCGGATTCAGAACTTTTATGTTTTTTTCATTTATACCTTCAATTGACGCAGTATCATTAACGTCATTGAATTCAATAATCTGAGACGAGAAACAGAAAAGAAAAAACATTAGAAACAGACTTATGAAGAACTCGAGATGGTTTGTTTAAATTGCAAATCTATAAAATGGATTGAAATAAAGGATGAATAGAGCAGAACTATCAACACAAACCTTTTCTATGATTAAACCAAATGTATACGAAGGAACATTCGTAAAGTTGATGGAATTAGGTTCATGCGCCAAGTATTTTCCCCAATCAATATTGAGTTTAGTCGATGGCGAAGTTACAGCTAAAAGTAAGGACGGACTTCCAATAAAATCCCACAAATAATGAAGAGTATCATTAGGTCCCTCAGCACTCAAATGAAACGTTGTTTGTTTTGACTCATCACATTCTGGTTGTTCTTTACATCCTGGGTTTATCTCGTACTGGAGCTAAAAAATCAAAATTAATAATTTTAAATTATTAATACATAAGCACGAATAATAATTCTAGTCGTTCAACATCAATAACAAAATTCAAGATTTACAGTTGTCATCAACAATAATTCCAATTATTCATCTTGAACGCTGCATCACATTATTGTGAATAACTACGCAGCTGTTAATGACATACACAAAAATACAACAACCCATTGTTCCCATAGTAACAAAAAGAGTCACTAATTCAGAAAAAAAAAATACAAAACCTACACACAATACAATAATTACATTGACATAGTCAGTTATTTCGTAACGTAATTTACAATATAATAATTCATGATTCCATAATGAAGATGCAGCAAAACAAACAAAAGGTCATGAACAAATCTGATGAATAAAAATCGACATTCACACTTATTATATTTAGACATATAAAGTAATTTATCCAATTATTGTATAATAATTAATAATAAAAAGAACATACTCTTCGTTGTGCGCCATAACAAAAATATGGTAGAATAAAACAAATAAATAACAAATCACGAAAGCGAGACATTGCAATCAACATTTTCACTATTTCAATATTGAACTATCACATATTGTTATTATTATTTAAATGTATAGAGTAGCACATCTGTTTTTCTTTGTCTGTCTCTAATCTACCATAGATATCACAATCCCAGAAGGACTTTGAAAACATTGGTCACCATCATCATATGCATAATATACGTTTATGATTCAACACCAAAATGAGTATTGAAATGTCTATATTGAGAATAAAAGACTGCTGTTGCTGTAGTATGTTTTTATTTCATTCATTATGAAATCTGAATGGAATTCCAGGTGGCAGCATTTGTAGTATTCTCAGAATCATCTTCATACATAGCCTGGATATGAATGCAAAAGAGACCGAGTAGCTATTGATAAACTTGGTGAAACCGGTGGAAGAATAGAACGGAATCTGTTTAGAACTTCTACCTAGCACAGATGGAGCTGTTGTTATTTGGTAGCATAAGGCGGTGCAAGTTCAAGATTATATGAATGATGTTCATAAACGTCCAGACTTTATCCCAATTTATAAAAAAGAAGAAATGGGGATACACTGGCATGATGGTGATATTACCTGAACTCTGAAATGCACTGCGCAATTTCAGGTACTGTCCATCGCCTGAGGCTGGGCTAGAATGATATCTTATCATTAGAGATTTATCAGCCAGAAATTATTAGATTTTTTCATGATTCCGTCACTTATGGAAACATAGTCTGACTAAATTTGCTGATTTATTGCATCAATAGTATGCATTTGCATCATATTGCATTGCGTAAGATACAGAAGAAATTGCGTGAAATCTGTAAGCAGCAACAGCTGCCATGATTAAAACTGTAATAAAAATTTATCTCAACTGCTGAGCATGAAAAAATTAGATAAATGAAAATGTTTCCGTCGTGGATGACTCAGATCATTTCTCCAATGAATTTGAAATACACATGTTGCAGCGAAGCGTAAAAATGATATCATATCACAAGATATTGAGTAGCTCGCTCATCTTCCTCCAGTTTATCACGAGCTGTACATTGTGCGATTGGGATTCAGAACCGCCGATCCTATAGAGGCAATCCCAGATTGAGTAATTGCAGTGAGTGATTGCAATTGAGGAAGAATCAAATATATACAAATAAAAACTGAAGAAGAGGTAGAATTGCTGTCTCAAGTTCCAATTACGTCAGGAATGTGTGAACTGTTATGAGTGGTTGACTAGAGAGATAACCCGTCGAATTAGAATTAGAGCACGAAGAAGTATTATTAATCTGATCATTGTAAGTTCATCGACCATTTGTCCAATTCTCGTTTGCCTCACATTCATTTTTCGCCAATCATTCTGCCATATGGAACACTGTGAATTGATAAATTTCGATAGATGAGATATCAGTCAATTAATAATGTCATCTGTTACTCCAAAGAGCAAACTTTCCTTCATAAATAATTCGGTCGATTGATTGATAGGATTGAACATAACAAATATGGTGACCTATTCTGGCATTGTCAATGGCTTGTACTTTATCAGTACTATCGTGATCTACTTAGTGATAGTAAATTCTACACCATCCCATTCAGGTGATCCATGAAAAATCTAATACGGGAAGAAAATTATAAGAATTATACTGATTTCTATTTTCTTTCACCTTTTTTGCGTAGCGTCGACCCGAACCATTTGTTCTACAGATGTCTGCAAAACTTCCGGTTTGTTTACATACCAATTAATTCAATCACGAAATACTTTCCAATATTTTAATGAAGACTCTTTATAGCCCAAAAAATCTCTTCCAAAATGGACGACACAATTCGTCCCTGCGATGACTTTTATGGATTTGTATGTGGCAAATACATCAAGAATAATTCACCTACACGAACTCAATTGGATTTGTATGACGAAATGAGAAACAAGTCCCAATCCATGTTGATATCACTCCTTGAAAACAATAATCCAAGTAAAGCTAAACCTTTCCAACAAATTTCAAGACTATATCAACTCTGCATGGATCAAAGTAAGCAATTATTGTTATTAATATTCATGTCATAGATTGAAGTATTCCATGCTTTATGTGAAATAGACATTTTTCATTTCGCGTTCATAGGTGGAAGAAAAAAACATCAATGATACGCATAGCTGTGGCACAAGGTTACTCGATTCCATTCATAACGAAAATTATGATAATTCCTTTTTGTTTATCAAGGTACTTTAATTAAACAAGGAGCTCAACCACTTCGGGAGATTATGGATCAGTTTGGTGGCTGGCCATTACTCGAAGGGAGCCGATGGGTTGAAACCGGTACTGACTGGGTGGCAATCACTGGCAAACTTGTTAAATTGGGTTTTTCTTTTGATATATTTCTGAAATTTTCGATTATTAATAGCCCCCGTATGACTCCTAATCTACGTGTAATCTCGGTATGTAGAATCGGGAATTCATTCTGTTTGTCAAGTTCCATATGATTATTAAATGACAATTTCAATATCATGATAATTTCCAGTTGGACAAACCACAGATCCAATACAATTTAAATCGAAATTCTGCTGCAAATGTCTATACTTTATACGAGGACTCAGTCAAGAATGCAATAAAATTAGGAGCCACGAAAGCAAATGCTGAAAATGCCCTCGAAGAATCGCAACAATTATTGATTGACTTCATCAAAGTAATCAATACATTATTATGATCTTAAAACTTTCATGAATGAAATCTATTGATTAATATTCTTGCCATTATTCAGATGGTCTCCAGAGTTGAATCCAGAACACGTGTAATGTCGCTGAGTGATTTGTCAAAGAGATGGCCAAGTATCAATTGGACTGTGTATTTCAGCAATATTTTATCGATTTCATCTGCAAAACCAATTGATGATTCCGATTTTTTCACTGTGGATGACACTTATATCGACGAATTAGTAAAATTCATAAATAAAACTACGCCGAAAGTATTGATGAATTATGTATTATCTCGTGTTGTTGATGACTCACTATTATACCTTCGTATTGAGAATATCGTGCATTCATCTTCAACCAGAAGAGACTTGTGTGTTTCAATGATCTCCGAACTTTTACCTAATATTGTTGATGCTATGTTTGCATTTCATTATGTCGGAGATGGTAAACGAAGGGAAACAATTGGAATGGTGGCTACCATTACGGAGCAATTCGTTAAAATCATTCAGCAGGTAAGCACATGAGTTATATCTTGGCACAAAAACCGCTAAAAAATTGAATAAAAGAAAATTAAATCATGTCATTATATATATAATTCAATAGAATAATAATTTTAATGATATCCATTGTCCAGTGCCATTGCATTGATGATGAGTGGGTTCTTTAGACTTATGAATGCAACTTCTAAGGTGTATTATTAATATTTGTTTTCAGACCGAATGGCTGGACAATCTAACGAAAGCCAACATGGCTGAAAAATTATCTTCTATGATAACTGTGGTGGGATATCCTGAAGAATGGAAGACAAAAGAATGGATGAATCTGTACAACGGGCTTGAGCTGGAAGGGCCAACTCTTCTTCGCTGCGTATTAGATATCATTCGATTCAAGAAACGCTTTCGATTTGAAACAGGACAAAGTCACGTTGAGGATGGACAACGCCTGGCTCAGATGAACAGAATGCCCTATTACCGTGTTCATGAAAACAGAATTGGTAAAATTTGTAACTCGTTTTATCATATCATTTTTCGATCTTAAGTCGTTTTTAACCATTCGAATCGAATCTTTACTATAATTAATTCATGCGTGAGTTGATCATATCGAAGAAGAATTATTGATATTATACCAGTACAACCCTAATTTCTGAATATAATTCATTAAAATATGTTTGGTTCATAATTGTTCATAGTCATATCAGCAGGGTTTCTCCAATACCTTCTTGTTGATGAGAATCTTCCAAAGTATATGAATTATGCCACGATGGGATTCTTTATTGGTCATGAGATAACTCACAGTTTTGATGGTGTCGACGAATTGATGACGATAAATAACAATTTGGGGCAATTATCAAAAAATAAATTCCTTGATGAGTCTTCATGTATCATCGATCAATACAACAACTACAATGTCGAAGAAATCAACTCAAGAGTATGTTTGATAAAGACAATAGAAATCATTTCTATATCGTGTATCTATCAACATAATTTTTACATTGATTAATATGTGTGTTACTTCTAGCTGGATGGTACTTTAGGTATACGAGAAAATATTGCTGATAATGTTGGAGTAAAATTGGCTTATATGGCGTACACGAATTGGGCGTCAAAAAATGGATCCGAACCGACGCTCTTCAATTTGAATTATACACCGGCCCAACTGTTTTGGATAAATATGGCAAGTCCATGGTGCACAAAAATTCATCCAGACATTTTGCGGGGTCTCATCAATGATAAACACAGCCCAGCACGATTCCGAGTTATTGGTGCCGTTTCCAATAATGTCAATTTTTCTGAGGATTTCAATTGCCCAGAAGGATCCAATATGAATCCGAAGAGGAAATGTACTATATGGTAGTCTTGATGTTTCTTATACCTAGGTGAAAATAATACCCTGGATATTCAGTGTTGTGCGTTAGAATTTAATTGGAAGAAATAAAAAATTATCAAAACTCATGAGCTATTCTATCATTAATGAGTGATGATGGCTGGCGCGAACTGTATTTTTAATTTTGAAATTATTAGTAGGAATATTGATTCGACCTTTTTGTTTGCTAAACTTAAGCAAGCAAACACTTTTATTAGGAATTGGCGATGGAAGTTTCAGATCAAAAGTCAATAAGTTTCATCAATCCATTCATCGAATGACTATACTCTATACTCTGCGATTATCAATTTGCAATCAATTTCCACAACATGATGTTAGAATGATTGGCTCTATCCATTCCTGCTTCACGAATTGAATGTAACAGATATATAATGAGTCTCGACATTGTAAATTTGTTGTCTAATATATTTGCTGGATATAGAAACTGATATACTAAGTCTAGATCTATAACTACTGTGAATGTAGGAATTGATCATCATTAACTTCTAAATCAAAATAGCTATATCGAGACTAATAATGGAAAAATTCACCGATACCTCTATGGAGGATCAGTGTACATTTTATTGATATACTGATCACAGCTGAAATGGAGTGACGCTAACAACGAATATATTCACGGACTTGAAAATTCCAACTAGAGCAATCGTGTGTAATATTTCAAAAACAGGTTCATAGACCACCACCATAAGCATACATGCTTATTCATATTTATTTCTTAGCAAATTCAATCGAACAATAAGAATTAACTCATTCTAACATTATTTTCATGCGTAGTTATCTCTAGAATTATAGTGTTTGAAATAATAGCAACACTCACTTAAAGCTTTGTATGGAAACTATGAATTTCAATAAGTGAGCACCCAGATTTTTCTCCAAACGAATAATTATATGAAATGTAATGTCCATGAGAATATGTGGACTTTGAATGCATGTCGATATTATCTATCTCTAACGATTTGATATAAAAATGAATCTATATTTGGGTACAATGTAACTATTCTGAGTACCAATAACGTATTTATTATTATTATTCGAAATTATTTTTCAGTCTCACAATTGTCCAACCATGATTAGCGTCAAATTCACTCAGAGCCTTTCACTCTAACAACTTAAACGATTATGAATATTGCAAAGACAAGAAAAAAGAATCGGGAAAAAGAACCAAATCAAATACCTAATCAAGAAATTATTCTTTCGCCTAATGGCTGCGGTCTAAAATTATATTCCACTCGTCTTTGTTGTTGCTCGTATAATCGTCGTTCTCGTTCCCGTCTTTTCTGCTCTCTCAATGCATGAGTTGGATCACCGAATTCTTCTACTGTTTCTTTTTCCCAACCTGCTGCATTATCTTCCCAAACTTCAAGCTCAGTCTAAAACACGAATAGATATTTTTTATTATTTCATGTAAATGAGAAATTGAGGAACATAAATTATATTCAAGAGGTATAGAAGATCGTGGAACTGAATATTCAAGTTATAAAAAAAATGATGCTATACCGTAGGCACCCGTTCAGTCGCTACCGCAAATTTCGAAAGGTTCATATTCGATTTCTCTACATTGTGATTTTGTAGTAATATTTTTTTCTGCTTCGTTATCTTTGGTGTCATATCCTGAAACAACAATATGGAAAAGTCAGCTTGGAAAATTCAATTTAACATGAACTTGCATGATTATAGAACTTTAGTGCTCATATCCAAAATAATCAATTGACCTCAAAAAAGTTGATTGGTGGTTCCTCTGGCAGGTCTGGAGGTTTGCTGATTTGTTGTCTATATTGGTCTATTTTACTCTGGACTGAATTGTCAGGTACGACAACTACAGGATTTTCATCCCATTGGTCCCAAGTTTCTTGTTCCTAAAACAATAAAATTATTGTAAAAAAAAAACATCAACGCAACAATGTCGAGAACGGCCCACTGACATATTCCATACTTGTTTCTCATTTACTAATCTATTGATGATAACAATTGGCAACTCGCCACCAGATTCAGAGAGTGGAATCGGATCACATGAAGACCGTCTCCTTCTTCGGAAGCAGCATAAGGTACGCCTGAACACACCCAGGATAAATATGAAAAGTGCCTTCAGTCGATTTACTAAAAATTCGACAGCCATCGCACCAAACCTGTGTTCCACAATAACACACTGTAACGTAACCTCTTCCCTGTTATCTTTTCTTTCGACGTGGTAAGAATATGGTGTTATGATAAATTTTCACACCCGACTCAGTAATACTTCACATCCTGATTATTATCATGTCTCATGTGATGTTGAGTATCTCAACAATAGAATGGGTTTCCATCAATCTGTTTTCCGCATATTTTATGAATCATATTTGATTCCCCATTCCTCATTTACCCTTAAATAATATCACAAATATCAAAAACAAACGCCCGAAATCATAGATATCATATTGTACACACATATATATCTTTTATTTACGATATCAAATAATGAACTGAGGTTATAATACGAATGGAATCGCAAATCGGAATTCGAAATCCGAAATGAAGACGAGCAGGTGAGTGAACCAATCAGCGAAGTTCTGAGAATTTCAAACTTATTGGCCATTAGAATATAATTGTATTCATGAACGTGCAGATGAATATGTAAATAAAAGTACAAAATATAGAGGTTAATTGATATTTATAGAGTGGGGCTAAATGATAATAACATTACTCGTAATAAAACTCGCATGCAATAATGAATGTCTTTTGCGACTTCGCGCCAATTCGACCGCCATTTTGGAATAGAGAAAATGAACCTGGCGAGAACAATGGCGGCGCTAGTGTCGCGATTCATGAGTGGGTTCACAACGTTAGCTTCGTCGCGTCTGTATTCCAAATTATTAATTGTTCGTAATTTATCACCCGTGATCATGAAATTCAAGGGAACAAATGGTTTATTATTGATTTTTCTATTCAACTGTGTCCCAGGTCTCGTCTCGGGTTATGTAGATAGAGATATGTGGGACAGAGAAAAAATGGCGGTCCTGAGATGGAATCAAAGCGGTTATGAATGACCAACAGCTCATTTACCAAAAAATAAAAGGTATTTCCCGTGA
This sequence comes from Meteorus colon, assembly GCA_030523085.1. Classification (NCBI taxonomy): domain Eukaryota; kingdom Metazoa; phylum Arthropoda; class Insecta; order Hymenoptera; family Braconidae; genus Meteorus; species Meteorus colon. Next base: position 756,538 of record JAPYZH010000004.1, read on the forward strand.
ATTATTATGAATTCGATGCTCTAATTTGGCACATGTATCCTTATGTTAATTTGGCTTATACTTATTTCTAACAGGTAGGTGTTTTTGTTCAATCGTAAGGTAGTGTGGAATTCACAGGTTACTGATGAAATTTTTCTGTTGATGACGCGGTGAGGATTTAAATCGAAAATTGGCGCCGAAAAGCATTCAAGTATTTCTTTATTATCATCGCTGCAAGCTATACATAGAAAGTATAGTTTGATATAACTCTGGGGAATAGAATCGTTTCATTTATATCAGTTGTCTTCAGTTTTATTCTATGATATATCTACGAAAAATTGAGATTTTTTTTTCTCCTGACGAATCGACGAGTTATTATCTTTTTCTCCAAATGATTGGAAAATATAGGCATTTATGAAGTAGAGATTCATGCAGGAACGCATGCTTCTCTCTTCGTATAACGATCTGTGCCACATTTTTCGTAAGGTCGGCATTTCACTCCACCACAATAGCCTGTGTTTTGATTAGTTTTGTATGAGCCCTTGTATCCACCGTCCCCACCTGTAGAGACTGGACTCGTTGAGGTGCATGATGTAGTTCCACATTTATTTGGACAGCATTTTTCTCCAGAGGAACATTCAAAATCGCTTTGACAACGAGGTGTACAATTGTAAACAGTGTTTCTCTGGGGACAGTAGCCACTTTTATCTGAAATATAAATTTATATTGAATCAAGAACATATCCTATCGTTTCTACATCAAAGCATCTGAAGTGGATTTGATTAATCGTAAATTCGCAGGAAGAATCTTAGCTACAAATATTATGTTAGTGATAATTTTTCAAATTTTTTTCGGAGATTCAAATGAGAAAAAAGAACTCTAAGATTTATTTTCAATACATTTATGGTATAGAGACTTGTGGTGTGAATCCAACCGGAATTGAATTCCAATTCTACTATCGTGATACTATTTCAATCAATCTGTATTCTCAGCGTCACAGTTGTGAATCACAAATGATGAACTATGCAGATATGAATGAGAATTCTGTTTCTATTTCATGGTCAAAATAAGGAAGTTATGTTATTTATATAATCATTGAACAGCGTCGCAGTTTCCTCAAAGTATATTTTCCGCTTCAGAATGTGGATTCAAGAATTGAACATAGCTATCAATAATCGGTTTGATTATGTCTGACAATACACACATTCACTTTCTCCCTTGCTTCATAATCGAAATTTTGTCAATTGCTTTACAATAAGGTATGAAGCCAATTTAATCGCGCTCCAGTGGTTCATGTAATTTAGGGACACATTCTGATACCATGAGCATAAATCTTGACGCCCTTGACTTGGGTTGACATTTGCCACATGTTTATACGCATATATAACTAGTTAAACTCACATGATTGGGCACTGTTCAGTCCAAAATTCAGCACCAACACTGTCACCAGAATGATAATTTTTCCTGTATAGAATTCAACAGACAAATTTCCATATTTGAATGAATATTTTTATTAATATAAAACTGTTTTTTTTGATAAATTTATTCGATCAATTCAAACTCACCGTCCATGATAGATATCAATAACTGATCGTTTCACCTTCACTGACTATTTTTATATGAGATGCTCGTGTCCCTCTTTCTTCTAAACCTAAAATTTTTGAATGAGGCGCCAGTTAGAATCATGATGATCAGTAATATCAAGGGCAGATCACTTTCACGTATATATTTTTTATGTGATAATATTCAAATGTTCATCACAAAGCCGGAAATGAGATGTTGAAGAAAAACGAATAGCCATAACGAATATTTTCATTCATTTACAAATCAATCGATTGAGGTGAAGTATTATTGACAAATACTGTAAATTAGAATGCGACAAACTGATGAGCTTACGCGGTATATTCTGAATTTTTTTTTGGCGAATGTGTGTTCTAGAGCAATATGTTACCCTCACCACAGTCTGAATCAACTGCAAAATATTCTCCACTGCTGCTCTTGACCGCGATAAGAGAATTTTACATTCATACAAGTTGAGTCATTCAAGATGGAATTATGATTATTTGCATCCGTATTATGCCCACCAGTTGCTGTTGTAGCGCACACACAGGTTATAATAAAGTCTGAGAACACATATGCACGTGGAATGTATACTCTTCCTATATATGTCATGTATTCATTTTTTTCACCTTGAATTGGTTTTTTAACATTGTATTCGAATGTACGATATAATTTGTTTTACTCTCATTTTTTCTTTCATCATTCGAGAATTTATTTTGATATAGAATGAGGTAGAAATAATCGATCATGGTCATAATAAGAATAATAGAGATTTCACAACTTATTCTTCAATCTCAAAGATTAATAGTAGTTCATGGATGTGTTCGTGTGGCTTAATTATACATACGATTGTTAATGAAAAACAGTTGTGTTCCACTTATTAAAAAAATTGTTTTATATTTTACTTCTATATAATCATTCGCATAATAGAATTATATGTTATCTATTTAAATATAGGTTTGTTTAATACAGGTATTCTTCATTAATGAAAATTATCTTCGATACTGTTGCAAAAAAATATTTATCGAGTTTTTGCAAACAATTGTTCAGTACTATTTATCGTATTAATCAGACAGATATATTTAAGAACAGTTTCAAATTGTCTTCACGTGCTAAGACTATTTGTCGCAAATGAAATAGAGTAATGAAGCGGCTCTAGAGATGTCTTTAGAATGGGAACTCTTGCCTAGATTCTTTTATTATGAATATATATTTGAAGGCATTTGTGTTTAAGAGAGCAATGAAATTGAAAATGATCTAAATGTTGAAATGAAAAACAAACTTCCTCCAAATTGAATACAATGCAAAAATAATGTATCACCAACTTACAGGACTGAACAAGAGAAACTTTTATACGGCGGAAGCTGCTTCTTCTTGGCTGTTAGATGTTTCACACACTGTTATGTTACTCTCTTCTAGCTTTTCTAACTTTGTCCAAAAATTCCTCTATCAGTCTGTTTTGTTGCTTAGATAATGGGCGTTGCCCTTCTGTTTTGAGGTAGGGGAGATTCAACGATAAGAAATTTCTCTTGACCTTGAGTAAAACCCAAAATTCAAGGGCCACTCGATTGTTTTCACATTAGGTTTTGCGTATCTGTTTGAGGTATAGGTAAAGGCTCCGAGAAAAATTCCAACCGCTTTTATAACGAAAATAAAAATTGGAAATTGTTTACTGCGGCTAGGCACTGCTATGACATCATTGGTGATATAACTATTTATCTCTGGATGATTCGAGAAGGTTCATTGTAGGGACCATTCTCCGGTTTGAGTCGTTAAAATAAATTAGAGAGTTTATTTCTGATCCCAACAATTCAAGGAATAAACCTGGTATTGTAGCATATTATTTAATAATTGTTAAAGAAGAAAGGATTATTTGGATTTATGATATTCGTGTCTATAGGAATATCATTTGGTAGTGGATCAGCAACTGGTATTCCCACAGACTCAATGATCTCTACATCAGGTTTCTGACATGCCAGAGCACCACATCGATTTTTACAACATTTCTTAGTTCCCTGACAATCACTGTCACTCGTACACGTTGGTGAACATACCCAACGACCGGTCGGGATTGCTGGACATACTCCGGGTTTATCTGAAATTTCCCAATTAGACTAAAATTTATATTTAGAAGAATTTGAATGTTCATCTTAGAATTACTTGATTTATCAATGAAAAAATTTGGATCTGTACATTCAACATTTACGTTGGAATATGAAGAATATATTTTGGTGATACAATGCAATTTTTAGCCCGAAATTCATCCCTTTGGTTCAATCATTTTCGTTCAAGTCATTCAAATATTTATATATATGTATATATCAAATGATTTATGATGAAACATCATTGATTTTAATTTTCTGTTAGTAATTATGTTTCGACTAACTTATTTAATTTTTTTTGTTGAAACTCACCAGATTGTTGGCGTGGTCGTGTTGTCACTGGTCTGGAGCAAATGAAGCCACCACAAGATGTAGTGCAGCATTTTCCAATTCCTTGACAGTGTGCATCAACGTAGCAGGCACGTGAGCAAATTTGCAATGGTAATGGTGGTGGGCATGATCCTGGTTTTTCCACATAAAAATTATAATTTTGGCACGTAACAATAACTATGGATACTGTTGACAAAATCAACAGTAACTTTCCCACTATCATCGACTGGTGCATCGTGATACTCTCCTTATTGTATTTATATCTCGATGATCAACTGGTGAAAATGAAAGATGATCTTTTGCCAATGAAAAGTCACGCGTGTGTTCCATCGCTCTTCAGAAACCCTCTCCTCTTTATACACTCAATCCCCCACCTAAGATATTTTGCTCTCGTGATAATCGTCCACACATATGACGATAAAATAAATATAATCAAAAATTGCCACTACAGAGTATACGGAATTAAACAAACGTCGCGTATCAATGGTGTTAATTAATGCATTCAATTAAGGAGCGATGAAAATAATTGATATTAACTGCGGTACGAATGTTTGAGGATGTTGGCCGTTGAACGAATAACTCTCTCACGCCGCATAATTGATAAAATCTCTTACGTCACACAATTAGAATAAGTTTGAGTGTTGGGAAACATTTGTTTTTTATGAAAAGGGCTGGGCGCAATGAATTCGTTTTCTAGGTGGTGGTGTAACAAATTCAAAAATGAAGAATTGATTTCAGTTCTTGATATGATATTTTAGAAAATGGTTTTTAATGAAGGGAAATTAAACTGAAACTTTTCGAACCATCTGCATACAGGACGTTTTAGTTAAACGTGTTCCTTCTTCCTCTCTAGAAAATGAATAAAATAGAAAAATTTAAGTATTCCTGGGGTTTAATATATGATTCTCTCTCGGGAAAATAAACAAACTTTCGAAGGACCAGATACTGATGAATATCCAATTCGACATTTATTCTGAGGAAGTTCTTACTACTATGATTAAATAATCTTGAAAGAATGCAAATTTACACGAGGAAATTACAATTTACACCTTTATTTTGAGTAAAATAAATATATGCAGAATACATTGATTTTTTTTTCACTAAAGTTGGCTGTATAGAAAATTTTTCATATAAAATGAAACAAGTTTTGAATGAAAATATTCATATATGCGAATAAGATCATTATTGAATAATGATTCATCGTATTGGATCAATTGCAGCAATCAACAGTGAATATTCTTTTTATTTATAGACGTATTGAAAAATAACGTGCTGTGTGTGAATAAAAGACAGAAGAGTGAAAGTTATATACGAGACATTCTTGTCAATCCGTATAAACTCCAATATCTAAATTGTCCTTGAATTGTTCGCAAAAGGCGGTCACGAGGACGACAATTGTCACATAGCAAAATCTTAATGTGCAAATACATTCGGAGTATTGCATTTAGTTGTAAATTAACATACATATAATTATTTATATATTTATAGCGTTTGTAATATTTTACATGATTTGATTGTAACGATTTGGCGTTGATTCCTTGATTTATTGGTCATATATTTGGTATATGATGATTAAGATCTATATTTTTCCTCGATATTCCCATCAGATAATTCTATCCTTATAGGCTCGTGATTAATACGATTAATCATTTGGATTCGGTGGAATAGCACACTTCATATGAAATGATGATAAAGTCATATCCTATTTCTTAGCAGGAGCTGTAACAAAAATTCAAATAAATTATATTAGCAAAGTTATTTCTGGATGATGTCAGGTTTTTTATGAACTCGGTTAGTTCCATGAATGACGAAGGCTATGCATCGTATACTCATACAGTAAATACAGCTACTATACAGGAATTCCACATGTCAGAGGATCAAACCGGTATGCAAATGTTGTCAATATGTATTGTTCGAAAATGAATAATGATAATTACCTCTTACTGACAACTTTCATTATTTATTCAAGTGTTTATCTACACCAAAACTCTCCAATATTTTTTCGCTGTGTATGTTTATATTAGCTGAGTACAAAAAACTTTAAGCCTTTGAGAATAATAAGGGCGAGAAGTAGCTATTAGTTTAAATGAATAGATGAAAGATCTCATTCAACTTCCGGTTGGAATTGTTGAATACACATGTCTGATTATTTACCTCGTGGCGGAACAGGCGGCGCCGGTTGCTTCTTCGGTATTGTCCCAATGACTCGTGGGTCTTTATCGCATGGTTGAATATTCATGTAATCAGGTAGTCTGGGTGCATCAACGACATCTGAATCCATCGTCGTTGTGTCACGCGCGTGATCCGAATGTAAATAAGTGTCTTGGGATTTTCCAGACACTTCAACTGTCGTCTGCTCATCTACTGGGATTTTTTCACTTTCTTCTGTAACCTTGGTTGATTCATTGTTCAATATTTTAGGTGCATCTGCTGCTAAATTGACATCCAATTTACTCGCAGTGCTGTTTATTTCAGTCGTATTCGCGTGATCATTAATTGGGATATTCGATGGTGTGATGTTCATATAATCAAGTGGAACTTGGGTGGGTGGTGCAGGCGATGGTGAAGTAACTGATAATTGATTAATTTGCTGTGGAATATTTATCACTTCAGAAATATCTGAGTAATTTGGTTCCTCTGGAATACTGCTTGAGGTAGAATATAATGGATGATCACATGGTGAACTAGGAGTCTTTGGTTCAATTGCTGTACCATCTGGATTGAATGCTAAAACGAAAAAATACAAAAACAAGATTAATAATTTTGTACACGTAGGGGATTGGTTGAAATATTCCTATTGCTTTTTTGAATGCCGATATGTAGAATGAACGAATTACTTTCATTCACAGAATGTGATGAGAAATCAGAGAGAAAAATTAGACGAGTTTTAATACTCCATATAATCTAATGACTATAATGAATATCCACTGTGGTGTCGACTAAATGTGGTATGATGAATTATTGTCAGAAACTGCTCGAAATAAAAATATTTTTCGCATATCAAATCAAACATAGAAGTAGTTGACATCAGATTCGTTGACAGTTTGATTGACAGTTCATTTCGAATTGAAATATTATGAATAAAAACTTACAGTGAATGGGTAGTCCCGATACGGGAAATGAAATATAATATTCATCAGTAGACGGCGTTGCCTGTGGATGAGGTCGACGTTGATCCGGATCAGAACAATGAGCGGAGGATCGTGGTGATTGTGTGTAACGCATTGGCGAATATCTTCCCGTAAATGGCTTTGGTGTTGGTGGAATTTCATACGTCATCATACCAACTTTATCCTCACGTACATTACGGAGCTTGAATTGGTCATATAATGAGAAGAAAGGAATAATTAATTATTTGTTGGTTTATAAGTACGCATAGAATAAATTATATTAGTATTCTGCATAGATACTCTTCTCCTGAAATATATTCCGAATTTAGCTACCATCGCTTTCTTTATGTCAGCAAGTCATAAATATAGTCGAGTTTGTTGGCCTCATTTCGAATGAGAGTTAGGAATATAATTCAATTATAATGAATTTTAATTACAGCAAGTAGGGACATGTTGGGAGACACATGCAGTTATATTGCGAGTGATAGCCACTAAGTTTTCATATCTAAAATGAAAGGGGATGATTGAATTTAATGACGTACAGTAAGGTAGAGCAAATTCAATTAACCAACCATATGACAAAGAAACACAAATTATGATATAACATTTGCGTTAGGAACATCGGAGGTTCAACAAAGGTTAATTGAATTTAACTTATGCTGCATGGCAACAGGCCTTATGCAATTTACTGTTATATTCGATATCAGATTAATAATGGATGACCCCTACGACTGATGCTATATCGTTCAACTGAACTATTGTCATAAATGTTCTAGAAATTTAATGACAATATATCGAGTCTACTTGTCACACCACTTGACATCATAAGTAAAATTCTGTTTTAATTTTTCATATTATTCTCTGTGTAACAATTGATTAGATAGATTTTTTGCTACACTTACTCGACGATCTTCAGTGTCGGAGTGAGTTCCACTATCACCTAAACTTGTTCCACTACATCCACTGATAATACTCATACGTCCAGAAGATGAAGAGCTTGACGTACTGTGAAGACTCAAGCTGCTAATAGGTCGACGATCATTCAATGTACCATTTGTTTTATTATCAGTCTTGGTATTGATCGGCGTTGCATCACTGTCGTCATGACTGTTTCCCGATTCTTTCGTTTCCTTTTTATTCTTTGTGAACAACTTTTTTATCCTGTCAAATGGCGTCGGTGCTTTCATTTCATCTTTCATTTTTTTTTGTATTCTCTCGTATTCATCTCTCATTGCGGAAAGCTGTCGTTGTTTGTCTTTGAAACTCTGTTGAACATCATTTCGATTCCGCCAATTATCAACGAGCCGTTCAACTTCAGAAATGGTAAAAACATTGTTTTTAAAGTCGTTTATTATCTCAAGTAATTCGTCTTGTGGACCAGAGGGTTCGCACGATTTCACTCCATTACTTGAAGTAGATCGTGGCAAACTGCCAGAGTGCGAGGAGTTTGAATTTATTGCATTATCCTCTCTGCTAATCGAAGCATCTCGCCGTAAACCCTGTGACATTTGGAAAGGCTTGAGTGCCATTAATGGAGCAGTGAGTGGTGCATTAGTTGTGCTCGAAGTTTTCGGACCTATCGATACAAAATAATTTATTATGAAATCATGAGAGAAGTTCTTACCCAATATACAACTAAAGATTTAGCTTACCGGCAGGATGCATTTTTAAATATCCTTGAAGTGGAAAATTCACACTGTTCTCATCAATATTCGTTGGGGTTGATGGAATATGACCAATCACAGGAGTTGGTGGTGGAACAATTGAATAGTTAATGTCACATGGACTTGACATAGTTGGATTCGGTGGTGGCAATTGTGGTGGTGTGTCAGCGGGCATTGGGGCTGAAGTAATGACAGGTCTGGCTGCAGGTGGAACCAAATAAGCTTCACTCAGCGGCCGTGGTCTGCAATAATCCACTCTATCTTGTTCTGAATTATGACCGTTTAGATTTGAAGGAGGCGCATTTTCATTATCTGAAATGAATGCAATCTCATGAATATTCCTTCTTTTATCAAACTCAAATAGATGATTGGTATTATTTGATTTAGTTTGATTGAGAATTTTTTTATTCCATTAATGAAATTAGTTATTGTACTTACTTGCTCCAGCACCAGATGTATTTTCACTGATGACTTTGAGGTAGCTGTACATGTTTGTGAACTCATTCATTTGCTGGTTGAGTGAATGAAAAAAAGGTGGCCGGAACACGCAAGTCAATAATAGTTAATTATAGTTAGTTATGTACACAAAAATTTATATATTTTATTCGCGAAAAGTAGAGTCAAAAATATTTATTTGGAAAGAAAAGGTACGAAGTAAACTATGAAAGTCGTACCATGTAGCCACGCAGTTGGTGCGCCAATTTAACATGACCTGCATGCTCAGCTAAATCAGCTGGTGTGAACTCGGAGATATTCTTCATGTCACAGGCAATTTCACCGCCGGGACACTCGAGCAATTGCCATGCAAGTTTCTCTAGACCAAATCGCGCAGCGAAATGAAGTAGGGTTGGATACTCTTCAGTACCTACGATAATAACACGAAAATAAGAAGTCAATGGATGAATTAATAAATAATTGAAATGAACTACTATATATTGCAGTAAAACCTCTTCTTCCTATGACCTCACGATGATACGAATTTTTCAATTTTGAGAATCTCGTGATGACCCACCGTGAATTTGAATGTTAAAAAAAATAGTTGACTGATTTTGTTTGAATCATTGTCCTTCACTTTTCCTTTATTCTAAATTGATTCGGAGATATCCGATTAATAAAAATAAATATGCATTATTTTCCTCGTCCGATTATCTAATGAGCTCTCTATTCGGATCCACGCCTTGTCTAATATTTTTGCTACCCCTCACGATTTTATGTAGGTCGGAGAAATCGTACCAAGAGGAGGTTTTAATAATAAGAATATTCATTGGCAACATTAATACTCACTTATAGAATTTTTTTGCAATGGTGCTGATCCACTGGGTGTTGCCAAAAGATCGAAACGTGGCGGAACATTTTTTTGAAATGCATTCACCATCCAATTATCCAATTGTTCACGATCACCAGAATTAAATCCAAACGTCTGTCAAAATTTATTTTCAAAATATAAATATCATATCATTGAGAGTCAAAGACAGAATTTTCAACAACGATTCTACATAATAGAGTAGTTCTTGATACAAAAATGCATCTGTAATGGAAAAGATAAAACGGAGGAATGAAGAGCAAAAAATAGCAGGAGTATATACGAAATATCCAGAGAAAAGAAAAAAACCAATAACAATGCCCCTATCGTCTTCAAGAAATTGAAAAATGATTCAAAAAGAGTGAATGGGCTGGTAATAAATTAAATAAGAGGCGATAGACAAAATTGAATGAGATTATAGTTTACCTGACACATAAATTCTAGTGGATTGTTATGTCCTCTTAATATTTCATCGAGTTCTCGCAATCGGCTTTCACATTTGATTTGACGAACGCCTTGTGGCATCCCATTGATAATGATTCTCACACCAATGAGGATTGATACCTCCAAACATTTGTCAGGAATTGATAATTGGAGTGTATATGGATTTCGTCGTTTCACTTGAGTAACTTCAATTCCCTCACCAAACCTATCTACAATTACATTCACTATATCCTCTGCTCTTAGCGGATCATTCAAAATGACGAGTACTTTACTGTGCCCCTGCAAATAACAGAAAAATAGATAAATGAATGGATAAATTTCATCGTTCAAAACCTTTTTAAATTAAAGTCAATTATTTGATCGAGTGAAGAAATGAAAGAACAAATGAAAATAGAAAGAAAGAAAAATATATATCAATGAATTTCTCTAACCACTTTGACCTTCTTCGGATGAATAGAAAATGTTGTTTTGTCACTTCTCAAAGCCGCGGGTGGAGCAGTTCCCAAAATAGAAACAGCAGCGCCCAAAAATTCACCAACAAATGTCTCATCTTGATCTTTGACGAAGAATTTACGCCACTGTGAATAACTAATTAGTGCTAATTTCTGGCTCTCAGTCATGTGTCCATCGTGGACACCTAACATCATTGCTAGTACACGTTCAGGCATTAGTTGTCGTGCAAGTGATGATGCCTGTTCAGGACGACTTGATGCACGTTCCAACAGTATTGGACACACAACAATTATTTGCAGTCGTGCACGTGATATTTTTTCATGCACAGCTGACGATATTGATGTTGAATCTTCCACCGTGACGTGTCTCACTCTGTAAACATTCATTCAATATTTAAATAATTCAAGTGGTAAAAGGAAAAATATCAACGTTTGCGTAATATATATTCGTATCAATGAACTTGTGGTGAAGAAAAATAATGGCGTAGCCTATTCCAAAGGAAGTGAGACCAAAAACAATGCTAAATTGCAAAATTTGGAGAAAAAAATATTCTTTGATAAATATTCGCTTGATTTGTTCGCCAAAAACAATTGATTTTTCAGAATACAAAAAAATTTTTACGCTTTCTCATATGCATGACAATACACCAAAGACTGTCTTTACAGTTTGATGTTATATCAAAACATTCGAGACAATATGTGAAATGATTCCTGCAAGAGGAAAAATAAAACCTAAAAATCATCTCATATTTTTTGTTTACACGTTACGCCAGGCAGCTCTTTTAATGTAAGACTCAGCTTGTAAAACGTATATAAAGTAACATGATACTGACTTGAAAGGCGGCCGTCCCTGCTGTCTACTGATTTGTTCAAAGCAAGCAGTGAGGTAGTTGACCCAAAGTGCAGAGGCCTCGCTGTCTTTGCTGGAAACGAACACCACGTCTTCTCTGTCTTCCACGTAACTTGCATTAGTGCCGTCAACTTTTGTGGCAGTAACAACTCCACTATTGCCACCACCGCTCCTTGTACGCGAACCTAGATTGAACAAACGGGAAAAAATGGAAAAATTAAATATTGCTAATAGCTCACAGAAGCGAACAAAGGAAAAAGAATTTCATCTTCAATAAATAAATTAGCATCGTGGTCAAACAGAAGCGATCACTTAATCATCTTGGATGACTTTAAATACACCCACATATTTCACAATGTGAAATGCAGATTAATTAGTTCAGCTATGCTGGTCTCTAATCGCTGTATATAAACCCACTTCTTTGACTCCGGTCCAAGTACCAATGATTTATTATTGTGAGATTTATCATGTTTTTCTTTTTTTTTTTCCATTTCTGCTGTCTTGAAAGGTTTGTCGTACACGATCAAATAGAAAGAAAAGAATAAAGAAAAAAAAGGAGGGAATGAAATATGTTTTAACTAATATAAAGTGATGGAGGGTGATTAAACTTCCCCTGACAATTTTTTTTTATGTGTGACTGTGTGCGGGTGAAATAAAATATTTGAACAGACTTGCCACACCCTGGTATACAAACTCATGTTGCGCCACGCACATATATATCATTTTAATTTGTTTGATAATTAAAATGTGGTAGGAAATTGGCTGATGAGACATTTTATGTATATTATACGAGTGAATATTCCATGGGGCGTTGGAAATTCTATGGAAAAAAAATAATGAACAATCAATCCTTTCAAGTAAAATATGACTTTTTTCCATTCATGTCACGCCTAGAAACAATTTTATGGAATTTTGTACATTTTTTAAAGTAAAAACTGAACTGCACAATATAAAAAGGGAATAATTCTTACACCTATATCCAAAATTGGAACTTTTAATCTTGAAATTTTTGCATTCAATAAATAAAATAAATGATACTTCTAAATTATATTATATAAATTACTGGATCGATCTAGATACGAATTTTTCAACTACACATAAATACATGGGCATTATAAACCTACGCATCACGCATTAACCACATGCACACATAATTATAGAATTGTCAAGAACTATCTCAAAATTATACATTAAACTCACGAGAGAATTGAGTTCACGTAATATAATATATCTAATAAATTGAACTGATATAAAGAGTTAAACTGAATTAAATCATTCTTCCATCTTACTTTTTTATCGCTCCATTTTCGATCAAGAGCAACAAACCACAACTTTTCTCTGAATCACCAGAATAAAATGAAACTCTCTGATCTCTATTTATTTATTTTTTTTTTCTTTTCCCCTTTGTACTTTCGAATCTTTACTTTTACATGTCATTCATATCGTTACTGAGCACATGAGTTTATTTACTTTTTTTTTCTCTAATACCACAGTGAAAAATACAACGTTATTTTTGGTATATGGCAAACGTGTATGAATATATATTTGGAGGAACAAGAAGAGAATTCCTCTCCATTACTTGCTACAATGTATATACTCAAATATATATTTATGCATCCATGTAAGCGAGTAAAAACGCATTTTTCATCTGCCTTTCGCGCCATATCTCACTCGACGTTCAACATATATATATATATGTATGTATGTATGCATTATGTATAGACTTGTACAACCGGGGCAAGAGATATCGATAGCCTTCAACAAACGATTCGTTGTTGATGTATATGTAGTATAGATTTTAAGGGGACAAACGCAAAGGAGAAAAAAAAAACAGAAAATCATCTTTTCATATGTATTTGATATCTTTGAATTTGTGTATGGATAACAATTTTATTCAATACGGATTTTTTTTATTCCTCTTTTTTCACAACGATCATCAAAGTGATATCTGTTATAATATATCGGATGTCGTTAAAATTATGATAAGCAGTAAATGATGAGTTATTGAGGAAAATACCAAGGAGGAAATCTAAATGAACGAAATTTGATTTTGTATATTATTCTCATTGAATATTTGAAAATTGATATAGTGATGATGAGATATAGGGGTAGAGTTGAAGTGTTGTTAATTTTACGGTATAGAAATCAAAATTGTGATATTTTAGATGAGAATAATTTTAATGTAAAGATCGAGAATTTGATTGATAGAAATATTTAAACAAATTTATTTGCAATTACTTTGGGAATAATTAATCAATTATATTTTTGATTTATAATAATTTGATTAGTTTTCCATTTTCTTGCTATATAATCACTTTTTATAACTCACAAATTCCAACACCAGAGAGATCAAGAAAGTCCGGTCTGTGTCTTCTTCGTGATCGTGGTGTATCACATTTGATACTTGATAAAATATTTTCCGAGGGCGAGTTCATTTTTTATTGTTAATAAACACTAATAACTTATAAACGTCGGATTTTAATTAGAATAGTTTGCGTGAAAGTAAAAAAAAATGAATTTGAAAACAAAAGATAATGCGGATAATGAATATGATGAAAGAAAAAATTTCGATTGCAATTTAAATTCCCGAGAAGAATACCCTGCAAGTGCGCGGTCTCAACTGTCGTTTCGTTGCGATCGTTTGATGAGATCCCACCCTCAGACGTTCATTGCCGCCACTCAAATCGTGACGCGCGGAACCGTTGCCTATTGTTTGCCGAGTAAAGATAGAAAGAACGTCGGACACAATACACAAACGAGTGTTTACTAAGAATTTGGCCATGTCCATAAACATATATAAATGTTATACGTGACAAGAATAAATAAATAAGTTCGTTTCTATATAACATCGTTTGTCAGCGAGTTTCAATTCATCAATCAGCGCCAACGGATCTCTTCTACATGATCTCCTTTTCTTGAAGTCTGTTTTTGTTATGGAATGTGTTTGTGAATAGTGGAACGAATAACTTCTTTTATTAAGGTGAATAAAAAGGGCAAAAAACCATTGATCAGATTTTCATCTTTCAATTCTGCTCAATAAAGTTATAAAAAGAAAAGTGTTGAACATGGTGACAATGTCAATTTAACTTCAAATAAAATTGTGACAGCCTAATTGTGTGCAATCAATTGAAATTTATTGAGTCACTAGATGAAATGCTGTAGGAAAATTCAATTTTCGCTATGTCATACTCCAAATTGGAATTCGTTGATACAAAAAGCTGAATTGTGTGTGGTTCGGAATTCTAAGGTGATGGATTGGATGTGTACGATTGAATATTGACTCGTTTATTAAAGTTTCTGAAACAATTCGAAGATTAAAAATACCAAAAAAATTAAAACTGCTGTCCCTACTTTTGCACGTTTATCATTCGAAATTTCAATGATGAACTCAATAACAATAAAATATTTTGTGCTGGCTAATTTCATCAAGCTCTGCTGAAACACTCACAATATCCGCTCTCTTATAATAGAATTACTAGAATTAATATGAACAATGTCGCTTTCAAGAAGTAATATCAATAGTCCAATATTATTTCATTCCCCAAACTAAAAATAGGAACGAATTAATATTCATTTATAATTCTTTTATCAATAAAAACGTTTCTTTGTAACAATTATAAATTTATTGTGTCAATAACAGACAACAAAACATTTTCAATTGACAAAAATTGATATAAAGATATTAATACAATTATCACTAATTAATTACCAAAGTATGCAATACTCCGCACTGCATAATGATTTTCTTCTCGCATTCGCATTTCTTCTCAACTATGACACGTAAACCAGTTTTTACGAACTCACCCACACCAACATACACAGACACTTGATGTTGAACTCTTTTCTTTTCGTATATATATCGTTTTTTATTATCTTTCTTTTCCTCTTTAACGAGCACAGCCGTTTACTGGGCACTAAGCTTTTTCCTCTTCTTATATTTCCTGTCTCTTTTCGCGTCAGAGGAATTTCTACGAACTCCAATGAGCTAATAAGAGTCGCTACTGCAAACAGCTTGCATCTTATTTAATTGAAACGAAACGAGGCAATTAAAGTACTAACACAACAGTTTCTTTCTCTTACTGACACACCATCGCGTATCACTCGTTTGAATACAATAATCCGCTATTTTAATAATACATACATTAATGTTGCAACTTGATAATTATTATTGAATCTTTTTTCTTCTTTTTTTTATTGTTTTATATCAACAAACCCGTGAGACTTAATTGAAGATATGCCACAATTAAATTATCACAATATTTGTTATGATTCGAATGCTATATGTGTTTATTTTCTTTTTTCGCTTGTTAAATGTTTAAAAAAATTTTGTTGCGAGGAACTTTTATGGACATTTTTGAATTGAAATTCACCGCAAACGCGACGTATAACTGATTTGAGATAGGGCAGCCCATGCGAGCGTGGCTACACGCAGAATGAATTGACTAAGAGATATACACGAAACACGAAGGGATGAGGAAGGGACTGAAGAGAAAGAGAGAATGAAAATGTGGTGGATAAAAGGAGAGAGTGAAATAAACGTGACCGCGCCGGATGGATGCGCGCGCAGTGTCGGAATAGACGCAGTAGATCATTGCGCCGCGCGATCATCGTGAATTAATATTTTGATATCAAAATTTGATATGAATCTTTTTTCTTTTTATTTTGCTCTTCGATGACATCATTTAGATGAAGAATTTTTCTATGTTTGTGATAATAGTCGGGGAATTTGCAAGGGATTTTTGATGGAGAATTTATTGTAAAAGTTGAGTGTGATGGTTTACGCCCTTTTGTTATAAAATTTAATAACAGGAAGGATCAGTGAAGTATTTCTTATTTTAATTCTAATTTGTGGGGTATTTTTTTTTTTAAGGGTGGTGAAATAATTCACTTCTACTAAATGGAGTTCATTTCAAGATTTTTATCCATGTTCAGTGTTGTGGTGTCATTTGTACGAAGTAAGTATTTTTTTTTCATTCTAGTCTCGACGAGTTTTTTAGAGAATTATCACTTATGTCATAGAGATAATTTTTTTTTCTTCATTTGACAATATTATTTATGGGTTCTAAAATATTTGACTTTGCTCCCAAGTTGTCGTTAATTAACTTCTTCAGCTGAATCGTTTACAACGCACGTGTAAGTATGTACATACATTTTCCAATTATCTACCCGAATGAATTTAATAGAGAAAAAAAATTTGAAGAGCATAACAATTTTATATTTAACATTTTCAGGAACATATCAACATGGACTAGACCGAAAGAGGAGATAAAGGAGATACCTACGACAAATATCATTCTGTTATTCCTTATATTTCAAATTTTGGGAATATAAATATGAGAAAAGTTCTCTCCTATTTGCGACTAGGAAAGAAATATGCGACAATCTTCTCGAAAAAATTCAAGGAAAACTACTTACAGAATACAATCTCCGTCTTATCGAAAAGAAGTGATAATAATCGATCACCACACGAATATTTATCTCATGTCCTGATAATGAAAAATGTGGCCTATGCAAATATATGAGTAGATTTACAGAGACTCTACCCCTCTATGGTTAGTTTTTTTACATTAAATAAAGATAATTATTTGGATAAACGAAAAAAAAAGGACACGATAATAATAATTTATATTCATCCATTATTTTTTTGTTTTAGATTTTTAAATGATGAAGGTTACACATGGAATTATATCACTATATAGTTCCAGTATGGTACGAGTGAGTTTTTATTCAGCAAAGGGAGACACATTTAATGGGTATTTAGTGTGTGTGTGAGTATACAACAGTGGTGGCCATTGACGATTTAATATGTTTGTTCCTAAATCCCACCATAAGCTTCACTCAACTGGGTTGAAAAGTATGGATCACATCATTGAAGGGCATTTATTTTTCGCTGCTCTATTCATTCATGCCTTTAAAGTATGAGCAAACTACTAAACTCACAAATTCCTAAATTAAACTAACTATATATTTATTTACATATATATACATACATATATATGGAATACCGGTGAGTATGTACAAGGAGATCATATTTCTCATACGATTCAATGCGGAACGTTTGATCATTTGGTTCATTTCTCAGTTAGGATAAAACAGTAGCAAAAATATACTGTTGGAGAAGGATGAAATTGGAGAAAAAATAGAAGATTAAAGAGTGAACAAAACTGAACAGACTTTCGCTACGAATTTATTCACGGATACGTTCTCACAGTCTAAAATTACTATGCTTACGTATTAGTAATAGACCGTGTCTACTCTGTGAAATACTAAGAGAAAGAATTAGTTTATTCAAGATGAGATGTTTAATAAATAGATTTTGTTCCAGTGAGAAGAATGATAGGCCAGATTTCTTCGAAAAAAAAACATATTTCAAGTTCAAAAATTCAGATATTGACAGTAGCAAATATAATTAAATCCACGATTTAATAGTTTGTGTGAAAATTTTTTTTTGATAATTTATTATAATATCTACAATTATTTATATATGTGTAAAAAAAGGAAAATTGATATATTTGTGTTGGCCACAAGATCTCATTTATAACGTTGACATTCATAAGGGCAAATGAGGTTGTGATATTTTGAAAGAATATATCAAAGGATATAATAGCAACTGAATCTGGTCAATTTTGAATTGTAATTACATCTGAATGAAGATGGCATACAATAATATATTCATGAATATAAATATGTATATAGCTTTCATGGCTACAAAACAGACAAGAAAACAAGACTTATGACATGCCCAGACATTCGTGGGCTGTTTAACTTGGTCCCTTTTGGCTTAACGCAAAAATTGGTCACATTCAATTAGAAAATTAGACAATAAGTTGAGTCAGATGGAAGTTGTGTTTAAATTCATTGTGTACATTACTTCATTATGAAAATTTATTTATCAAAAATATATACTCTGTGGCAAGTCGAATAAAAAATAGTCATGGAAAAAAAAATACAGTTGAACACGTCAAAGAAATGATTCAGTTTACAACGAAATTTCTAAAAATTATCTCATATAAAAATTCGTGGTAAAAGTTAGAGAACATTTATAAGTATTTATATATATAATTGTATCCATGCGTTTTATATATGTGGACATTCTATAAATATAATTCAGTTGACGTAGCTAAATATGACTCGCAATAAAAAGCCGCATTAGGTTCATGCTCAACTCAACATTCAATGTGTCGTGATTTTATTAACATTTTTTTCGCACCAAATTTATGTATACAAAA
This sequence comes from Meteorus colon, assembly GCA_030523085.1. NCBI lineage: Eukaryota > Metazoa > Arthropoda > Insecta > Hymenoptera > Braconidae > Meteorus > Meteorus colon. The sequence continues at coordinate 775,561 of JAPYZH010000004.1, forward strand.
AGAGACGCATAATCATGTAAATGCATGTATTTATATAATTATACATGATATAAATATACATAAATGCATATGACAATTCGTCGACTACATTCAAATGCAAAACGCAATGAGAATTGTTATATCGATGAGAGATTTATTCAGAACGAAAGAATTCATGGAAGTTTCGCATACGAATAATTTTGTTCCAGAGATGAATTTCTCGCTATTTTCAGGGTCGCGTATAAATTGAACAATATGCGACATGTATCATCGTCACATAGATATTATTATTATGGTGTATATTCCAGGGTGTTTGGAATAAAATTATGATTTTTATTTTTAAAGTGTAACTTTCTTAAAGTAGTTTCACCATTTGAAGATTACAGAAAAATTTTATTCTTTGATGCACTATTTCGTATTTAATACATCACAGATCCATTTTTTCTGTCATGTATACACATTCATACATATTAATATCCATACATGTCTGATAGCTCACCGAAAGTCGGTTAATTGCCAATATCATCAATCAACTCAATGCAATGAATTAATCAATATCATATCAATTAACTAATTCTATTCCTGCAAAGATTGTATTTCAACAATGGGCTTGAGTCAAGTGAATCGTACAAAATACAGATAATGAATAAAATTTCTTTTTTTTCATCACGTTCTATTTTTAGAATAATTGAAAATTATTCACTAATATTGTTATACCGCTGATATGACTGTCATTTTAAATAGATTTATCAATTTATTTTCTATTTATAGACTTGTCATTGCAATAATTTACTTATTCTTTCGACTTTTAATTCGATGCAAATAGCAATTGGGAAAATCAATACTTCCGTCTTATCAATTCTCGACTGTATACAATAAGCTTATCGGTTTATCATGCAGGCAGTATGTTTGTCGTTCACGTAGATTGAAAGTTGTGTTTCTTTATACGCGTATATATACGAACAAAAAAAAAACACATATATATATGTGTCTATTTATTGACAATAAACCGGTGGTTAGAAAGACGAGTCACCAAGTTCTTCTAACCACTGAAAAAATGTGGTATTCATCTACGTTCAAGAATAATAAGTTATGTGTATATGGTCATAGGTAAATGATAATAGAAAAATACTCAGAAGTAGGATAATGAAGGATGAAAGTGTTTCGAACAAAAAAAACTTCTACATATCAATAATACAGTTGTAGACTCTACATTCAGTTAAACTGTCAATATTTATGTTAATTATGAAGAGAAATATGTGACCTTCTTTGTTCATGTACATTTTTAAAACTTGCTCGATATTTTCTGTCGAAAATAATACTTGAATAAGTCAAGGGTGTGTCAGTCAGGGTAGAAACAAATGTAAATTTGCGTGACTCATAACCATTTGTCCGTGAGTATATGTTCATGTTGAGATAAAAGTTAAAACAGAGATTAATTTTTTCTATTTATGTCTAGTTAGTATCTTGAGTTCTTGTTATTTTTTATCTTTAATGGTGATTAATATCATCTAAACTGTGACCCAAATTTATCGCAATAGACATATAATATGCGTGCGATGTTAGGACAATGAAGAGAGTTCACTTCCGCTTCTCTGACGGATCTCCGGTGCCGGACATCGCGGATTGACCTATCAAAGCTCATTACGTCTTTGCAGAAGTGCCCGACGATAACGTAATGTACATGACTTTGTGTATGTGTGTCTGTGTATCAATTTGTATGAGTGTATTTCTGGTTTTGTTACTGATAACAAGAGCTATCACACATGGCTTTCTCTTCTATTTCCATTTACATTTCGATGTATAAATGAATGTATTCTGCTCACACACAATTCAATCTCATTTCCGGTTATATTTATTTGAATGAATTGCACAATTTTGTATTTGTTCATTTGATCATTTTATTTTAGAGCAAAGTGAAATTGCGAAATATTAAAGATTCAATACACGAGACATCCGTTTGTAATTGTTTCGGATATATCGAGTGTGACCGGAAGCTGTGTATATACACGGAAACAGTATGACACGTGTCAATCTTCATTAATCTCTTGATTAAAAAAGTATACTTCAAACTAGTTATCATTGAGCTGTTGGAAAAAAATGAATAACGGCATTTGATTACTGTAAAAGAAAAAAAAATACTATAACTTGACTTTGGAATAAAACTCTTTTTTTCTGAGCAAGCATTTTTTATGATGTGATCAGCGTATTGTGGAATTATTAATTTTGAAACATTTTTGGAACGCTTAGGGTAGGAGTAATTTAGCTATGTCATGGGGATTGTAAATATATTCAGTTGAACTATTATGACATATCAATTTTTTGTCCACAATGAATTTTAAATAATTCGCAGAGATATTTTGGTCAATTTGAGAGTTATAGTTGTTGTTTTTTTTCACGAATCGAATGAAAATGTATTTGAAGTGAAGGGAAAACACAATTTCTTAATTAACGGTATCAAATGTACTGTATAATAATTGATAAACATATCTATAATTTGAATTTATCATTCTCAACACGACGTTCAGGTCGACAACAGGAGTTAGGCGATTCGATAAAACTACCGGAAGTCTCTCTCAAGCGTTGACTTTATTTATGTCTATACAGCCATCTAAGAAATGCAATGCATGCAATTTTGTAATAATACCATAAGTCAATTGAATTCAAATTGATTTGGAGCAAAAAAATAATGGAAATTAATGTTATCATTAACTTTCTTGATCATTTTTAATATACTATTTCTTCCACTCTATACAGAATGGTAAATGACATAAATAAATATTCAATTGAGATCATAATTTGTGCGTGTATTTTCCTATTCAACCGGATGTGTCGCTCGTCTGGTTCTCCAGTAGATGTAAACATATCCACACACGCACGTGGCAATTGAACGCGCTCTATGTGTACTTTAATTTTTTATTTTATTTATTTTTTATTCTTTCACCCCTTTAGAATATGTGCGCATGGAAGCAAGACCGGAAGCGTCAGGGTTTATAAAATCCATGGGTATATAGCACGTGCGCGACTGTTTTATAACAGAAGAGAATCTGCACAAGCACCATCAGCTTCCGCCATGAAATTTTAGCAGGATTTTTCAACAAATCTACTGAGAATTCCCCCAAAAACCAATAAACATTTTTATATCACCTAACACACCAGAATTACACTGAATGCTTATAGGAATAATCTAAGAATAAATTGATTGGGAGGGAAATATTTTCTTTTTCTTTATTTCCAATTGAAGTATTGAATAATGCATAATTTTTCATTTCTTTTCTTTTAGTTGTTGTTATTTTTTCATCACCAAGTCACGTATGACAATAAACTGTTGACACGGTCCCTGACTATAAGTTGTCTTACACTCTCCTTAAAAGTTAATTCATCATCCGCATCGTTTTACATTGAAGAAAAGTAGAAAAGGGACAGAGGGAAAGAATTGGATAGACTCGATCAAGACTGTAGATGGCGTAGAGTATTCAGTGAATATTAACTAGTCAACTTCCGGGCGGAAAGAAATAAGGGAACAACAATAGTGTCTCGTATATCCATCTGCAGAATCTCCAATACGTGCTCTCCAACACAATATTTAATCTTCATTGATATCAATATTTCTACACGTATCACAACATGAATAAATGAAAAAAAATAATTCTAAACACTTTCCAAATAGTTATTCATGGATTTAGAAACGGCAATGGTTCGTCTGAAGGGCCCAATGAAGTTCCATAATTTGTGGAGGAATTGTTAAGGTGGAAAAAATTGTTTCAACAATCGTGGGAATTTATTTTTTTTTTGCATTCAAATTAACAATTGGAAATGTAGTGATTGGGTCGTGTAAAATAAGTGTGCCAGTTGCTTGAAAGTATGATGAGGGACGTGTTTCATGAGGGTCATCATCGAACATGACGTTCACGCTTGCTTCAATATAATTCAAACTATTGTATGCTCTAAATCCTACTTATCCATTCACTCGTCGTGTTTATAGAGTGGACACAATTCATTCCCTCGTGTCCCTTCATCTCATTGAACTTCTTCTTTCTTTTTTTTTTGCACCATTGTCCTAACCTGATAGCTATGGGGTTATAATATATAACACTAAAAATTATATTACCATGATTAAAACGAATTATGTTTTGAATTGGATCTTGAGAAACTTCTATTCAAAGTCGATTTGAATTCAATAATGCTGGTTTGGTTTGTTCTCTTTTATGATTGTATAAGGATGTTATGTGATCATTGGACAATTAATTTTTATCAGACTAAAAATGCAAAGATATTCACTCACCTTTTCTTGATGTGCTCCTATGCTTTTTACACTTTCTATTAACTTTGGTACGCAATTTGGTATCACCATCAACTTGATCAACAGGAATTGGCGGAGCAATTGTATCTGGCTCCCTGATAAATCCATCAGTTTGAATAATTCCACCACTTTTTGTCACAATAACATCCTGTTCTTTACCGATAAATGTACCAATTGAATGTCTTCTAACATTCGACACTGGATGATTTGTTGATAAATTGTAATATCTTGCATCGTCTATACCCAAAAATACTTCTCCAGTATCATCGTCATCATCATCCTCATCATTATCATTCTCATCACCATTTTTATTATTATTACGACCATTCACTTGATTATTTGTGGCATCATCGCCAGCGAGTCCACAAAAAATCATATCATTAGATAAAAGTTCACTGGCTGATTTTAAAATTCGTCTTTGCGTTGGTCGATTTCTTCTATCATGATCTGAATGTGAATGTGATCTGTGTGGTAGATATGGTGAAGGTGGTGCGACATCTGCAGGTCTGGGATCACCCTTGAGAATCTGAAGTGTCTTATCATTTTCAGCATTGGCGCTCACTGATCTGAACAAGTTACGAAAACTTTTTCTTGGGCCACTGCCACCATTTGTCGATCGTGATAACATTGGTTGATTTTCCTCAACTGATGATATGCTTTTATTACTATCGTGATGAATAAGTAAATTCGTAGTTGCTGTTGGTGAACCTGTTGAGGTTGTTGAACCCATTTTGACAGGTTTTTTCTTGAAAAATGCAGCAAAACCTCGATTACCAACTGGAATGTATGCCAATGGATCTTCCGGGACTGTTGATGATGAATCGGTGTTGGCCGACAATGAGAAGTAAGATGGATTGTCTGTGACAGAAAAAGGAATGAATAAACAACATGGAAAAATATTTGATTCATTGTTATTGATATCTATTTAAGTTAATTGAGTTTTTGAGATCACATTAAAAATGAGATTAGGAGAATTACAATTTATATAATTTTAATGTGGGCACAAACACATTCATACTGAAAATAATTTGATTACGAGAAAAACAATCCACTGTCATCTCAAATCACTGTAGTTATTTAGTAGAAATAAATGAAAAATGTCGTATTCTGGTGAAATTTTTCGTGGGTGTATGGAGATATATTTATCGATAAATATTGATCAATTTATTTGGTAAATTCCACCTATTTCACACACTATAAATTTTCACATCATTTTTAATATAAAAACAAAAATGATATTGTTAAAATATTCACTTGATATCATTATTGGTCTTCCATTTAGATGCGATTTCGGAAATACATTTTGATATTCAGTTCACTAATGTGTTAGATAAATTAATAGTGATGCATTTATGAACATATATAGATAGAATGTATGTGAAATTGAGTTTGATTTGACTGATTGTGAGTGTGGTGCGAAGGGCCACGATGAACTACTACGGGTGGCAATCAAAGGGTCTCGGCATGTGGCGGCATCGATGGGTGGGTACCGCACGCCACCGAATACGAGATGAGATTTTATAGAGAAAGGTGGGGATGAACCGGACGCTGCATTTCTGCCCGCCTCTTCGTCCCTCTATAGCGCACCCCTCAAGGTCTCTAACTTTTATTATTCGCTGATATTTTCATTCACTTTATTGCGATATTTTAGTTATTCCTATTAGTTTGGATAATTATATATTTATACATACAAATTGAAAAAAATTAAGAACAATTAGAATTGTAAGTAAAGACTTCGGTTACAGACAAACTTATTCGGGTAAAAATTTTCGTGTTCGAACGATAATTTCCTTCTCACAAAAATGGATATTTTCCATTCAAAATCTCTCCCCATTTATCTAACGTTCCGACAGAGAATAAATTTGAAAAAAATTCAAGTCCTTATACGCAGTTATCTGTACAATGTTTGTTTGATATTTTGGAAGTATCCACAAGTGGACACATACTGCATATGCACCGTGTGAACTACTATGTATGTATACAAAATACAATCTACAAGATCAAAAATGACTAAAATTAAGGACGAGAGGAAAGAAAATGTCCACCGGAAATGTGTTCGTTCCGACAACGTTGACAGGAATTAAAAAAAAAATTTCGTTCATGGTAAATGAATTTCGAATGATGCTGAAAAAAAATCTTTTTTCTCACAATGTGTTGACAACCCTGCACTTACATTCCAATTTCACACCTCCGTTTTTTCTTTTCCACCCCAAAAAAAAAATATATAAAACATTTCATGGAGAAAATTTTTTTTTTATTCCTTAACCGATGAAGAAAAAAAAATAGAATTTTTATGTCACATCTATCAATAGAGAACGTTAAAAAAATTCTAGACATTTGAGGCGTAATATGAGGAAGCTTCAATTTTTTATTGTCACACAACGAATGGAACCATCAGCCTTTTTCCTGTTTCATCTCTATTTTATTTTCGAAACCATTCCAATTTTTTTTTTTTTTTGATTGTTATTGAATTGAAAAAAAGGGAGGTCATATAACATTGAGAAACAATGTTGAAAGAGTAGTAGCTCGTTGACGGTAGTCAATTGATGACAAAAACATGCATCATACATAAACATATTTATGTGCAGCGGCAATGTCTTGTTCTCTGTTTGATTATGCGCTCGTGAGCGTGATGAGAATGTAGTATATATATATAATAAATACACAAACCCTCTGAGTATTGTGAATGTGAATTGAGAGTTGGATATATCTCTAGGAAGGAATAAAATAATAAATAAATAAACTTACCGAGTGCCATAGTTGTTTTTGTCACTTTTTTCCCCATGAAAACAATTTCTCGATCCTAAAACAAATAATAGAACAAAAATATATACTTATTTTTATTTATGTATATCCTTTTCTAGTCATAATATATAAACAAAATTGAATGGGATGAGATACGAATCTGAGTGGAGAATGTTCCATTCATATCCGGAAATAAGCCCGAATATTAAATTTAGCAAGAGGATATATAGATAATGTCAAGCGATGTGTCGCGAGAGTGTCTCTCAACTAGATTTTGATCTAGTTCATTCACGTTTGGCACGGACTTCTCTGTCTTCATCTTCATTTATAAACACTTTCATTCAGAATTTTCGCTGAAGCTCTAAGTTTGCATATTTATAAATACATTTCTCTAAAAATGAATTATCTAATTGAAAATTCCAATTATAATAAATTAGTATGGACCAATATTTTTTTTTTAAATACATTCCATTGAGCTTTTCATTATTTTTCCTTTGAGAAACTATGTTATAGATTTCATTGCATCAATATAAAAATCGTATAGATATTTTTTTTTGCTTTCTAATCAAACTAAATATCATTCAACACTGTCAACAAGAATTGTTAATTGACGAAAGTTTGATTTAACAAATGAATAGTGATTAATGAAATCATTCAATTTTTTTCCCTCTCAATAATTGTCACGTGAACCAATTTATTTCATTTTATGATTCTTTGTATCACCAATTTAAATGAAAATTTGAAGGGTAAATACTAAAATCCATCCCGACAATCTGCGTGGACCATTTTCAATGCGACAAATGTGCAGTCTCTTCTCGTGAAAAAAATTTTTTAACTGTATATATATATATAAATACATTTTTTTTCTGCACATTCTCAAGTTCATGAAGCATGCAAATGGACAACGGTGCACCTCTCGTTCTTCGAATTTCTGGCCGAGTGCGTCAAAGAATGTAACCACGGGAGTAGTGGAAATTGTTAGAGAGAATGCGCGGGAGAGAGAGTGAGAGTGAACGATAAGTATATAATGGAAAAGAAGAAGATGTAAAGTCAGTGAAGAGTAAACGCGCGCGTTCCTATTTTCGTATAGTGTATAGAACCAAGAGGTATAGGGTGAGGTATATAGAGAGAGGTATATGTTAAACTTTAATCGTTCCCATGAATGCAAAGTACTGCGTCATGAATGTAAATTACTTTTACGAATCGATTTCACGACAATAACATCACGGATAAAAACAACTTCACAGTTTTCTTCATGTTCAATGTCTTCTGCTTTTATTTATCCCCTTTTTTTTTCTCTCAACTAATCGTGTGAAAATGATTTGGTAAACTGCAATTCTGTGATAGATTTATAACTCACGTGAGCTGGCAAGAGTACAGCTATTGGAATACACATGTTCTTCATTTAAACAGAGTTTAAAATGAATATGAACTTAAGTTGTGCTAAATCCACTCAAAGTGGATCCAAGCTTATAAGCTTAAGTGGATGGCCACAGACATTCCTTTATAATCTACAGAAATTTTATATGAAATTCTATCATTTGTTCAATATTTGTTTTATAAAATTATGATTAAAGACAAATCAACTAGACATTATTGATAATTCAATTTTTATCACCATAGTTTATCACCTTATTTTTATTTCCCAAGCGGAAGTCTCGATATCATAAAAAAATGCTTGGGAGGTCCATTTTTCTTTTACAACAGACCATTTTCTACATCACCTTCGTCCCAATGTATTTTTCACAAGGGATGTGGATGCAGTGTGTTCAGCACGTGCTGCCAATCCACATCAGTAAGAAGATGTGAAGGGACTAAGTAACATCGAAGTAGAATTGAAAAGAGAAAATAATAAAACAAAAAAAAAAGCGACAAAAAGGAAGGAAGGATGACGAGAAAAATAGAGGGGAACTTCCCCTAACATCCGGAACGAGGGAGTAAGTGAGACGAGTAGAGTATATGGTGAGAAGAGTGAGTGGGTTGACGATATGTATTAACAAGAGCCCAAGAGAGGCGTGAAAAGCAGCGCACCTGCGTCTTCGTCCTTCCCTCCTCTGCTTCCTCTAGTTGGTACGGGACTTCCGGCATAACGCGTGCCCTTATTAACTTGATTCGCGCACGCGTCATGCCCCCGTGACTTCCCCTGAACTGCCATCACGTAAATTATACTATTTATATGTATATTGCATATACTTCTTTCTCTATAAATATCCTCATTTACATATATACCAATTAAAATATATTTTTTCTCTTTGCTAATAAAGATTTTAATCCGAGGTCATTTTATCGTGCATAACATTCTGTTCGTGCAGGTGTATGAATGGTCCATGAATAAAATAGTTGAAGGGAATATTTTGTACTTATGATTAAAAAAATTCTAAACGTCAATGTATAAACTATTTCCCCAATTATTTTAATAGTGTATTAATAATGACAAACATGAAAGTATTGTTGTTGTTATTTAAATATCAATTTCACCGAGTTGTAGTTGGGTAGTTGATATGATTTTTCCGTTTGTTCACAATTAATTTCCATTTTATTCAAACAAAATTCCAGACTTTTTTTTTTCATGAGTATAAAAATGCAAAACCACACCTGAATATATATTTAATTCAAGTGCACATTTCCATTCTTTAATTTCCTTTATAGAAAAAGTTAATGCATCAAAATTAGTTTGGAAATGTAAATTAGTTCAAGAGTTCAAAAAGTTATTTCAATAAATCTTTTACATTTATGATGCTCTTCCATTTCGTTTTGAAAATTGATGCAAATATTGCACAAATATTTATAGTTGAAATAATTGAACAGTGGCTAAATTGAAAGAGTACTTCATTGTCAATTGAGATAAAGAGTTGACATTTATATATCTATACATTTATCGTAGTGTGTTAGATGTTGTGGGACAGTGGGCAAACACGATAACAAGCGTACGTGTACATACTTCATTTTTGTCATGTAAGTGTCATTTGTCTCATGTCAATCAATTGTCAATCTACAAATACTTGACATCAACATTAATAAAAACTCACACACAAACAATAAAATTTTTTAAATTAAATACAATTAATCAATCAATGATAATTGCAAAAGCAAGAAAATAATATCATGAAAATATTGCAACTAATCATTTTTATGTTTCGAAAGTCACCCTCTGGTTCGAAACCCCTCGAGAATCACCCTACGTCTTGCGCCAATTTTCTCACCCTCAATTAATAATACCTCCGTAATTCGATAAATCAACTCCTACACATAAAAAGTGAATCTTGACGGGAAATTATCGACTTATCGAATAACGATACAAAATAATTTGAATCGACTAAAACGCGGTAATAAATATCACATTTCCTCTTGAACATGATGCTGAACTAAAAAAAAAAGCTTCAAAGTTTCAATCCTCCCCATTAAATTTTTTTTTCCCTTCGTCTTCATTATAAATATTTTTATCGAATATAACAAAAAACAACACAACCGAACCTGCAACCGAAAAAAGCTTCTTATATTTCAAAGTTCGACTGTCAGTTTCGATCTATTTTTACTTTCGTGTGCTCTTGGATTCGTTGGCCCGCTTGCGCCCCAACCAACAACTCATATGATTATGTATAAAAATACATATATAAATATACCCAAGAAATATTCTATATTTTCCCAACACATTAGACGCCTTTTATTTTATCGATCATCAAACAATATATATTATTGTTTACACTTTTGTTTAACCAATAAAAACAAATATTAAAAATAGGTGAAAAAGAAAAACTGGAAACAAAAATCTCTTCCGAACAGATCTATTCTACAAATACAATTGTCATTGATCCTCTTCATCCCCTTTATTTATTCACATGTTGAAATATAAATGGAAAATCTATCACTTGGATAAATCTCATTTCACAAGCTTTCAAGCTCTCATGTACTTCAAACAACAGTTGGACATTTAAACTTACCACTATGACACGTTTCCACGTCTCTAAATTCCAAAGTTTCCAATAAACTTTTGATGCATCTCCTTGCAAATGTATGCCAGCGTAAATTAACTCTGTGAACTCGCGTTCAAAATTGTTGTCGTCATCATTGAGGACTAGAACTGTATACAAAATCCAGTTTTTCAATTGTCAATAATCATGTTGGCACAAGAATGAGCAGGTAAACTAAAATAGGTGAAGAAAAGAAGAAAGGATAGAAAAAAAACTCGTCTTCTTTATTCCACTCGTTACTTCGACAGCTTCAACTTCTCATTATTTCTTTCGTGGTTCTTCTTTCTTTTTTTTTCTTTTCTTATAGTTTGAATCTACTTCTAGCGTCGCGCGTGGCCGCGCAAACAGAGAATAAATCCGGCACACACGTTCACTCAGCACAGCTATACACGAAGAACTGACAGACGGAAGAGGAAAGGAAGCTAAAGGGAGCCCCCAAGAGTGTTGTACGGGGCATGTGAGAGAGGAGAGAAGACTCTCCTCACTGGTTGCTTGGTTGCTTCATGTGTTATGTTTTTTTTGTTTTGGTTCTCTTTATTTTTGCTTTGCTCTCCTTCACTCACTCTTTCTTCTGCTACTGCTTTTTCTACTTTCCTTCTTCTTCTTTTGTTGCTTCTGGTTTTTTTTTCTAATTTTATTTCTCTCTCCTTCGTTCCTATATATATATAGTTAATGTATACGTAACTACCTTCATTCGCACTCTACTGATGCTCTGTCTCGTTTCACCGGAATGAGTCGTGAGTTGAGAGAATTGCTAGAGGTCTCGCAGAGCATCACTGCATCAGCATATGCCCACCCATTCACCCACGCATCTGGCTTGGATAGAGGAGATGCGCCGCCCATGTGTGTTGCATTTAAAGAAGATGGTGGAAAAATTTTGTTGAGTTTTGGGCATGTAGAAATGGGTTAGTGGAGCTTGGTGGCGATGTGGGTATTGGCATGCTGCGGAAAATATTGGTGCGTGGGATTCATTCAGGTATTGGGAAATTTGTTTGAGTGCAATCCATTCGCTTAGGATTATTGGGGATTAATGCAAATCAGAACTCAGAGCCGCATGAAAAATGTTCGTCACAGTAAAAAATTTTATTCTTCTCCATCATACAAAAAATAAAATATATTTGTGGGATTCCAATGTGAATGATATTCCCACATGCTATTAAAAATTTGTCATATCCACTTGGCTTTCATCCTATTATTATTTCAATTTCTTTTTTCCAATGCCAATTCGATTCGCCACTTATACAAAGAAATATAAAAATTCAGAATCTAAAAATCTCACCATGCACCTGAACAAAATCGCAACGAGCTCAAGGACACTAAATTCATGCGTGCGTGTCTTTCATACTGATGTGCAACCATTGTTAAATGTCAGACGTGTTAGAGTGTTTTTTATATTCTCCTATTGCTCTCTGCGCTGCATTACCTGACAGTAAGCCCACATTATTTCAATTAGTATCAAATAAACGATAATTTCCTTGCGAAAAAACAATTAATATGAATACTTTTTTAATTTCATAATAGCATGAAGTGAGTGTTCAAGACACTTGTCAATTGTTTAATTTCAAATTTAATATTTTTCTGTTTCCCATTATCGGAAAAATGTCATCGGCAGGTTCACAAAGCAAAATTAAATCCACTCGAATCGACAATACATTCTGAATAATATGTATATATATATATATATCTGTACACATTAATTTATGATCCTCGGTTGGTTTTGTATCCTAAAATTTTTCTTTGACGTCTGTTAAACATGTGTCACTGGCATGTGCTAACGTGAAAGTGTCAACCAACAAATGCCGCCCTTATGTCCCACGAAAGTGGACTCAAAACAGATTCGCAATATTGTGAACCCTCGAACGCCACTGAGTTGTGCGTAAAAATCTTCGTGACATTTACGGGTGACTATTCTATACGAAGTGTCTTACTAGAGTATAGAATTACGTGATTTTTTTATATTTCCAAGAATACATCGTACTAAAAACTAATGCTACTGATGATGATTGTGAAAAAAAAGAGAAAGAAATGGGTGAAAGGAAGATACTTCCTTATTCAGTTTATTATATTATTTCTCATAGAATAAGTGGGAAGATTCGGAGTATGGAAAGATACGAATTTAATTGGTGAAGAAAACAAAATATTATCCAGTGTCAATGATGTATTGGTGAATCTAGAAAAGATTGATGTCCTTACAATTATTTTTGTTAGTGACGGCCTTCTGCTGTTAATATTTTCAATTCATTATATGAAATTCACAGTCATTAATATTCGTATTGCACTTACAGACGAAGCCCAATTTTAGTATACCATAAATTCTTCAATCATTTTCTTAGACGAACTGAGACAGTTCAATTATAATCTTGAATTGCAGTAAATTAATTATACAATGTCGAAACACAAATCTTCAATAGCGCATTCATGACTAATGAATAAATACAATTATTTATTTATTGTTACGCAAATTTTATCGTGAATGGCTCACCATAGGAAGTCAAACGCTAATTTATAAGCACAACTTCACAATTACATATAAATTCAGGCACATTGAAATATTAACTTCAAATAAATAAACTTGACGCAAAATTCTCAACTCATGTTTACTACAAAGAAACTTTCCCTACCGACTGAGTTCTATACATGCTCAAGAATTTTTTAAAGTTATTCGAAGAATATTCAACAAGATGGCGTAACTTACCCGGATGATTTAAAAATTAAATATAAATTATATAAATTGAATTCAATTATGTATTTAGTCAATGATTTTCCCCTCATTCAATCACTGCTTCCATCATGGAATATCATCACACTGCTCCAACCTTTATTTTCTACTCTAGCGTGAAAATGGAAAAAAGTCACCGCAGCTGATTGCCTTGCAATTATGAAGCTCAATTGCATCAATGATCTTCTTGATGCAGCGACGACCTTTCAGGCAATTGCTCATCGATTCTCCACAATTTGACCGTGTAGAGAAGCTGCTATCATTTTTCTCTCAACATCTTCAACCCACTCAGTTCGCTCACTCTGTCGTCATTAGAGTTGCTTCGGTTCACTCAATTCTACGCTACACTGCCCAACATCTCATGAAAATATATATATAGATACACAGCTGATAATTCCGATACACTTTTACAATTTTTTCTTTTTCAATTTCGATATAAGCAGAGTTACACTCAAAAATATTTCAATAATTTTTCTTACATTAATTACTACAATCATATTTTATGGAAAATTCATAAAGTATCTTCTAATTATAATTATGAAATATTCATAAAAAAGAATTCATTATTCATTTAAGACAATTAAAATGCATATTAGAAATATATTATCACGCAAATATCCATTGAAAATATATATTATCGAAGCTTATTACATTCAATTAGTTAATTAAACCAAATTACTCAAATTTTTCGTGCCTGATAAAAATAAAATCACATGCATGAAACACTATTTTTATTCCAATTACGTATTAAAAATATGTATGTTAAATTAAAATTCTCATATTTTCTCCTACGATATTAAAAATTCATACAGAATTAATGAAAATATAAATCTGGTAAATTCATGAAGCGTGTAATATATAATTATTTGATTGAAAAGAAAAAGAATATTCCTGATTACCTTCCTGTTCATTGAATTCATAAATTCATTCATTAAATGAAAAATCCTATCACGTGAATTAAAATTAATTTCCATTTTCAACTTACAATAATAATAATAATAATTCAATAGACATGATCAAAACCTTTATATTGTCCTTGCATTTTTAGATACAATTCCAAATGGATAACCAAAATATTAAACAAAAGAATATTCATATATATAAAAAATAGAGTATGAAATTGATACATAAAATTCTAGATTATGCGTATTCATATATACACTCAAGGTCTTCTCATATTCCACTAAATGAACGTGAGTGAAAGTCACGTGTACCCGCGTACCAACAACAACTCTCCAACATCGCCCCACAAGTTATCTCCCAAAGTGTATAGTAATATCGTGTGATCATTCATGCGCTCCAGTGTCTTTTCAATATTGCTCTCAACATAGTCAATAAATGTCCATTCAGTTATTCACCATTGTTTAATATTAAAGCCAATTGAATCACACAAGTTAATAAACTAAAGCATACATAAATCAGCATAGCATCAAGTTGAAAAAAAATTTAGTTACATAAATGTACGTATGTATATAGAGGTATAATTTAATTCTGGCATCACTTGCTCCATTCCCCTTGAATTTCATTCCACTTTATTCACTCTCTTTCTCTCGCTCTTGCTACATTTTGGTTCACCAATAGTCTCACTCTCTCTTTGTCACACTGACACACTGCTCCTTCATGTCGCTATATCGTTTTAGAAACGATATATATTCCAATGTTGGAACTGCGCAACTACAGGACTTAACGACTGACGTGAAGTGCGCTCGCGCGACACGGATTTCCCGGGGAATCGGGACTTTCCGGGTCTCGCAGCGGCTTTTTCATCATCATTCGCCTACTACGCGTCGTTCCTGATTGTTTCACACGGCAACAGGTGAGAAACGAGACAAATAAAGTCACTATCCTTATTACTTTGAAAAAATAAACATTTAAAACAAGAAAGAAATATTAATAATCATATTAAAGATTTAGAACAAAAAAATAACAATACAAAACAGTTTTTCGTTGGAATAATTAACGTTTGTTGATTGTGTGATTGATACATTAAAGTTCGTCATTTGATAAAGAAGAATACAATCTTTAAGAAGAGAGTGAATATATTTGAAGAAATAAAGTTGAGATACGGACGATCGACAAAGATGAATGTTGAAGATGCCATTAATTACACGCCAAGCGAAGATGAAGATTTCTATGGCCTTTTGGGTTGTGACGAGAATGCTACGGTTAGTTCGATATATTTATTTATAACACTGAAAATAATTTTATCATAAACCGTAAATTTATTCACATGTTCATCTACAGTTTCTTTAATCAATTGGTCAATTTTAGATAATCAATTGTTCGCACTCATTTCGCGCTTTTTTAGTCAATTTTTTTTTATCGTCACATACAATTACAATTGTTGAACACAATGAAAATTATTCTCCATAGTTAATTTATTACATGTAAATGCACGATATATTACCAAATGGACATTGACTATAACAATTTTCAATTTATTATCAAACATTTTTCTTTTCTATTGGTATTTTTATTTTTTCTCTCAACTTTTTCGTTAAGGTCGAACAAATAACAACAGAGTACAAGGTTCGTGCACTCCAATATCATCCCGATAAGAATGAAGGTAACAAAGAGGCCGAAGTAAAATTTCAGCAACTCAAGGTGAGTAACAATCATTACGAAATATTCAAAGAGATACAAAAAATTACATTTAATAGTAATTGTTCATTACATAACAAAACGCGTAATGTCAAGAATGATGAAAGGGAGAGCACGTAATATTATTAGTACACTAAACCGTCGCGTATTTATTCATACAATAACATGTTCCTAATGGTCATATAATTCCCACTAGTTACGTATTCGAATGATCAATAATCCCAAATTATCTTGAATTATTTCCCTATATTGTATTTCTCATGTATTATCAACTATTTTTCCTTTTTTTTTATCCAAGAATGCCAAGGAGATATTGTGCGATCCGGAAAAGAGGAATCTTTATGATAAGTGGCGGCACAGCGGCATTTCAATTAGTTATAAACAATGGATTGGGATGAAAGAGCATGTTCAGCAGGTCAGTATATAAATGAAAAATGATGAAGAGTTATTTTTTCTTTTTTCGTTGAAGACAATTAAACAAAAATAGATATATTTTTTTCTCAATTGGCTCCATTAAATACTTAGAAAATGTCGAAACAAAACAAAATTATATTTCGAAGGTTATTTATATTATCTTTAGTTCTCGATCAATTGTGTGTGAGTGTGAGTGTTTGTTCTATGTATGTGATACTAGGGAATGCATTGGAGTACGCCTAAAACAAAGGACAGAATGTTGCCTGATGCAAGTGGACCATGCGGTTCACCAGGACATGTTCGAGGCCAACCAGCAAATGCACATAGACGTGCATCAGAGGGCGGCGCTAATATACATTATGGAGCACGTCGTGATCTTAATTGGGATCCAAAGGCGTCAAGTGAGGTTGGAAAAAAATTCCGTAACTATGAAATCTAAAAATAATGAAAAAAAAAAGAAGAGAGAGAAGTGGATGAAGCAGAAGGAAGAGTAAAGACAGAAGTAGAGGAATGAGAAGAGGAAATGAAACAATATAATGAGAAATATATCTGAGGAGGCCGAGATAAACTATTTTATCCGTATCATACTTAAATCACGATGGACATAAAAAAGTTGGTAGAGAGGAAGAAAAAAAAAAAGTAATAATGATACATAATAGACAATGGCAGTTTTATCGGACAATCCACTATCCAATGTCAAGATAAATCTTAATGAATGGGAAGAGAAAAGAAAAGAGAAATCACCAACATCGCACATCGAAGAATTATAAGAGAAGAATGAAAAATGAAAGAATATATTCGCATATTTATATTAAAATGTCAAAGTATATAATGTTGAAGAATTAAATATGCAAAAATGGATAAATAAATATCTTGGATATAGATACTTGGATATAGATACTTGGATGGAAAAAACAATAAAAAGAACAAAAGAAAAAAAGATTGATATGTCACAATTAATTGTATACACTCGGTCTCTACAACAAGACAGGGAATATTTATTGTAACAATTGTGCAGAGAAATGAGAAAGATAAGAAATAATTCGATGGACAATATAGGCGATATGAAAAAAAAAAATGATATATGGGGCTGATAGATATTCAATGACAGAGAGAAATAAAGGAGAAGTTGATAGGACACAATGTCTACTAACGTTGTATTCTATTGAAGAGTTTACCAAGAGAGTTATATTGATGCAAGAAATAAATTAATATATATATACGTATATATATGTGTATAATGGGTGAATTAGTTGAGAATTCAGGGCGCATCAATGTTAAATGTGTTGATACAGACTACAAATACATCTCAACAAAAACATATGATCCAAATATTTGTTTTCTCGAAAACATATGCATGAGATTTTACGTTACATTCCTTATACAAAAATGATGATGATTGCTGATGAAATTGTGGGAAATAGAATCCTGGAGTATGGAATATTGTTGTAGTTATTCATTTTTTAGTGTTTTAGTGTTTTATGAAATATCAAAAAATTTTATTTATCCATTTCTTGTTTTTTTTTATTGTTATATTATTCCCTTTTTCGTTTTTCATTGCTGCCTTGGGTGATACTCGGGTTTCTCATGTCTTGTTGACCTCGTCTGGAAAAAAAAAAATATGGCGATGGAAAAAGCATTTGCCTCGAGGTTCAATCCGATATGAAAGCTTACCTGACTTGACATAACTGTGTTGCATTCTTTCTAACCTTTTTTTTTTGTTTTCATTTTATTTTAATTCTCTATTTTCATACGTATTTTTATTTCTCTCAACCACTTGAAAAAGAAGAGTATTTTTATAGCGCACAGCTTCACATAATACGTATTGTCTTTAATAAATATTTGTCATGTTCTTTTGTTTTGTTTTCCTTTTTATTAAATCGATTTCAAAGTTTATTGCTTTTTTTTCATATCTTTTTCCATTAATTCGTGTTCATATTTTTTTTTTGATTTTGTTCATGAATAAGTAGGTTAATGAGTGATCAATGAAAAGCTCAAGTAGCATATTATTGAAGTTGCATATTTTTTGTTGTGTTTTTATTTTCTGTTCCTATTCAGCATAAAAGTTTGAATAACTGATGATAGTGTCTCGCGTTGTCTCCCGTCGCGTTCACTACAGACTCTTCCTTCGAAGGAAATAACGTGTAACTTCAGTACATTCATTTCTTGTATATATATATATGTCGATGATGAAAGATTATATATACATATGTATCCATACAGCACACATTGTTCAAGTAAATAGAGTGAAGAGATGAGACTATTCCCAACGTTCATTTTCCCCTGTACTTTTGAGGAAGGTAGGGAGGAAATAGAACATGAGGGAGAGAACATATAATAAAAACAGTATCTTGTGAAAAATTATAAATTAAAAAGTTATAACTGGAAAAATCATATTATCATATCAACATGACGTGGATAATAATATAATCAATTTTCTGAAACTTCTCCTTGTGTTGGGGCGAATAAATTTATAAAATTCTATCATATCTGTGAATGTGGACTTGGGGAAATCTTATAGAGGGATTATCCATTCGCTGATGGTGTAATTCTTTTTCATTCTTTCATTTTTTCATCCACTGTCAAAATAATGGAATATGTCGACGATACTATGGATTATTTTTTAGCTCAATATGCAAAGGGAACGCAGTAACACAATGAATTAGGACAATGAATTTAATTCGGACTATGGAAAAAAAAATTGAATTATCAGATACTGACAATTTTTGGTATCACTGTGAATGATTATCATTGATTAATAAAAGATCCAATTAAAATTAATCATGGTATATTCTGATTTTGCATTGATCATGATATCTATGGGCAATTCAGAAAAATTACGAATTGATTTAACTAGTCCTCATTAGATAACTGATCACTTGAATGACAATTATCATTTATTCGAATTGAAGAATACATAAAACAGATTGTCTGAATTGCAGTGGCAATGAAAATGATAGAGCGATGTATTTCATGGAGTGAAACTTAATAATATTTGTTTATTATCACATTGTTTTTGAACAAAATCTATTCCATGATATTTGTATTCTTCCAGTTGAATCTTTTTTGTTCAACATACTACGTAAAAAATATAATTGTGCTAATATACAATGACGAAATGATTTTGATGTTCGTCATTTTATATGATGTGCACATGATTTATATTAATATATATGAACCAATATTGCGACGACCAGAAATAATATAACATGTGTTACAATTGTCAATTTCCATTTATAAGGAGCTTGAAGCATTTCACGGAAATGGTGCGATAATATTTGCGCAAGGTTCAACAGAGTGGATTTTCATTTCAATGTGAAAATTGCCCTTCTTTATATATAAATTTACATTCACACAATTGAAAAATGCATACCTACCATCCTGCGATTTAACATTCAAATGGAACTTCCTTGCAATGCTTCTTACTCTACTATCGCCCTGTATAAGCTACGTTTTACGCTTGATTGGCGTAAATCGAATATACATATCCTTTACACACATACACATACACTCATACAACATTCCAAAGAGTTGGAAAAATATATTAAATGATGAATAAATATATACACGTTGTAATTGGAAAAATATGTGTAACTAATTTTTTTTTATACGTATATCTAATATATACAAACAAATATTTTATTTTCCTCATAATTATAATGAAAACCGAATTTATTGATATTTTCAGACCCATTAATTATTTGAACAAAAATATTTCGTCCTTTCAAAAATTAATTCTCAGTCTATAAATGTATTTTTCTAAAGCAAAAAACAAGTATGAAAAAATATGAAGAAAAATAATGGAAGAATAAACACATTTCTATATGATTATATCCACATGCAGAATAGAACTGAATGTATATACAAAAATATATAAATAAATTATTCGAATAATGACGATGCAGAATAACAGCGCAAAATATTGAAAAATATTAATTCCACGAAAATTCACATTCTCTGCCACTATTGTTTGTCAATATGACTTCAAAACAGAATAAAGGAATGAATTGATAAAAAATCATATTGCAATTCTCTCCCAATATTGTATTGAAATGAGAAAAGAGATTTGAACAATTTTTTTATTCATATTCCATTGTCTCTTGGGTCTCTCGTCCTCGAAATTCAGTGGGTCTGCAATGTATAATATCATTTGCCTCAACATATTGTCCACGTCCCACATTCCGCCCTATGTGATACGGTAAAAAAAAATAATAAAATCAAAAGCGAATGCAAAAAAAAATACAAAAAAAACTGGAAATCAATAAATGTGTTTGAATGATATTTTTACATGTTCAGAATTCATTTCCATTGGTTTTATTTTCAGCTAATGCACATGATATTTCAATTATATAATCCGAAATGTTTTTCCCTGCTTGTTGATATGATTTTTTTTTAGTTCAATTCAGTCGGGGCTTTTTTTTGTCGATGCTTTCGTATTGATCGATTGGAGTTATTTAAGAGAGGCCGTTGTATATTTAACAAACATGTGGGAGTTGGATAAATGAATGGGTGAGAGAGGAACAGAGGTACAGTGAGAAAGATAGACAAATCCATTACGAATTTGCGCCAACAACCCTCGTGGTCGTTTGCTTCACGCTGCCTGTTGCTCGCTGATTGGGAATTGGGGCGAGTCATTGTTTCGCGCTTGGTAGGACATTCTCTCATGTAGCTCTCAGTCCAACACCCTATTGTCTGACTGAAACACACGACATACATCCTGTACACCATATTCACAAATGGAATATATTTCCATTCAAATATCACAATGTAGCTAACGATACACAATGGTTCGTACAAAATACCTTTTGGAAAAAGCTCAATAGAAATCAAGTATACGGAAATGATTCTTTGTTGAATATAAAAATTGAAGTGGGAAAAAATGTTATATTTGTTTGGTTTTCATAGAGCAATTCAATTATTTATTTTTCATTTCATTTGTTATAAAATTTTCTCGACTAACTATTCTGGATGGGCGAAATATTTTACGTTATAAAATCGAATAACAATCCCATAAAACCAACTTTTTCGTTGAATTTGTAACGCAATTCGAAATTTTATTACTCATATATTTGATCATTTGAAAGTTTCATCTATTGTTCATCGTATTTATTTATTATTAATTCTGAATAAAATATATCCTTGAACTGAGTACTTCTAAATTCTAGGATTATGTTTGCTTCAAGTATCATACTGATACTTGGAATCTCTTCATGGAGAAATATTTTTTCTAAATCCTTATTCATTCTTCCAAGCTGAAATATTTGTGAGATAAAAATAATGAAAGCTCAATCCTCTGGGTCAGTCTATCGTTCCCCTTTAAGACATCACGTATTTGGACTATACTTGAATTAAACATTGTCCACTGAATATTGTATCTTTTTTCATAACCGAAATTAGACTCTTCTTCATGAATGTTTAATTAGAAGATTCCACTCAAGTACGTTTCTTACCATTTAATAAAAAGTGAACTTCGCAATTATTCCTTTAAAATTAAATTCTCCTGCTGCTACATGATACTGAGAGGATTCTCATTTAGAACGAGTATAATAACATCCAACAAAAACTGAATTATATTATGAGCTTTATGACGATGAAACTCTCTGTCAGATTTTGTAATGACAAAAATAGAAGAAAAATCTTTCATTAAAAACTGAATGAGAGAACATATTGACATAAGCAAAAACGTAAAGTTTGAATATTTTAATATTCTTTTTTTTTTCTCCATTAGAACATTTGAAAATATACGCATTCAGAGAATATCAGCAGGGTCACATATGAAACTGTTATCTTCGTTTCATTTTATAGAAACGAAAAAATCAGACAGAAAGAAGAGAAAAAAAATAGACCCTCATTCGTCAAAGGCATTGCGACATGGTAAACATGAGATAGAAAACGAAAGAAGATCCCGTTGCAAAAAAACGTTTGTTGTATACGAAAAAGATTGCAAAGCGTATTTTCCTGTGAGCTTTTATCAATCCCCATCATCCCCTTGGCTGTTCCACAAGCTACCAACGTAATTCCACAAAACACCTGGTAGAATACCTCGCTCAAGCTTTGGGCACCGAAATGTTATTCAACCGCAAAGTACATAGCTCGATATTGAAAAAGTGTCATCGATTTTATCGCCATTCCTCTCCTACTCTATCCCTTCCTCTTGTATATCTCGTTGCCACTCGCTCCTGCCTCCTCTTTATTATCTCTATTATTCAATATTCATCCAGTGAAAAAAGTCGCAAGGCTGAAGGCCAGTGCTATGACCCTACGACCTATCTTTATGTGTCATTGTGATATTCAAACACGTAAAAATTTTCGAAATACTTTAGCATACCAAATTCTGAAATAAAATTTAGGGAATTCTCTATAAAGATTCCGATAATCGATTGATTCAACATTTTTTCCTCACTTCCATTTTAACATTGAGATATATTCTGCATTCCGAATGTTGTAATATTCTTGCTTAATTTATTTTCGTCTAATGCCGTTCGGTTGAATTGTTATAACTAACAATGTAGTATTTTTTTATGTTGTTGACCTTGACATATTCTATTGTCGGATTGACAATTCAACTTTAGGATAGTACACTTAGTGTCAGCAATTTTGAACGACGTGCCAGAATTATATGAAGTTGATACGATTATTTTCGATGCATCTCATGTGGATTTTTTTTTTATGTTTCATTGCGTTTTTATTATTTTGATTGATAGCAGATCGTTTGGCCAATATTGTCTTGAATCTATTATTCAATTGTTATCATTTTCACCAGCAGTGAATTTTTTCGATGGATTTGTGTTTGAATCTGTATAGCTTCCAAGATTCTCAACATTTCTGTTTAGCGAATAAAATTCCACAAATGGATCGACCGCAAGGGGATCATTTTCCCCCAATCTCATAAACTCCATGAGTTGGTGGACAACATGAGAAGAAAAAGAAGTAGTGGAGAGTGAGGGTGATACAGCGAACCAGAGTACGAGAATGCACTTGACCTGGTAATCGTGAGATATAAAAATACATTAACGATAGTGAGTCTCTTTAATATCATGCACTCTAGTTGGCATTCAATCACTTGTATCTCATACTTTCATTATGAGGGAATGTGACAAGGATCTTCATGAACTATTATAATCGCATGCATTCATCATCATTTTCTTTAGAAATTTAGAGTACTTGAACTCCTTAGTGAGAAAAGAAAAATCCCTCCAGAAATGACCTTCGGGCTCTCATACGCCATTGAGAAATTTCCGACGCAGCAAAAAGTGTCAATATGACCCAGCCCAACTCTTCTAATATTGACTCTCATTTACTATAGGTTGTTCATTTTTATTCATACAATATCCAAAAGAACTTCACCTCGACCGCTCACAATAGCAACACATACAAAAATAATTCTTTCCTTAAATTTATTTTCGGAGTTGTCGCAAAGATGAAACATGCAAGCTGATGGGTAGTTTTCCATTTCTTTTTTCATCACTCCATTGGAAAATGTGTCGAATTTCATCTGAGGATTCGATGATTATCACAAAGCGCCAGAATCGATTGCAAGCTGCTGTTATTAGCGTTTATACTGAAAGTTCCAGCTGTGACACAATGTCATTTGTGTTGGACTCGATTCAATGAATGCAACAATATGGATCGATACGTCTGGGGTAGAATCGTGGGTACCTTTAAACATAGGCGTTTGAGTAGGTGTGGTTGTGCAAGTACATCGAACAGTTATGTACAGAGAAGGAGAGTGAGTGCAGTGGTGATTAGATTAGAGGGGACAAGGAGAATAGCAGCAACGAGAATTAAAGTGGCGATCCTTTCTCACAAATTGCGACTTTCTCGTCGTTGAATGGTCAGTCACGTTGGCAATTAGTGTGCTCTCACTATAGCTATAAAAACATTACAAGTAAAGGAAACATCAGAAATTAGATAACAAGTTTTTCCACGCTCACGCTCCCCAGATTATTGGCTCAATGAAATTGATAATGCGTTAAGTTATCGTAGGGAAAATTAATTAAACGTTCATATGTTACCTGAAAATGTTTATTCGTTTTTAATAATTACTCTCTATATAACGGTTGTAATCGTGTTTGCAAACTTACAATAAAAATTATTTCATTGAACTCTCATACTATTGCAGTTTTTTTCTATTTTTCCCGAATCATATTTCCATTGCGCTAACACCACTTTATACAATGATCATCGGAATTTTATTTTTTTATTTTTTTGTTGTTTTCTTTGAGTTTACTTCTAACCAGCTAGCTAACATTCTTCACGATATATGTATAGTTTAAAAATAAAAATGCCATCATTATACTCGCCATTGACTTTCGTAATTGTAATTTACAATCAATCAGTTAAAATTATGTAATCATTTAAACTTATATGATATTGTCTATTAATTGAGATTACAATAATACAATATTTATAGTACAAAATGATATATTATCAATATTCTCACAAAAAAAAAATATAAGTCATTGGATTATGCGTCGAATGTATTGTTAAAAATTCGCGCATATGATTTTTATGTCGTATTATTCATGTTTCGTCCTCCAATTGTGTGCATTCATAATTTGTAATTTATAATCATTGACAACATCAGCGATATGTTCCAGATCAACAGTTACTATCCTTCTAAAGCCAACTTTGCATCTCTCAGAGCAATGGCATCGACCAAGCACATTTATATTACTTATTTACTCTTTTTTTTTTCATTTTTCCTTCATTCCGTTCTCTTTTCTTTTGTTTTGGGTAATTCCCACAAAAAATCGTGGCTATTTTCGTGGTGCGGGACAATTGTCATTGCTATTTTTCAAAATTTCAAGAAAGTTGATGAAAACCATAGATAATCAGATTCTGAAGACGGTGTGTGAGCGGAACAGAATTTTTCTTTATTCATTCAATATCTTCCTACATCCTCATCCGATGGTTGATTCTCCAATGTACAAGGCCTTAGGAATTCTTGACCTCTTTCATGCAGCCACTTATTCGCAACTAGAATGAAAAATGAGATAACAATAGAATGGATTAAACATAATAATTAGATAATTCATATACAGTTTGAACTAGACTGTTGATCAATCGCCTGATATTTTAGGAACTTTTTATCCCAAAGCATTGATGATTGATCTACAGTATCTGCCTATTCATCCATTCGTCTATTTTTCTATTGATGGAAAATCCGATATTTCCCCGTGTAGTTTCAGATTCCAGAAAAACCATAAGATAACTATATGCTTATTCTTCCTTCAGAGAAACTTTAGTGTTACTATCTTTCAAGCGTTTCAGTTATGAAAAACGATGTATACTGCAAATGGATGAATATGACGAGGGAAAGTATCAGGATGATTGAGATATATTACCCCACTTGGATCCTGTAAGAACTGGACAAGCTGCGTGTCTAGTGAGGTAATCACCTTCACCATTAGGCTTGAGATTGTACCAAAATGCTGCAGCTCCTTTTTTCGGCCATAATGATATGTTTATCGCTGTAAACACAGTACCACCACCTTGTTCCACATCGCTCATCTATGAATAAGATAAAATCATAAATAACATTCTAATATTGGTGAATTGATCATTCGATTCAGTAGATATTGTATCTGTATAGGCTGTTTTTGATTTCCGTTTGTTTCATTCGTTGGTATGAAAAATATGATAACGTTGCGCTCTTCCGTTTAAGATAAATCACTATGACTCGCTCGAAACAGGAGTTCATGGCTACAAATGATAAGTGCGATGCTCAATCCCCCCAATGTTCTACACATTTTTAGTCTTTCAATGGTAACCCTGAATTTTTCTTTCAATTTAAGAATGCAATTTCTCGAGGTGTTCACATGAATGTAGAATCTGAAACTTACATAATAAAGAACTGTTGCAATACGATTTCCAGTACCCAAATTCTTGAATGCATTAGTTTCTTCTCTCTGGAACAATAAAAATGCAATCGGTCATGTTGTTCAACAAAAATTGAACTTTTAGTGAAAGTGCTGGTGTGAATAACAATTAATCATTGTCAACAATTTACCCTCGCAAAATCAAAATGTGGCTCATAATGACCGCCAATGCCATAATTCACCACTTGCAGCTCTTCAGCAGTGTCAACACTTAAACTGCTCATATGCTCCACTCGACGACTCACAGCTTGCACATGTTTGTGCTCATGTTCCTGTAGCCAAGCACTCTTACTTATCCGATAATTAGCGATCTCTAATTCACCAGTTTTGTAATTCTGCACTGTTGCACGTTTGAACTGAATAAGAAAATGGTGATTAACGTGGCTGAAGAGGATCACACATGTCAACATTGTTGAAACGAAATTGCCTGATAAGGTGAAAAATAAAATGAAATTCAATAACTTACCCTTGGTTGTGCCAGTCGTTTTATGGTTTCGATTTCTTCATCATATATAACATCGTGATAAAGTACAATTCGTGGTTCTAAATACATTTGCTCCTCTTTGAATGGGGCAATTTTTAGGAATGGTACTCCTCGATCAACATAACGACACTTCAAATTTTTCTGTATTTTTGGCGACATTGGAATTTCACTACGGCACAACATCTCGTATCGTTCGCGCTCCGTCATTTGATCTAAAGGTTTCATATTTCTTTCCACAACAGTAAACTGCAAGAGATAAAATTAAAAAATATCAATAGTACATAAGTATTGATACAGTAATGTGTACAGAATGAATGAATTGAATAACTTACTTGATTAGGGAACGTAACATCGTTGTTACCATCCTCACCACGTTTACGATTGCCTCGGGTCTTCTGTATTTCTTCCTGATAATACGCCCGGTTGCCCAAGGCACGTTGATGGGTTGGTACAAGTTCTAAAAGCTCATTTGTCATGCTCAACGCACGCGCTACGTTGCCTGGAATATATATAACGATATATATTTATACTTGGTAGATAAGTAAACTGTATTGAAGGAAAGGTAGAGATAAAGTATGAGATATTCGAGCACAGAGAATCGATGAACAAATAAATCGAGTTAGAAATGGAGAGAATATAAAGCTATTTATTCTCAGTTGCCACGTTATGTGAATCGTAGATACATATTCAAGAGAAATGCTTCAACGTCTAAATTCTTTTCTCTTCATCTGTATTTCTCACTTCTCGGTTTCCGTAATGTACGCTCTACAGACTTTCCACCGAATATGAAGCATAAATATTTGATTTTAACTTGGTAAGGGTGAATAGAGTGAGGGTGGTGAGTAAGAGTGAGTGATGCAGAATACCAATGGTAGAAAGCAAGTTTACGTTAAACATTGAAGTAACGATTTATAATGCATGGCATGAGCAACTCGGCTAGACCACAGAGAACTCTGCAACACACGATTCTCTAACCAAAATTTGTCTCTATTTCATCCCTTGCGTTTCCCTATCTTCACTTTGGACTTAATATAGAGACAGCAGACTTGACTTCTTTCATATCACGGTTACTCTAGAGGGTTTATACAAAAAGAGTAAATCCATTGTGGATGTATAATTAATGTATACCCTCGAGAGTGCATAGATTTTAATTCTGTATCTTGTCTTCTATGACTTAGTGGAAAAAAATATATCTCAAGTTTCACTTTTTGGACATTTCATTAACATACTTTCATAATTTCGAATATTTTATCGAATTAAATAACTGATCATATTTCTCTCGATTCGAAATGGAAATGGAATGATGATGATAAATTTGAAGATGAACGTATATATTAATTTGTTTGCTCTTACAAACCTTGCATATAAGTTGAAAAGGCCAAATATTCAAGTATATCTGGCTTAGTTGTTGTCGTACGATTTTTTTCCTCCTGCAATCTATTCATGGCCTCTTGCATCCACAAAACGGTGTGGTAATAGTCACCGTTATTGTATGACTGCCGTCCGAGCTCAAAGCAATCACCGGCTGATGAAAAATAGAACAAACAGGATATAAAAAGGTGACAGCAAAAAATATGAAATACAATAAAGTACGATAAAGCGCACATAAACCCATTAGATTCATGCGGCATTTATTGTCGAAAGCGAAGCAAAAACGAAATGTGGGACAAAAAGGGGAAACAAAAGAAAGGAATGAAAATTGCATTTCTTGCAAGTGAGAAAAAAAATTTGCAGACAGAATATAACACCGGCTCGCTTATCTACAACGCAAAAACACATTGTATATACAACGTGGCCGTATGTCTTTTATCACGAATATCGCGATACATCATCAACGCAGTGGTAGTCCCCAAGCGGCTCACTTCTATTCTCGTCCGCTCTCTTCCTCTTCTATTCTCATTCCCGCATTTCTCTTATGCGCGACTGGAAAAGTTGGTTTGTTCGTTAATTAACTTTTGCCCCGTTCATTCTCTCCTGCTTTTCTATGCCACTCTCATCTACCAATTTTTTTCTCATTTACCACTTCGCTCTTATCCTGTTTCATTATTACCGTACGGCGAAAAAAATCGCAATAAACAAACGGTAAAGAGGCCCGGAGATATTCACTGAACACAAGAATATTTCCATGCCGGGGATTAGTATCTGTTGTTTCATTTTCATCTTTTATTTTTTCACATGTTTCCTGTTTTTTTTCTTTTTCACTTCTGTCATTTTCCATGTGTAGAACGTGAGGGAAAATGGATTTGCATATAGCCAGGCAATACAGTAGGCATATATGTTGCGGTCGGCCATCATGAGTGGATGAGAGTGAATCAGGGGGTGGTGAGGTAGTTTTGCGTAAAGAGGGAGACGCGGGAGACGGGTTGGATTGCCTGGAGGTCGTTAAACACGCTTGGTGGATGGCTGAGTGTCCTCCACGGGTTTATAACATCGACGCTATATTGCCTTTATGTTGGTTGGTCAGGAACACGACAGGCCTACACTGTGGTTACGACTTCACTCTGTTTGATACAGCATCGTCCGTTTAGATGTTTACGAGAGAAATTGAGATTGGAGTCTAAATAATATGCTGACAATGATACCGACAACGAGAGACAAATAATTCACGACGGTTGGACTAATAATGACATAGAGCATGTTAGGGCGCTGCAAGAGTTTACACCACAGAGAGTAATATTGTTCAAAAATAATTGATGAATATCTACTCTAATTATTTCTTGAGTGGGAATAATGAAAATTTAATTGTATTTTGTTCCAACACAAAGCTCTTTTCAACAATCAAAATCGTG
The DNA here is from genome assembly GCA_030523085.1 of Meteorus colon. Taxonomy (NCBI): domain Eukaryota; kingdom Metazoa; phylum Arthropoda; class Insecta; order Hymenoptera; family Braconidae; genus Meteorus; species Meteorus colon. The sequence continues at coordinate 805,447 of JAPYZH010000004.1, forward strand.
ACCCGAGAACAAACACAAGCAACACGGTATTTTTACTGAATTATTCACAATCGATGTCCCTAATGGTACTTGGATTTTTTTTCCGTTTCACAAAATTTTCTCTATTGGTAAATGTACTTCTAATCATATTCCCAATACATTCATTCGTTTCGCAGACATAACCATTCGAATAATAACATCGTTATAATAAAGATTTTTTTCACATTACAAAGCAGATGATAACGAGCAATGAAATCGATTGAACAATCTTGTCAAAATCGGGTATAAATTTTTATGGAGGATATCTCATTTACATTTATTGGAAATTGTCGGACTAGCTATTATCGATTTATAATCAAGGAATATTTCATATGCTCTAGATCTTAAATTTCTAATTATAAACTTTGTTATTACCACGAGAATATGGAAGGTGCTCTTTTGCAAGGATTTTAGGATGATATTAATGGTGTTCAACGAGCATGACTGATCGAGATTATATCAATTTGCATTCATAGGAATAGATCAAAGGGATGGAGATACTGACCACTCAGACCAGTACTGTATTGGACACCATTCAGTAGTCCCCTGGCAACCTGAGCCGTTTCAAGCTTGTACGTGTCTTGCAATCTCATAAGCGCAACTGCAGCTCCATTTAAATCCTCATCCGTTGGAAATTTAAGATCATTTCGTGACGTTGTAATATTAGCAACAAATGCTTTGCCGACATCCTCAGTTATCAACTCCTCAACACGTTTCCAATCTGTAGTTAAACGCTTCACAAGCAGATAAGCGTTTATTGGATTAGAAAGGTATTGCTGAATATTTTGCGATGCTTCTTCGTGCTCCCTCGAATAATCTTCCACATTTCTGTAATGAAAAAATAGAACAAATTATAAAACTGTAACATATCTTGCTTTGTTCATTTTCGTGAATAACAAAAAGTAAATCAATAATGATGAATTGGGATATTTCTGTTAGTTCTTGTCACATTATCATAATGAAGAGCCTGATGTTCGCTAAAATAAGTTGAGATTGGTTATAGGACATTTCGAAAGGGTGAATATTTTTCTTTTTATTCTAACTTTCTCCATTTGTCGAATGACCCACTGACATAATACAATGTAATAATTCTTTGGCTCTAGTTGTCGCTCTTAGTTTTTCTTTCACCTCTTCAGCTTTTATCCTTGTTAACCCCAACTGTAGTGAAAAAATATACTCAACAATAACTGCCCCATTACATATAGGTAACTCAATCATCCAGGTGTCACAATTTAACGACGGAAAATCCTACAACAATCATTCCATGTAACCGAGAAAAAAAGGAAAAAATAAATAAAAAATAGTGAAGGAATAAAGCAAAAGTGGAAAAGTAAATTGGATTCTGGAGCATTGGGAAAGGCATGACGATGTCGACCTTTTTCTTGATCACACACATATTCACATACATATCTATATGCAGTATACATATTGAATAAACGAGCAGAGAACAGGATAAAAATGAACGAATAAGAATCAAACATAAGCGATCGTCCGAGCGGAATAACGAAGAGATACATCCCTATCACCTCTACTCCCTTTCACTCTTTCTCTTCTCCCCCATTATGTTTTATAGACTTAGGAATATATATATACATATTTTGCCCTATGATGTTGGCTTTCATGGAAAAAGCCAATGTCTGCAAATGTCTGGTTCGCAACGATAATGACTTCAATTTCCACGAACGCACCAACAGTGAATGAAGTAAAGACAATTGGTTGGCTTAAATGAAAAGGCTTTGAATGCTACGCCATGAGGAACGTAGGTTGCATTCATCATAACTTCCTACTGAAACTAAAAAAATTTCATGAATACGCGAAAGTTTGTAGAGAAGTAATATCATCTTTAAAGAAAGTTCACTTTCTTTCATTTTAATTATATAAGGGAGAATGATAGGTAAAGATTAAAAGAAAGTACATATAATGAAGTAGACGAATGGATTCAGTCCTTTGATGAATATGTGCATTCAAATTGGACAAATTGGACGGAACTTTTTGCACGTGTTTTGTTCGTTCAACAATTTCATTAAGAACTATTGAATTATTAGATTTTAATGCTGTAATAGTTTTTTCTTATCATTGACCTTGGTTTATTTCCTTATCGTTGATCCATCCTGAGCGAATCTGATAATCTGTCAAAGTCTTTTCGAATTGAAAATAAAGTTGCTCTCTATCTCAGAAAAAAAAAGAAATAAATAAATCTGAGTTAATCTAATTATTAATTGAATGTGAAGATTATCATTCTGTAAGATTAGGCCTAATCATATCAAATCAGATCCAATAAGATTTAATCCAATATGCCAAAATCTGACTATTTTTCACTGCACGATTAGAAAAATAATTTTCGATTTTTGTTTATAGTTAGTATTATTTCTTCGAATAATATTTCAAACTTTTTCCTCAATGTCTAATTAGAGTGGAATGATAAGGGAATGGAAAAATATTGTTTTTATAGAACCCAATTGTTGGTGAATTTTCTTGCGAACGTTTTTCACCATCGATGATTGAAACAGAGTCGATTGAATTCAAGTAAGTTTCATCATTATCTGTAGCGTACTGCATTGTTCTTATATCAAGATATCAATGCTCTACCGGGAATTCAATCTTCATGCAGATATATACCAATCATGAACAATCTGAATCCTTATCAGTGGTAACTGGTAGCTGTACCACAAAGATGACATTCAACACCACGCGTTCATGAAGTTCATTGTTCTTGCCACTGCAATATCCTATTTCAGAGTGCTCAGTATTATTATCGTAAGAAGATATGCTCAAGATTCTCAATGATTAAATTGTACATATGTATATATATATATACATATATATTAATTCATTGGGTCTGTGCACGTTCTATATCTATGGTTATTGTTCTCATTTCCTATCGCCATGGGTGATCGAGCCCACTACTTCCATTCATAGACATACTCGTAGCATAAGTGAAGTAGATATCTGATTCCAATATGTATGATAGTGAAATCCAAACTTCGTTGTACTATCTATACCCTATTGAAATGTGAGTTTGCAGTCGAATTTGTTGATAAACTCCACAACTTATCTTAACTCTAATTTGATTATGTAGAGGAAGAGGAAAATTCATGTAAGCATAAAATTTGCCTGAGGGAACTAGAATGATTAATAGTCGATATGAAAAATACGTCCAGCTTCATCGAATATAAGATGGGAAGCCAGATGAGATTCTGTGATCTTTCGTTCTTGCTTACTCAAGCTGAATATGAAGACGTGTTTCAATATCGCGGACGGAGATAAATGATGAGATGAAAAACTGCTTGAAAGTGCACTTGCAGGACTTTCGAAAATTTCCGAATTGATCGATTTAATAAATTTACTCTTTTCTCGAATATTCTCTCAATTTCAATGAACTGTGAATTCTCCACGAACTAAATTCGATATTTTGAATATTATAAACAGAAAGAACCCATTCACGGCTATGTAATTCCTGAAGTGAAACTGGCTTCTACTATATAATAATCCCTATACTCAAATTACTCAGGCTTCTTTCATTATCACTATTTTCCCGTTGTTTCCAATTGGCTATAGATGTTTCATGTTAAATTCGCTTCAAGTTAGTTTTATTCTTTAGTTCCAATCCAACCGTTCATGTGTAATTGATCAAATTATTTTCTGAACAAAAGGTCAGTTTCAACCAATGTAAACTTCTCTTGACATATCCTGAAAAAATTAACAATTCAAATAATTACCGCGCTCGGAGTACAATATTTCTACTATCGGTAAGGCAGAAATTGTTAGGTGTAACAACAGATAAAAGATGGAGTGAATGCGCGCGCCACATTGAATGCGAATCGCCCTCACAGATAGATATTCTCATCGCGCGTGCGCTAAAATGATCATTGACGATATATTTCCTTGCGCCGACGCCCAGGCGTCGCGACCCTCGACAAAATATTACGCCGTCGTCGCACCAGCCGAGAAGTACATGAAGAATTCTTCTTGTGTGTTGTTGCGTGCCACCTCATCCGTTTTCTCAACATTAAAAGTGTCATCAAATGTATTGTGTTTGATACAAATTTACTCGTTACATTTCTAACCTAAAAAAGGTAAAGTGAGAAAGTTAGAGAAAAAAAAGTTGAAATAAAAATAAATAAAGAGAAGAAAAGAATTAGTTGTGGAGTAAAGAAGAGACTGCGGAGAAGGAGAAGGAGGAGAAAAAAAAGGCATTAATACGAAAATAGAAAGAAGAAAAAAAATATGTAGAAATGAACAGAAAATGAAGAAAATTGTGTGTGCGATTGGGAAATATAATTAAATGGAAGTGATATAGAACTGGGTGAGAAAGCGAGTTATTGATACTCAAGTGAAATTGTGTTTGATAAAACGACGAAGCAGCAGCTTGGTTGCGCAATGGCGGACGTTCGGCTGGGTAACGAAGACTCGGAGCCGGAGTCTGGGGTCGAAGCACTTGAAATTAGTAGCGATGCCATGTTATTTCGGCCCGGTGAATTTGCTCGTCGTTTACATCGTGATTGGATACGTTCACGTGATCCTCGAACAATATTAACTGACACTGATCCACCAAGTATCGCAATTGGTGTTAATTGCGACTTGAATATTCGCATTGGCGCACACAGATCAAATTGCACATGGACATGGCATTTTGAGATACGGACAATGGGTCGTCCATTGAAAAATGTCGCACTATGCTTGGACGCGCACAGAGAAAATTTTTTTATTAAATCAGTACAACGTGATGGTAGTCATACTGGATATAATGATAATCAAGAGTGGCATGATTATGCTCCACATGATCCGCGACGTGATCCCATTGGTGATGCCGTTATGTCGTATCGTGTGGATGTTTGTTTTGTCACTGCCATCCACGGTACATATCGACAAAATGTATTATTTGGATTTGAGGGATATCCTGTTGTACGCCGAAAGATATGTGCCGATATTGTCCCACTTGATGATTTAACGCGGTTAAATGAAGCTACAAAATATTTTTTAAATCAGACTGCGCATGTATGGTCATCGAGAAATAGTAATGGTGAATGTCATCCATTTGAATCACCATTTGTACCAGTGAAAGATCCATGGGAAAAAAATTTGAGTAAAGTTTATAGTTATCCTGGTGAAGAAATGTTCACATTGTCACACGCGACACTGACAGAAAATTGTTTAACACGTACAAATTATCGTGGTAGAATGCATGAATTAATAGCTGTTGAGGAACTGGCGCGTCATGAACAAGTTGCAAGATATAATTCTATTGTACAACTACGTTTGACAGCTTGTTATATTTTGTCATCTGATACGGATGGGTCAACTACTGCCAAGTACGCGCCTCTCGGAGAATTATTTGCCCAGGTGTGTGTCGAAATTTGTTGTTCATTCATGGAATGCATCTACACATACTTTATTGTTTCAATTTTTCATTTTTTCAATATCTTTCAATCAAAAGTTTTGCACATTTCAATCTCATGTAGATAAATGTTCATCTTGCTTCTGTCTTTAGAAGTTATTTAAAATTCTTATTCATTTTTGGTTCTTCTTTTTTGTTTATTTTTTGTTTCTAATACAGTTACCTCTGGGCCGTGGTGTCTCAGAGGATATGAAAAGTGGCCGGTTACTTCTACGTGGATGCAATAATATATTGATAAAATTATGCAATGTTGAAGAAAATTCGGAGCTCTCTAATGGTACTGCATCAAACAATATTTTTGAAGCCCATGTTGAGGATAAATGTAATTACATGATTTATGCACGACTCTCAAAGTTTTGTGTCGAGCGTCTTAATTTAAAAGCGGACACCGATGTGAAAATGTGTGTCCAATTTGTATTAAATCGAATGCCATTCTGCGAATGGCATCGGGCAGTTGATTGTCTGCCCGACACAAGTCTCGTTTTTCCGGATCCACATTTTCAACTTTCGATTCGTCTGCCGTCCGTATTGGAATCTAATGAAGAGTGGTCAGATTTATTGGACAATCGACTCAATGACAAACAAAGGGAGGCAGTGACATTAATGGTCGCACCGAACGAAATTAATTTGCCGCCAATTCTTCTTCTTGGACCGTATGGCACGGGAAAAACATTCACGATAGCTCAAGCATTACTAATAATGCTATTACAAAATCCACTTAACAAAGTATTGCTGTGCACACAGAGCAACAGCGCAGCTGATCTTTATGTCAAAGAATTTTTCGATACATGGTATACAAACACTGGCGAACGAAGGCTGAAACCCATGAGAATTTATTACAAGCGCCGTTTGAGAAATACAGTAAGTTCATCGGTTTTTTAAATTAATCTTTGTTTCTTCTTCTATATTACCTATTAGAGGGAAGAAGTTTTTCCCAGTTTTTGAAGAAATACGCGTATGAAGGTGATGAATAAATTAGAAACAGTGGCAAAGCAAAATTAAAACTGCCACTAAAACTTTTTTCTGGTTAAGAAAAAATTGACGAACTTTTCCAATTAAATATAATCGCGAAGTGAATTCATTTATCATCTTCTTTCCCTTCTGTTCTTCTTTAATTTGTTTCTTTGGTTTTCATTTCTTCCATATTACAGGTACATCCAGTCGTACGGAAATATTGTTTAACAGATCCGAATGGATACTTCCGTGATCCCACAAAAGAAGACATTGAAAATTGTGGATTAATTGTAACAACATTGGCGACATCGAGTTGTTTGACAGCTTTAGATTTTCAACCAACGCATATTGTGATAGACGAAGCAGCCCAGGCTTTGGAGTGTGAGGCGATCACTCCATTGGCATTAGTCGGTCAAAGGACCCGGCTGATATTATCCGGAGATCAGATGCAGCTTGCTCCAGAGGTTTACAGTGACTTGTCAAAGGAACGCGGCTTGGGCATGAGCCTTCTCGAGAGACTACATAACGTGTATTCGCCTCGACATCCTTGTCGCGTCAGCCTTTGCCAGAATTATCGTTCACACGCAGCCATTGTGCAACTCACGTCGAATCTCTTTTATGGCAATGAAATTGAATCGAGTGGTCCTCTATTACCTGATCATCCCAATCTCAAGCCTCTCATCTTCTATGCTGTCGCTGGGACTGAAGTACAGGTAATTCAAATTTCTCTATTTGACATCTATATTATTCTTTCTTTGACAAAACGAAAATGTGACTCGTATTAAATACGTTTGTTCGTCTCTTTGCTTGTTTCCGCAATAGGGTGAACACTCAACGGGATTTTACAATGATGAAGAAGCTGTGGAGCTCGCTAAACGTATTGCGTACTTGAAGTCCTGTTGGCCAGTCGACGAGTGGGGTCCATTCTCAGAGGATTCAATTGGAGTATTGGCACATTATTCTGAACAAGTGGCGAGAATTCGAAATGAATTACGAAAACGTAAGCTCTTCTCAGTTAATGTTGAGCGTGTATTGAATGTGCAAGGCAAACAATTTACCGCGGTATTCATCAGTACAGTAAGAACAAGAAATTGTTGTCGTTATTCAGCTGAAAATAGTGTTAGCGATTACGGGTTTTTAACAAATCCAAGATTATTGAATACGGCTATAACACGAGCTAAAGCACTTGTAGCTGTTGTTGGCGATCCCGTAGCTCTACTGACTACTGGTCCCTGTCGTTCATTATGGGGTAAATATTTCCAAAATGCGACTGTTCGCGGCATACCTCATTTTCAATTGAAACAACACATGATACGCAGTATGGCACCACAAGTACCATTAGGCGTACCACTCAACCCATTAGCGCGTGAATTTGTGCCACGGCAAACGCCAGCAGACTGAATTGAAAAAACGTAGGATTTGTTCGGTTCCCAATTTCTTTTTTTTATCTCCCCCACTCGACTTCTCAACCAGTTATTATTCTTCATTTTTCTATCCTTTGCCTTTCTCGCCATCCCAATGATACGAGAAAGCGCAGTTTAGATTGTCTTTTTTTTTTTGTGATTTTTACGAACAATTTGCTCTTTTCACCAAAATTCATCTTTTAATGTATAATGTATAAGAGTGATGATGAAATAAAATGAACGATAGACAGCGATTTAATTTGTTAATTTGTGGATGAGTGAAGATTAACCATGAGGATATTGGGTATGCGGCAAATAAGCCCGAAATACAAAAAATTAAAATTAAAAAAAATGATTAATATTAATATTAATGATTGAAGAAAAAATTTAAGAGAAATAAGAAAAAAAATAAATAAATGAAAACCCGGTCAGTCCGTGTAATTTTTATATTATATGTGAAACATAAATGTAGCAAATGAAAATTTACAGAAAGATAATGAAGAAACTGACGACAAAAAAATAAATACAAAAAAAATAGAACAAAATAGAGAAAAATACAAAAAAAAATATAAAGAAGAAATATTGTGAATGTCACCTATCATCTTATATATTATTGTATTTAAAATATACAGCATGGATATCATGTATATGTTGTGTTGTTGTTTCATTTACACTTTGTCCTCGCGCTCACTTTTAATTACTCCACTTTACATATCCATTACAATAATGGATTAAAAAAAGGAAAGAGGAGAAAACCCCGATAGTAGAAGAAAATGCAATTGCGAGCGATAGTGATATATGTTTCCAATAGAAAACAGGGATAGCAAAAGTAACCACCGAGGTCTACCATTGAAACTCGGTTCACCAGTTAGGTTGTGCTTTCCTTCTCTTCAACCATTTACTTTTTCATTCGTGCTCCGTTATTTCATCACTTGTTTCAGCTCTCTTTTCCCACCGGCTTTCAATTGAAGTTTCATATTTCCCAATGTTTTCAAGCCCAATGAGAACAACGCGATGGGTTATTTGCTGTTCTCCCATTTTCTATTTTTCTTCTTTTAACAGCACGAAAATTCACAGTATATGCTAAAATATTTTCTTCATAACACTCTATTGTTTGCTTTTTTCCCGATACCTTTCGGTTGTTCATCCATCAGTTGAAAACACAGAGATATCAGCGCTATTGGTGGAGGCATTGTTCACAAGCGGATCACGTCGTATGGCGGGTCTGTTCTCTGATGCAAATATACCACGTTTAATCGTATCGACATGAGTGGGTGCGAGGTATATGGCTGGTGATAGATACGTCCTGACCACGTCACTGACAGATAAGCTGCTGGTGGTACTATTAGGCTATAGGATTGGTGGTGGGTAGTTGTTCTATTCCCTGTGTTGGACAGTGCGGAAGCTAATGGTTTCATGATTGTTGCTGGTTCCACAAAGATATGCTCGTTACATGCTTGCAATGGAGCAATATTCATGCAACGAATTTACACCAATTATAATCATCATGTACCTTCAATCTCTTTGACTTCCCGCTCTATTCAACTCTCACTGTCTATCCCCGCATTTGTAGTATCACCATGTGTAGCATCAAAGCAAGCGACCAGTTATTAGTACATCACCCTCTCTGTTATCTCTTATCTGTTCACTCCTCCATTAATCATTCTGCGCATGAATGTTGTATCATGTTCATAATCGAACACGCGTTCAGTTATATGCTTAGTGACACTGTCAAATATTTGTTCGTCAGAATGGTATTTAATAAAATCTGTTCTCAAACGTTTCTAGCCCGAGTGATCTGTAGCGCTTCTCTGTAGTTCTGAATATATTATCAATTTGGCTTTGACCTGAGGGCCGATGTTTGGAAAGAGGTCTGGCAAATTCCGCTTTCAACATTATAAATGTTCAAACGTTTCAATTATATTTTTATTGTTATTGAGTTTTAATGAAGTACATTTTTGACAAAATATATCTAGTATTCATTCTTACGTTACAATGATTCATGTGGTGTAGTTGGAAAATGAAAATTGTTTAAGATATCAATAACAAGCAAAACGAATGAAATTCTCTCATCTGAATTTTTCAATTAATCCATCCTGAAGAAATGTGCATGAAGCCACTTCATTTTGTCATAATCTTTGATTCATTTATTTCACGAAATATTCAACAATTCATTAATTTCCTAATTTCGCACGCAACCTGTTTGAAGAAATACAACCACTGTCAAAACTCAATTTTGTTTATACTCATAACTTCCAAATTGAAATTTTAATGAAAAACGTTTAATTCCACCGTCAATTCTCATTTATATTCGTACGAATAAAAATTCATTGTGCTTCATGTTACATCTTTTTATCATGTATCTGTTTTTTTTTCCATCTGCTTTCTTTTCTATCATTTAGCTGGAAACGAAAAACACTCGTTTCTGCAATGCGAATGGGAATAAATGAGAAAAAAAGAAAAAGGACGAAACCATATCTGCATTTACAGTACGAATAAAAGTTTTGAAAAATGAGCTCTTGAGACTGCATACGCTCAGAATGCAAATGTACTTTAGATCTCTTGTCCGCCTCTAAACACACGACGAGCAGAAATGTGTGACGAGGGAGGGAATATATATTTAGTGAAGAAGGGTGCGAGATGAATATATTTATACATATATATGTGTGCATGTATAATATATATATATATATACATATTAGACGCGAAGTGCGATGTGTAATAGAATTCAAGCCGAAAGGATGTGGAGGTAGATCTTTGCACGATCAAACTTTCTTCACACATATACTCACACACAACTGATTCTTCTTATAAACTTGCGAAATTATGTCCCGGGTTGAAGAGCGTAGGTCACCAATAAATTGTAAAGCCGGAAGGTTTGACTTTCGAAATGACGCTGAGGAACATTCGCATTTATATATATATAGATGTGAAAAATAACAGAAGAAGGAATTCGACTTTCTATAGCGATCCTATTGTCAGTGGTTTATGGTGCTACGCTCGATGACTTCTTTCAAAGAACTCAATACATATATATGCAATTGCCGATAAATTCGATTGTATTCGATCGACTTGGGTTTCATCTAATAAAACTTTCGCGACGACTTATGGAAGGTGGGCGAGAAGGAGAATGAGAGAGGCTGCTCGATAATTCGGTAAGTTCTTGAATGTGTACATCTTGAAAAAAAAAAGGAAGACAAATAATTTGGATTGGATCCATATGAATTTAGTTCGATATGGAATGAAAACTTTTTTGTTTTTTTGTTATTCATAACGACAAAATTGAAATACATTTTATGATTGGAAAGTTCTTAGAGCCACCACGAATTTTATCGATTTCTCATGTATTATCATCTCCAATTTAGTGTTATGATGAATAACAACCAGTTCATAATGAGAAAAGTTTCAGGAATTTAACTTTTCCTTTTGATTCATGAATGCTAAAATGCAGAATTCAATGAGAATCTTTTCCTTATTTCATTCTCACCTCTGAACAATATTTTTTCCTCTGTCATGCAACAGCCAAAAATAATAATTCAATGTTCTCACAGAATTTGATGCAACCCGTAGATTTGTCATTCGAATTATGATTATTTTTAATTGCACTTCAGAAGTCAAAATTGTCCAAGTCGGATATTAATGGGAGTTGATCGAGATCACTTTAATTATTTCCTCGTTTTTTTTTCCAATCGCAAACTCGTGTCTATGGAAGCTAGTGATGCTGATGCAAAATGGATCGGGAACGACGCCAATTATCTTACCCTCTATAAGAGGAGGGTTGAGAATAACGGGGGTTGTGGAAGGCGAAAGGGTGAAAACGTCGATTATCATGTTCCACAAGGTTTAATTCGCTTTCTCTCTTCTACCCACAGTAAACTGTTCATTAAATTCCATTTCTCAGTCGCATACGATGTAGAATATCTATCTAGACATTTTGGCAATTCCTCAAAGCACGCGAACAATCCAGAAGGGCCTTCCACGATTATGCATTAAATGTTGGTGTTTGAAAATGTACCATGCTGTGACCAAGTTGTAAGTGTATTGGTAGTAACATGGATTGCTTGGCCTTCCTCCGTGCACTCAGGCACCACCAGTGACCCAACGTGTGACTACTTCGATTCACTTTCTATATATTCGCTAACTTTGAATGGCCATGTCGACGACCAATGTTGAATTGGAAGTGAATATCGCCTAACGATCAGGCCAATAGTTTCGGATGAAGCGAGTAAAAACTTTTCTGATTCATGCTATGAATTCCATTCAATCGGTTTCCTTGGTGCAATGAAGATAAGGTGCCCCTTGACCAAAAGTCTGTCGACACAGCGCCATATATATCATTACGCCATGATGAAATGCTCTGGTAATCATTTTGTTTGTCAACAGTTTCATGAAAGATGTATTGAAAGTCATTTCGACTCTGAGGATTATCCTTTCTAACCTTTTCCATTTATAGGGCAAATTGATTAGGGTTTATCACTACCGTTGGTTTTTACAAGATTCGACATTCATTCATACGTTTATTTTTAGATATGAATACGCAAATAATGCAATTAGAAAATAATATCACTAACAATACCAACGAATAGATCTGTATTATTTGTTAGCTTCGGAAATGTAAACCACTCATTAAATATGTAACGAAGATTTGAATGTGACATTTTTTCTCGAACTATTTTACCGTCTGATATTTATGAGGGACAATCGATAGTTGAAATTTTTATATGAGGTAATCAGTGACGAAGGTAGATGGAAATATGAGAGGTTAAATATTAAATGTGTTTGATATGAAAAGTAAAATAGTCCAATAAGTTAATTGATAGATTGTCAATTGCAATTTTTTCTGTCCAATGCAAAACTCGACGAGGATTTTTATCCGGAATTTCTTATTGTAATGAATAAAACAAAATGATCCATTGAATTAATTATTTCGGTTCTATTTTCGACACATAAATTTTTCTACGACCATTAGGACTCATATTTTCCCACGAGTTCACTTCTTCAACAGAAAAGCTTGGAATATTGAATCCCAACTCATCCAATTGATTCAGAATTTCATGTGCTCTGTCTCAAGAAATAATTCACAATAATACAATGTGAATTAATGCGACTAAATGATAGTACGACACTTACCTTCGCAGCGTTGCTAATCGTTGTTCCTGTGCTTTGATGTAACCATGCAGTGTGTCAATGAGTACTGATTCAGTCTCAAGAAGTGCCTCCATGTCTGCCAATGCTGTATAAAGTTCACAATTAACAGTCACCAGTGAAGTTAGTGCAACTAACGTCATCAAAGCAACTGGTACTGCACCCGTTGACTTCATCCTTTGACGATTGTATTCCGCCATAAACTTTCACCAGTCTATTACGAATAATTCTGCAAACACAGCAATAACAATATCCACATTAATATTCATATACACATAAGTATTTGAATGCATATAATAAACAGTTTTCTCCTTTCTATTAATAGTTCCAAAAGATTTTCCCAACAATTATTTTACCATTGTTTCACTGTGTAAAAACGAAATGTTGCAAGAGGTATTATGAAGACTCTTCAATTCTCGAATTCATACTATTAAATTGTGTACAGTAACAAGGACTGTTGATTTGTATATAAAGTGAAAAGATGAAACAACAAAAAGAAAGAAACAAAAAGAAAAATTGGTAATAAACTAAAGTTTGCTTCGGGGACGCAGCATTTATGGTGCGTTTCATTCGTGCTCTGCTCTCCCACTCTCTGTTCCACATTTTCCAATCCTGCTCTCACTTCTTCATCCTATACTACTTCTCGAATAATTTACGTACTTCCTTCCCGTGAATCCCGACCAAAAGTTTTCCACGACGAGGCGTTATACCGTTCCATGTTGCGTGGTGAAGAGGGACGTGGCCATGTCTCAAGTCCGCTGAGGCAGGAGAAAAGCAAGCAAAAGCGCGACGACCAAGAAGAGAGTGGATACAACGTGAGCCAGAAGGGTGGAAAACCGTCGCGTTTCGTTCAAGCAAAGTTTTCAACCAAGCATAGATATACTAAGGGGTAAGACAGTGGTATATACAAGAATAGACGCGTTGGCGGTACATCCTGTAAGTCGAGGCACCGAATCACGTTCTCGCGTGCGACGATCCACCCTTACTATTCATTCCTCCTTGTCGCTGGTTTCCCCTTTACCAGCATTAAGAATGCCAAGGACTTAAAAGTTTTCTAAGCCGTTTCTTTTAGCGGTGGCACGAGGTACGTTGCAAATTAAGGAAAAATTCTGTAATCGAGTTTACACAAGTGACGTTACTGTATAAGGATGTTGAATTTTGGGAGTGGGATGATAAAGAGGAGGAAAGTGAACAGGACAAAATGGTAAAGTGTATATATAGGTATGGATGTAAAATAATCTAGATAGAGAGGAGAAATTGTCGAGTCCTGCTGAGCTTGCCGCCGCTGGCACTCTACAGAGGGAAACTTCTGACGGGATTAAAGTCCTCATGGGTTATATGGCCGGACGATGACCCGTGTGACCCAACTAATTAAAAGCCTGGACCCACCTTCACCTCGTTGATTTATTGATTATTCCCTACATCCATTTCTATTTTATCTCTACTTTGTAATATCATATATTTATTCATGTACATCGATTTACCGCCTGTTATTTAGATCCAATTAATATATTTGCTATAGTTCTCCATCGTGATCGGGTTTATTTCATTGGCAATTTCTAATTTGATTTTCAGCAGACCGAATGCACTTTTTAATTTCTAATTTTGTACACATCGAATTGCATTTGATGAAAACAAACAATTAACTCCTTTTTTTTTCTCTATACCCTGGTAAATAATTTTGAGGATTTTTTTCCCTCAACAGTGCTGGGAGTTATGTTTCATTTTTGGCACAATTACGTCAGGCAATCAACTGAAAAATGATTCAACAGAAATGTTGATATTTTCATATTGGGTCATAATTGGACGTATATGAATTCATGAAAACACATCATCCATATCTGTCTGGTTATTTATAATCCCCATATGGATAATACATGTATTCGATGTGCATCACAAAAGTTTAAATATATATCATGGTTTAATAATTTGATTCACCACAAAGGGCCATGGCTAAAATCCATTGTTTACCACTGATTGTTGGCAGTGTAATCATCAGCTATTAATGAGGATGTGAGAGCGATCATAATTACACTCGTCATTGTCATCATTGTTATTGGAGTTATTGTAATGCATACAGCGCCGATCAATGTGTACTTGTGCAAGTTTTAGTAAAATAACAAATCCAGGAAAGCAGAATTTAATGATGGCAACATTGAACTTCGATTCGAATGATTAAACTGATGATTTCTCATTATTGAATATGAACATGAATTAATATGCAATTCATTTCAGTTTACTCTCCAATACACAATCATGTTCAATAGAATTATCCAACAGAATCATCATGAAAACATATAAAAGCAATTGTTTTGTACATCCCAATGAAGTTTATATCGATTGCATTCGAATACAGTGTGATGCTTATGAATTATTTACTCAAATTCAATTGGACGTTGGCTCTTTGCCGAAATACGATTTTTTTCCATTCTCTTCCGTCAATCGACGCATATATATATATATATATATACATACATATATGTAGATAATAAATATTTGAATTTTCATGAGTAGAGTTGGTGTGGAGCTTTTGCGGTGAATATAGTTTTAGAGTTGAAAATTTCATTTGTTCTCTACACTCTTGTTTAACCACTCATACTATTGAAATGTCAACAAAAATATATATTATGAGTACAACATGGTGATACTTGGATGAACTTTAGTTGTGAGAAAAAAAAAATGAAACAAATAAAAAACACGAAGAAGTAAGAAGTGAAAAGATGAGGAAAGTAAAAAATGTAAAAACTTGATGAATCCTAACAGTGATTTATTGCACTCGAGAGTGGTCATTGACGTAAGTAGTGGAGGCACTTGATAAAAAGGACAGTGGTAAAAGTATATGGTGCAACGATGCTGCGTTGGAGAGTGCTTCTAGCAAAGTCAAAGGATCCGGGATGCGGGTGTAACAGAAGGGGAAGAAAATAAAAGAAAAAATGGATTCAACTACAGTGTATATAGATATAGGTGAGGTGAAATGTAAGAGACGAGGTAATTCTCAGAAACTCTTGAAAGTGGCGCTAATTAAGCGGCACCTTAAAGAATAGGCGTCCACCCCTCTGGTTGGGAGCCAACTTCAACAAATCCGCCAACGCGATTAACAGGAAGAGAAGAGTGGGAAAGAAAAAATGGTGTAGAGTAGGTAGAACAGAGCTGAACCGCAGTGGCAGCAAAAGGGAGAGGAGGTTTGAAAGAGTGAATGAGATAGGGAGATGAAAGAAAAGAAAGTAAGGTGGGAGGATAGGTCGAAAGCACCAGGGAAAAACTCTACCAAACCATCAGGCTATATATATCTATTTATGTTCCGCATACATCCCGCATGTACTTGGGATGGGAGTTATGTGCTTCTCTTTAGTTTGAAGACCAGAGTACGTAGAAATAGTCAAGGTGGGTTAAATGTTCATGGCGTGTTCTTTGACGATCATCTTGGTGAACACCCTCGTTTCTCATTCAACGCAGTATACGGGCTATAAAGACTGAATATATCTAACAAAATGGCCGCATCGCTTGATACGATTAAATTTTATATGTGCATAAACATGCATGGATAAATTTTTATCCATAAAAACCAAAAAAGAAACATTAAATTTGTTCACAAAAAATGAAGATATTGTGAGTTTGACCGATATAATATATGAAATATTGAAGAAAATATCGTCGATCCATTTCCTCAGGCGGACAAAGTGTTTTTTTTTTTCTTATCTGTTGTTTGACACAGATAACAAATGAACAGAAGATCAAGGCAATTTTTCATAATAATTTACTTTTGTTGTAGCTATTCAACATTGATTGTTCTAAAGTTCTGTATACAGCAGCAATACCACGTATTTTCATGTGGTGGAGAATAACAACATTCGAATGATATTACTGTCGAAAGTACAGATTAATTTTTTTATTGGACGGACATGGACTATTGGGTGGTGCAAAATCACGGAATATATATATTCGATTATCTAACAGCGTTATATGAGCAAATGATGATTGCCAGGCAGCACGTGAGCTACGCGCAATTCGATTGCGCGAATTCAAATGCGGAATAATAATCGGAACAATGCCAGGTATTTGTTGGATAAAGGCAGCACTGTATATGTATTGCGACAAGTTGCCACGGGCCACGTGAGAGTGAGCTTGAGTAAATACAAACGGGTTGAGCGCGAGAGCAATAGACACATATACATATAGAGAATGGTCTATGTTGAATAGTATCCCTTTGTCCTGCATGTGGGGACCTGCCTCGGGAGAATGGGCCACGTCGGGTAGTGTCCGGTTCCGCTTCGGACGCCCTCTCATGTATTCATTCAAATATAGGCACAACGCGGCAGCACATGAAACCCCCGAGGGAGCTTTGCTATTTTCATCGTCTCTGTTACACTGCGCATTTTTTCCTCCTTTCTCTATCACTCTCTCTCTCTCCCTCTCTCTTTCTCCATTCACTCACACATTTTGCATTCATTTATATTCTCGCGTTTGCAAACAATATTTTTTACGTGATGCTTTTTAGCCTATACAACAAACTGTGACAATTAAAAAATACACGATAGAGAGCAATAAAACATTGTGACTGATGGAGCAAAGAATTTTATTGCAAAAGTACGCACGCACATTTATGTATGTGTATGTTTGTATGGACGAGTGAATGTGGTTGAACGACTCGCATGGGACCTCGTCTTTATAGCGCCAACTATTCAGAGCTTCGATACACCATTCATTTGTCAAGCCGTCTGAAACTGATGTGTGTATACGTTTTTATCCGTGCAATCGAATTGTGTGACGGTTAAACGTGAACAACGCGACCACGTCAAACAAATCGTTCCGTTTGCAATATATGTACACGAGCTTTTGCTGTTTGAAATAGCTTTCTCTTCCAGTTTGGTATAAATGTACACGTATCAACGGGTCGCATGTCCTCTCCAGAATTCTCTTGTGAACAGCGTTGAAAATGGAACTGATACCGTCGAGTTTCTACTTCTCATTTGGGCTTTTGCAGTTGCGCTCCATCTCCCTGAATTACATTTGGATGGATTGTCATTGAGAAGGGTTTTCGCACTGGGCTTTTGGCTATTCCCTTATCGTCACAGTTTCAAAATTTGTACAATATGTTTCACTGTGAGTATCGAATCTCCGATACAAATACAATCAAAGCGAAGAGTCTGCTCGATCAAATCATTTGTTTATTCCATGATTTATTACAACTTGAGTTTGATATTCGCATTGAAAATATTGCGAAAATCGAATAGAACTACTTTACTATAATCACCTGTTTCATTCCCCATTTCCCATTAATATTAGAAAATACTAGTGAATCAACTCGTATATTATTTAAACCGGATAAAATATACTGATCTATTGGCAAATACTCCGAAGTAAATCGCATCCCGAGGAGACAAATAATGACAATCCGCGCGAGTGCTGCATACTAATTTAAGGATGTGAACAAATTTCATCCACCTAAAACTGATTCATTGTCCTGAATTATTTCCACCAGAAACAAATTAATCCACTGACATAATACACAAATTAGAATAAATGTGCTAAGTTCATATTATTTAGTAATGAAAAGTTCAATAATCACACCGCATCCTGAGACACAATTCATTGGCGTCATAAAAGATTTAGTGTGCACGACATCTGCTATTCTTTTCATCTCAAGATTCAGAACATTACGAAACTCAGCGAGATCGCACATTTGTCTTGTCTGTTGGAGTGTGCGCCGGTTCTCAAGTACTCTACATCACTCCAGCAATTCAGGAAGGTGAACAATCGGGATAATAATTTTTAGGGTCTTCTGAATTTTCAATTCAGTGTTATTTATTGTGAACTTTTGTTCTCGACAACACGCACGTTTTACGTCGCATGCTGCTTTTGTTCATTTTTTTCTCATCTCCTTGTTTATTTCATGAGATAACTTACATTTGTTTATTATTATATAATAAATCTTCCTTTTCTTTTCTTTGATATCGAAGCGAATGGTCAAGGTTACTCGCTGAGGAATATCAATACAAAAAAACATTCATAGTACAATCGTGTTGTAATAACATATCGCATATCGCACACCAATACGTTCGTCTTTGAAATTTGTAGTATCTCAGAATGCAATAAATTTCATTGTAAAATCCTACCGACGATTTATAAGCTAAGTCTTAATTAAAGTTTCTTTCACACAAACCAGAATTAAATCCCTTGAAAAATATCCACAGAGAAAAAGAAAAAAAGAACAAATAGAAAGCCGAATAAACGTTGATCAAAGCCGATTATAAATTAGCGTTAACATTGTCCTCACAAATAATATATCACACGAAAATAAAAAAACAAAACAAAAAATAATAAATAAATATTCCGGATACGAAATTTGATTCAATATTTGTCATGCGGAATGAATTATAATTTAATTTTTGGTTGTGTGCCATTATCATCGGAAATGAATCCTTTATTTGTGCCGGCGGAATTGCAGGTAATTTGGCGTGTAAGAGAGTGGCGTCACACACATGTACACACATGAACATTGAAATAACACACACGGACGCACACATGAATTGGCTCGCTGCACGACCGATCTTCATGAATTATCCGCAGGGGATGCGTAACCACGCAGCTTTGCAGTGTGGCACAATAATTCTCTCTCTATTCCTCTCTAACGCTCTCCCCTCATACCGGCCTTGTCTCACCCACTTGCTCTCTGATATTGTTTATATACATACGATGTATAGGTATGTTGAATAGTTGCAACTATATGTAGGTGGTTGGGTGGTACACACGTTGCTATACGTGACGCGGGATAATTTATTCGTTCGTGTCATAATTGCGATATCGCATGCAATGCCGATATATATTGCGGGTTCTCGGTTTGCTCTCGTCGGTGCCGCGTTCAAACTCACTCCCTAGTATAACGTCCCGAGAATCGTCCAGTGAATATCGAGCGAATTAATATTTAACTCATGCGAATTGGGGTTCAGCATTGTCATTGGCAAACTCGTATTATTGTCAGAAACATTCATAATATTATGCAAATAAAAATCATCAGATATTTCATTCCATTGAATTGTGTGAATGATTTGTAGATGGAATTGATCAATTTTCCATTGTCTAAATCAAGGCCTTTTATTCGCGTTGCGATAACGTCACTGTAAGTTAGCCTGCTGTGATTGATAGTGCGTAATTTCGAGAGCATGAATTAAATCGGATTAATTAAGACGGAATGAGATGAGTTTCATGAAATATATCAAGCCCCGATTGGATTTAAATCCACCAATAACGCTTCATCGAAAATAATTGGAGTGCTGTTCAAGTATTTGACAGTTATCTCTGAACATTTATATGGTTGATAAAGGATTTATTAAATTTACCAACATGTAGAGGTTAATAATCACGAAAATCTATTGTCCCTTTTACGGCTTGTCGTATCCGTTTAGTTTGAATTATAGAGACTGCGAACGTCCATTTTTGCATGATAAATATATTCAAATCATATAATTGATTTGCAATACAATTAATTTATGAATTGTTTACTCTAAGGTAGATTCAACACTTTCACAAATTTCTGAAGAGAATTTGACTCTGTAATTCAACTATGAAAATATTCTTCAGAAAATAAAAATCACTGTTCACTCGATTGTATTTATTCATCAAATTTTCCACATGAAAAATAATACTGTGGTGCAAATTTTCTCAATAGACATTGCCCACATAAACAAGAATAATCGAACAAACAGCATTGAAATCATAACTGTAATTTTCCTCTTCCTTGGCTCGAGTGAAAGAAATGAATGAGCAATAATTGTCGATTATCAATCATTTCCTTTTCCAGTCGAGTATCAGGAAGATAAAAAAAAACGAGGAATGAATGTATATGAAAGCAAAAAAATGGATGATACGCTATCGACATATAAATGGTTCGACATCGGCAGATAAGGGAAGCATAAATACGTGGTATAGAGATAGAACAGGAGCTATCGATTAGATCATACATGCGATGGGAAAAGGTTTGGGATCCGATATCACGATGGTCGTTTAGGTTGGCTGAAGTCATTCCCTATATAAAACGATAACATCTTTTCCGGTGAGGAGGTGGAATGAAGATAGAACGAGAAGAAGGGCAGAAGAGACGATGAGGGAAAAAAAAGGTGCAGTTTTGGATTAGCGTCAGTGAGAGGCAGCTTGAGCGATGTAGCTCACTTAAATATACATAAACTCTCTTGGCATCTTGCCGTCATAAATTTGCGATAATGTTGTCTTGCATGATATACTGATGGTGATATCATTTGAAATCGATATAGATTATCACCAGATTTTTTTATTTAATACTATAAAGATTTGTTCAATGTCAAAGAAAAATAAACGAAATTTCATTGCTGATAGAATGTCAACTGTGAAATGAACAGTGAATTATTGATTTGTTACTATTTCTATCCAAGCCTGAACTTCTTCACGGAATATTAAAATAGCGAATGGCTATTTTAAAATTTTTATAATTAATTCAACACAGCTGTTCACTGTATAGTTAAATCGTCTATTTTCATATTTTTGTTAATGTAAGTACAAATAATAAATTATAAAAGTTTATAATGATTCTTTTCACGTCTTCGAAGTGTTCTTGCCGTCAGGTAATGTCGACGGGCAAATATGCATTGCGAAAATGACGTCTGAGGCAGTAAAGAGATAAAGAGAGGAGAGAGAGTGTGCGAGTAGAGTGAACGGGCAGATAAAAAAAAAGAAAAATAAAAGGGAAAATGCATATAAATGGAGAGGAGGAACTGGGCGTCGTTGGAAGTTTCAACTCGATGAAAGTGTAGAGCGGAAGTGGGCGAGAGTGAGAAGGAAAGAGCGGAAGATGGAGAACCTAGAAGAAGAGTTGCGACGAGCGGGCTTCGTCGAAAACGACGGCGGTGGTAAGAAACGGACGGTATACCGATGAATAATGTATTTTACAGTTGCGAGAAGCGATACATTATGCCGAATCGCGTGGCTCGCTTCGTCTGGCAATAATAACCGCCACTACTTGAGGCAAAAATCGTGAATAGAAGGAATAAGAAAGTCGAAAGAAGCAAGAGTGGAAGAAATGAAATTAAGAAAAAAGGATCAGAGCCGAGGAAAAAAAAATTTGGTTAGTAGGAAAAAAAAAAAGAAAGAGAAAAATCATCTTTCCGTGACGTTCTTTAAATACTTAGGTATTATAATGCAGCCTCAATTCTATATAACTGTATATTTATGTGGTAATTTTTTGATAAAATCATAAACGTGAAATTTTTCCTTTCATAAAATTGTATACATTCAACACAAAATTGTGGTAATAATATTTTGTTGGAGTTTCATTACATTGAAATGAGAAATTTAATTCACAATATTTGACCACCATTAATTCTTTATAAACATTTATAATACAACAGTAGACATGAGAATTATAGTTTGAATTAATAATTCATAAGTCTTAATTGATTTAGAAATGATTAATTATTGTTGTTGAAATTGAAGGTTAAAAAAAATACGGCTGGTATTTTTTTGCATTAATTTTTTCCCAACTATCATTTTACTGGTAATTAAATCGTCGGATATACTTCAGCACTTCACTTCTGCAATTATTGGTTGGAATGAAACGTAATTGAATGTCAATAAAACTCAACACAATTTTTTCACAACGATCAAACTCAATTTCTCCTCTAACTAATAATTATCTCAATTCTTTTTTTTTTATCTCTACAACTTCGAAATATGAAATTATCTCTTCTCTCAATTTCTATGACTTTTACATTTCTAATTCTTCGAACGAACTAATCGTGAAAGACATAAATTTATGAAATAAAGCACCATAAATCATAGTGGATAGATGCAATACAGAAAAGTCATTTACTAATGAATGATTTTAAGTGATGAAAATGAAAGTTTGATTGGTAGTTGGAATTCAAATCAGAACGGAGCAAATGGACTTATGAATACTCCATACACTGTACATGTACGCGAAGTTGGTAAA
Organism: Meteorus colon; assembly: GCA_030523085.1. Classification (NCBI taxonomy): domain Eukaryota; kingdom Metazoa; phylum Arthropoda; class Insecta; order Hymenoptera; family Braconidae; genus Meteorus; species Meteorus colon. Next base: position 828,326 of record JAPYZH010000004.1, read on the forward strand.
CTCAGTGGGGATGTTGTGGTTTGAGATTTGCCATAATCGATTCTACAAATGATGCATCAGTCGCGTGTATAGAATATAGATGGGGAACTTTGGAATATATATAATGCGGTTATATACACATTCAGACTGTTGTATATATTATTGAAAGGCGTTATAGATGTCTTAATATTCTGATATTGCTCAAAGTCCCAAAACTTGAAACCACTATAGACGCTGCTTATATTTATTCATCTATATGTTCACCTCATTACTTATACACCAATATATATATTGTGAAGTCATTCAAGTTGGATCTTGTAATCAGTAGGGCGTGCAGTCGATGTTGATTTGTATATATGAAGCTGAAGTTGGGCACGCAGACTTATAATTGCTTGCGGGACCCATCAAAGTTGAGCTCAACTGTCGTCGACATATTAATTCATGAATTAATGGACCATAATGAGTCCATCAACGAGATTTTAGCGTCTGGTTTTGTAACAGATTTATAATTGTCCAATTTCCGGTAGGGAAAATGTTTCAATAATATTCGGAAGATATTGTTATTCTGTTCGTATAAATTGCGAATATTCACAAGATTAAGTTTGTTCAATTTTTCTGTTGAAATACGGAGGAAATTTTAATTGAAACTGATCTTTCTTGATGTTTATTCGTGATTTTGTTTTTTTTTTCATAGCATTTTGAAACGATTGAAGAAACTTTGCTCATATTAAGATATCATTTTATTATTTGATGCCACTTTACGTAACTATTTGTTATCTATATGCGTTATATTGCATGGAAGTTTACTACAGTTAGTAATGATTATTGCGTTAATTCACGGAGTTTTAGATTTAATCTACTCACTGTATATTGAGTTTTTAATTTCCCTTTTTATCCGCTCTCGAGATGACGTGGTATATATTGAACACCGACAAACCGACAATTGCTTTATGTCACATTTTTTGTCGTAGTGCAATATATCTAAAAAGTTACGTATTTTTTTTCTATATTACCCAGGATAGAATTTTCCAGCTGATCATAATGCAAACATTTATCGCTTGTCCTTGAATGCTCAGCACGACAAGAATTGTAAACGAACAAAAACCAAAAGTAAATTGATAACTTGGCATAAGTATCAAATAATATTATCAATTTCGAACAATTTTACTGGAAGGAAAAGAAAAATATTATGGAGATAATATTCTTGAAGAAATGTTGTCGTTGCTTCTATTTTCAGAGTTTCTAAAAATAACATACAAACGACATCAGATTGATAAGAAATCCTAGTAATTATCACGCACTAATTTTCTGACTTGAGCATAGAGAGAAATACAGAGAGCTTCGATGAAAAAAAATCCCTGACAATGATTATACTTTCTTGAAATATCCAGTTAAAATGGAATATCGACAGTTAATTCAGTATCAAGTGAAAAGAGCAACGACGGTTGCTCGTATAGTCTCAAAGGAAATTTCATGCAGTCTCTACTCGTTTTAGCTCTATTTTCACTAACTAACAACGAAATTTAAACAAACAAAAATAAAAAGGGCAAAAATCAATTCGTGAACGTCAGAATTCCAAACGGCGGATAAAATGTCACTCTATTTCTGTCATATTGCCGTCATATAAATTCGTGAATCTGTTTTGCTTGACAGTGCTATGTCGCTGATTGACAGAGTTATATTCGCAATTTCTCATAAATTAGTAAAACTAAGTGAATTAATAACAAGATCGCATGCATAAATAATTCCGTGGCATGTCAAAGTCTCACAGAGATTTCGCTATACTGTCGATAATAATACAAACTATTGATGAATATATTTTCACGCTTATCTCAGAGTGTTGCAGCAGTAGAATTTCTCATAAAACATTGAGGAATTCATATTCAACATCAAGAAAAATGCTTTTTGCATGAGAAAGAAAGAAACAATCAAAATTTGTCGTATGAAATAAATTCACTTAATTAAATCATCCTATTTTCGTGAATTCTATTCATAGCGATGCCAAATTGATTATCAGAGCAAAAAATTTCACCTGAACTCATAAAATAACAAAATGCCATAGACGACCTCGTACAACGTGTTGATTTCTATAAATATCGAACAGACAGTATATCACATGCACTCTATCGAGAATAAAGAACTTCACAGAGATAAAAAAATGTTTAATTACACTTTTCTACTGACAAAAATATTCTTCTATTTGCGTTTGATACTGTGTTACATTTATAATTCTAGACATAACAGACAGTCTCTCAACAGCAGAGCAGAGCGATTGGCTTGATATCTCAATTTCTTTTAATATCTGCACGTGAATAAAATAATAATTCAAGAATAAGATACATTAAAACTGTATGAGACTAATACTTCAATATTTGTTTTTAACAATTCATCAGCTGATTCGTTTCATCATCACGCATCTTCTCTTATATTAAAACAATAATTCACAAGCCAATTAAACATTTAAAATGTCACAATCATGCTCAAGATATTTAAAATCTTGAACCATCTGAATGGTAATTCACAAAATCTGCATTTAAATTAAAAACAACACCAATCAATCCTCGTTCTAAACGCTACAATAAATATTCCCTCAATTACAAATTCTCATTTCCTGTGCAATATTCGATTCTCACAATTATACCAAAACAGTGTGTGCGAGTGCACATAAAATTAAACCGAAATCCGCGATCACATTGAAACAAGAAAACTTTTCTGTATTAAATTACAAATAATGTACATATAGAAACAAGTTTATCCATTTGGGGATTGATATCTTTGAATGAACAGAAACTAAATTCACCAGAGAATTAAAGCGATATACATACACATACAGATATGCATCTCTCTGCACTCATACACACATGGATATACTAGAGGAATGCAAAGATGAGATGTACAATGACGATGAGAGAGTAAGCAAGAGGACTGCTAAACAAGTCTACTACATGAAGTTTCGTTGTATTGCGCAAGAGAAAGGAAAAGGGATTCACCCCTCAGAGGAAATGAGAATCAGAGTCGAAACATGGCAGCAGTGCAGATGTAATTAATTTTGCTCAAGCACATTTGAATATCTATATATTTACACGAATACACCTATGTGTATATCGGTATATGAACCTTGGAAGTAAAACGGATGAAAGGGGGAAGGGAAAATGAGGTAAGAGAAGGTGGAAAGTCTGTGTATTACATGCATGCTTGCGACTCATGTGAATCCAACGATGTAGATCTCAATGCACACACATTTCCACAGTACATACACACAGCTTATAGTATTATATATATATTTATATACCCACTAGCTAAATCCTCAAGTCTATGTACAGTACATTGTATCGTATATAACCTGAGACAAAGCATGCTTCGTTACAGTTTGAACGTGACCTTCACTTGGATGGATATACAAAGTGAAGTTAACTTTGAGAATGGTGTGCTCAAGACTTGGTTAAAGAAAGGAGCCAACGTGAGCACGTGGGTCGATCGTTGTGATAATGATGCTCGCGGTGATGCTCGTGGAAATATTGTAGAGGTGGTTCGAGGGAGGGGCCGAAGCAAGAAATAGATGGCAAGAGAGATAGTACGGTGGACACTCACGATAATGCGCGGGAAACAGGGTCGTCGAGTTAACCAGAGTCAACTAACCCAATTAACCTTTGACTCTATTCGGAGTTCTCTTGATGTTAACTGGAGTGTTTTACGTGGATTGAAGATTAGACAGTGGACGAAGGATTCGGAAGAATGAGAGGATGAAGGAAAAAAAAGAAGGAATGTGGACAAGGAGTTTGGAAAATTCACTGTCAGAGATACTTAGTATCAGGAGGATTAGGAGGCTTTTAGTGATGGGATAATCAAGGGAATTGTTTATTTTTATTTATTGTTCTGTTTTTTATTTGGAAAAGGTGCGTGGGGATTTATTTGGTATATGGGATGTGATTCAGTGATGAAATTGGAAATTGTGGGAGGTACAAATATTATGGGAGCATAGTGTGGGAATCGATGAATGTTAATGGCGAAAATATATTTTTTTGTAGTGGCCAATACGATATTTCGTCAATTAATTTACTGATTGAATGCAAACAAAGCTTATTTGATTGATATGTAAATTCTTGTCATTCCCCAGCAGTTTGATATTCAAAAATGTGTGGGATAAAACAAATTTTTTTGGACAACTACCACTTTTCTCTTCCCTATGTTTTTGAACAACGATGGTTTTTATGAGGAATATTATCTTCACATGAATATTAATTGAAAAGAATAATTGATACATGCAACGTTTCACATCGATTATCTATTTTATTTTTATAAGAATAATTATTAAGTTTGCTTCTTACATGCGAAGATATATTGACTCTGGGAAATTTAAATATAATAACCAAATTACCATAATACAACACAACCATATTTCCATAATATAATTTTTTAGTTTTCATAAAGCTGCATACATGAAACAGATAAAAAATAAAACCCTGGCAAAAATTAACATATCAAAAATGACAATAACTTTCATGAATAAAAATCACTTCTCAATCTTCGTCAATCATCGAAAAACATTAATTTATCAATTTCAATGAATCGCCCAATTATTTTCTATTGATTACTATATGGTATATAATGCGGTGAATGAATAAAAAAGAAAAAAAAAAATTGAAATACGATCATGAATACATAAATGAAGGGGATGATATCGGAATTGGTATAGAAGAAAGTACGTGAGGATGCAAATGAAAATTCCATTATCCATATTGGAAGTAGACCGCTCGGTATGGAGATTCCTATATACTTTATAAAGGGAACAAGGAGAAATGGGGGCCAGAACTAAAACCGCGTTTATATATATTCCAACATCCCATGCTTGCTATACATTTCGTATATTTGCCTATTCGTCTCAGGAGAACGCTGCGCTGTGACTCGTGTCACCTGCCAATTTCACGTTCTATCTCGACACGAAAGTGCGAGTATATGGTGAAGTGCCTCAAGGGTAACGTACATTTGGTGCGGATAGAAGACTTGACGGTGAGGAAGAGAATATATACTTTTCTTCTGCGTCTTTCGATCTATGGGGAATGTACATATATGTCTGCTCGATGAGTTGCGAAAAGAAAGGAGACACCGACGTGACTTTGTAGACGATGTTATACGTGTTCCAACGAGTGACGCGCGCGCATATCGTGTGTTACAATTCTTGGCGTTTGGTATATCACACACGTGTTAGATGTGGCAGCAAGTTGGCTCAGTAGTTCGTTGGTTGGTCCACGAAGAGAATATCTTTCTATATAGATTCACATTTATATACATAGAGCTTTCAAAGGTTCCTTTTCTAGATCTGCCAGAGCTTGCGAAAAATGGAACGATTTGTTCGAGTTGATGTATGTTCAGAAAAATCAGCAGATAAGAAAGAAGAATACTGAGAGAGCTCCAAAACCATTTGGAATCAATTGTTATTCTATATGTGGAATGTTCGGGGTAAAAGCTATTGTCAAACACAGATTATAAAGGTGTGATTGTACATTGTAATTGAGAGTTTGATGTGTTTATTCTGGTCATTTTAAGAGAGAGAAAGTCAGAGTACTTTTCTACTTTATTTTTTTATTCTCAAGTGCAAAAGTTGATTTCTAAGTTATATATCTGTCAACTCGTCGCTCATATTTTATTTAAATATATATATATCTATATATATATGAGATTTTGATTTTAATTTCCTTTTCATTCTCGTGATTCATACTATAGCAGTGGGTGTATGCAGAGTGGAAAATCTTTTGAAGTTCGTGTTTGTAGTCACACGCAGGCTGGTTACCATGCCGACGAGTAATCAAAGAGTTTGTTTTTTTGACCTTATAATTCAGCGAAATTATTAAGAGAATAAGTGCGATATTAAAATACAGATTTACCAGTGACACATAAATATAGTAACTGAGTTTATAATTACTGAAGGGAAATTTTTCCCTTATGCAAAAAAATGATATTGGATTATATATTTTTTGCAAATCAATTGACGGAAATAATTGATAAAGGTATGGAAATTGGTGGATAAAAAAATTGATTAATCGACATTTTCTGATCCGTTTGTGGAAAACTTCAGCAAATAGTACTGATCTTGATTTTTATGATACCATTCACTATCTCTGTAACGCTACTCGATATTCACAATTTTATAGGTTATGACGCTAAACCGGTAAAAAATATGACTCAACTGTGTTTTTATTATGCTCCACATCTTTGGAATGTTCAAGCATAAATTTTTCATATGAAATATGCACTGAGTATTCTGCTCAGAATACACATTTGCCTCCATTCTAGTCGTTGAATTTTTTTCACTTGATTTTTCATCGTATCTTTTATAAAAAAGAAGCGACAAAAAAAAAGCCATGAGATTTTTTTCTTATTTTCACCATCCCACAGTTTATTTGCATTTGCACTTACTTACAAAACATAAAACTATGACAATAATTTTAGCATCAATACCTTCGAACTAAACTCTAAGAAGAATCAACATATTACAATGTAGATAATTAAACAAAATGATTACTAATCCATCAAGAAACTAGAATATAAATTATACCATTTCTTTGTACGCATAAATTTATTGACTATCAAAAGAAGTTGCGTAAAAATTGAGTACACAGTTGTGAATTCGAAAATATAACGTGGCTGAATTTTGTTATGAAGAGTCAAACGTATGCAGTGTAGAATTGGCGAAAAATAAAATGAAACATGAGGAAGAGTAACTTTTCGTTGGAATAATAGTAGAAAGTCAATGGCCCAGACGTAAACTCGTATTGAAGTTGTGCCACAATGTGTTCACTTTATATTTTCCATCTGTATGCATAGTAAGGTCATGTATATGATCCTATGTACATGTGTAACAGATTTATGTCATTTTATTTGCGACCGATTTCCATACAGATTCACAAAAGATTCAATAAACGTTTTCTTGTTCATTTTTGATAATCATATTCTTCAACGATAAAAGAAAGAAGAATCATCCTTTTTATATTCAATCATCTACCTTTTTTTTTCCATTGCTTCTCTTTATTATCTCCCTATCTCCATCGCTGTATTGTGTTTGATACACCATCGACAAGGGGGGTTTGATAATGCCCTGAGGATAGGCGAGCACCGGTATAGAGAAGCTCTTATTGCCCCGTTCAGAACACGCTAATGCATTGTGAACTTCAGGATCTTCACTCACATTGCTTTCGTTTCTTCTTCCTTTTTCATTTTTATCTTTACTTTTCCCTTTCCTTTATATTTAATCATCATCTTCTGCCTTCTCTCAATTTACGTTGCTTGTTCACTTAGCTCTATAGATATAATATATACCACTTTCCTTCTATTAGTTATTGAGATTGAATTAACATGTCATCCTGTTGAAGTTTCAATTTATTTTTCATTATGACTGAACAGTGCACAAGTATTGAAGAAAAGTGACTACAAAAGTCTGCTTTTCTATATAATTTCTGCTTAAGTTTTTATATGGATATTTTCAATTAAATTTTTCAATGAAAAAATTCTCATTTAAAATTGAAATACTTTAGCGGATTCTTCGATTCACTGAATTATTATAATTTTTTGTTTGTGTTTATCACATGTATTGGAAAATTCTTTTGAATTTGAGATAATTATAAAAAACTTGAAGGGCCGTAAACAATTACAAATTTTTTATGCATTAAATCAGTTTTTCTTGAATGTTCATTTAAATTGTGTTCATCAAGATAGTGAGAACTGCAAGCATTTGATAAATTTTACTTCAACTCACATGAGCTGAGTTGAAATGTTTGCTCTTTTGTTAACAAATGTTCACATGAAAATATTGGAGAAAAATTTCTCTATTTATCCATGTGAATAAATAAATATTATTATGGACTGTTGATTTATTAAAATCGTATTCATATAGTTTAATCCTCACTCAACGAATCCTCGTGCCTCCACATCGTGCACGTACTGATAAAAAAAATCCTATCGATTAAACAATAATACTGCGAGCTTTTCTATTGACAAATCGAAAAATTGCATTGGAAGTTTGATTGAACACAGAGAAATTTACTCATAATGGATAGTTCGTCCTGGGAATTCATCGGAGTTATTTCAAAATCCACCAGTCCGCAACAGTCACATTATGAACATTAACTTCTCCATTATAAAAATTTACGTGAATTGTTATTGTCACTTGGAAATCGTGTCTGAAATTTGGAATGAACAAAAAAATTGCCATCAGATATTCCGGACATTGGTGGATATAAAGATAGTGGAATTTACTAGAATATGCCACATAATTATTCGCTCTTCCAGAGACTGAATCTTAACGCGTCACTTTTCACCACACCTTATGGGAATTAACTTTCCAACTCTTCGAAGTTCAAAGTCGATTCACGAGCATGTATTATCACAGTAAGGAGTCAAGACTGTATATAGTAAACCACTAAATTATATACTAAAATACATACGAACACCACTTTTTATTTATATACCTAGCACAATGAGAAAAAGAAGGTGAGCAAAGTAAGAAAAGCGAACGGAGATAAAGATAAAATAGTTATTGGTGTAGTTTGTGCTTGGATAATTTAGAAGTGTGCGAGCGAACGTCGAGTTGGATGAAATTCGTTTGAGACCTTTTGTGTCATATATATACGTGCAAGCATGAAGTGCAAGCGCGGGAAATGGCTCGTCGAGTTTCCGATCATCTCTTCATACTTTTTACTTCTTTCATCACTCTCGCACTCACTCACTATCTCATTTTTCTATCTTCACTCCTCGATATACACACTCGAGCCACAACTTTTTAATCCTGCCCGGAAGTTCACAAGAGCCCTTTCCTTCCGCCTCCTTTTACTACTTTATCGTATTTGTGTGTGCATTTTGTTTTTTTTCCTGCTCTTTCTTTCCATCTTCTTTTTCATTTTTTTTTTCCTCTTTTTTTTTTGAAAATCGTGAAAACGACCTGTGCTATCTCTCGTATTGCTTGTGCCAACCACTCGGTCGTCTCATGTCCGACACAGCGATGTTGAAAGCCGATAAGTATATGAAGACACGATGAAGAAGTGTGTTGGTGAAAGGGAGAGGAAGTAGAAAGGAATAACGAGGAAAATAGGAAATGAAAGAAGCGAGAGAAAAGGTAGGAAAAAAGAGAAAGAGATGAGGAAGGAAAATGTTGGAGAGCGTTGAAAAGTTTTGCAGAGTATGGCATGGCAGAAAACGTGTATAGAGTTGAACGGTGATCCGTGGATTGCTCGAAGCTTTTTCGTCCCTATGGGAATTTTAATTGAACGTCAGCGAGAGAGGAGAATCAGAGGAAAGAACGATCCAATTCGGTTGGTTCAAAGTCGCGCAAGATTCAATTTATTACTTGGCTATATAGAACTATTTTTTTTCTTTTCCCTTTTCGTGATTTTTACTTTTTTTTTCATCTTGCATTTTTTTATTTATTTATTTATTTCTGTTTCCATTTGATTTTGTTTCATGTGTTTATTGAATCTTGTTGCAGTGGATCTTAATCAATTTCATAGGAAACTTCAGCGTCTTGCGTAATTTAATCTTGACTTTTCTTGAATGAAGGAACTACTCAAATAATTAGTTTTGATTAATTGATGAATTTATGTATCGCTGAGCTGGTTTGAACGTTATTTTTGTCAAAACTTTTGGGATAAGTTTGAATATCGAAAAGATGTTTTTTTTTTCCCGCAACGCCTGAAAATGGATGAATTATAAGTGAAATTTATTACCCATTCATTGAGAGTTGTAACATTGACTAAAGAGAGCAGGTGTGGTGTGACAGTTGCTATGATTACACCCTTTGTAAGCATTTGAAAGAGGAGATGTTTTAATAATCATAATGAAGAAAGTTGAAATTATGTTTGCTGATGACATTACACTAAAAAAATAATCCGGAGAAAAGGAATTGTTTGAAAAATTAAGATATAGCGATTAATTATCAGCAAACTACCAGCACATAAAAGAATTTTCATATGTCCATACATCAATGAAATCCCAGCTTCGATTATACACAATTGTAATATTAATCGGATAAAATCAATTCGAACTCGGAAGGATCAATAACTTTTGAAGATGTAATGTCAGCTACTTAGAAATCGTTGTCTCGAAATAAATTGAGTCTAAAGTTATAGATGGGTTCCGACTGCTTGACTACGGACGTTCATAACTCCAATGTTCTCCAACTTTTCCAGTAAAATTCCATCACATTCTAACTCTCGAGAAATTATTAAAAACTAAAATGCTTGAAACATCCGAAGTATTTCGACCTGGTTCACGAAAATACATTTTTAATTGATTCATAGACTGGAAAGAGCACTGGTGAAAATATACCTACAATTGCTGAGAATATCGTTCCTTCGATAGGGATCAAGTAGGATAAGTATTAATTCCAAATTATCAAGAGGAAAAAGATTCAGAATTTTTTTTTCTTCCATCCCCTTGAACACTGCGTCGATAAAGTGACCTACTTAGTTTTTTCTCTTGCCTATATTCTCGACCTCTTTCATTTTCCACTCTATCTCTCCTTTTCATTCTTCTTCCTTCCTTTTTTCTTCTTTTTTTTTCTTTTCATTCTATACATCCTACATAAATATTCCGAACAAAAACTCACTTATCGTGTTCTGATTTTAACACAACGGATCGTGCTAACCCGCAAAAAAATTGAGTTCGAAAACAAAAGGCTGTGATATTTTTGTTTATTTGGTGTTTTGCTTTTCTTGTTCTTTTAGTTATTTCATTGTTTTTCCTTTCAACGTTGAACTAACGTCAACATTTTTCCATTATTTCTTCATGTCTACATATGCGGACGGAAATTTGAAAGTGAGCCTGCAAAAAGAATCGTATGGTGCGCAACTGAATAACAACGTGGAAAAGGTTCAATGAGAAAAACAAAAAAAGATGAAGAAAGCGCAAACGGGAGACAAGGGTCAGGTACGATGGAGGAAAGAGAGAGAAAGCAAACTAGTTTTGCATACACGAGAAAACTGGAATTCACGGCGAGGGAGAAAGAGGTGCTCGTGCGCGACGGTTTGTACGAGAATGTAATGGAATTTCATGCAAAGGGATGCTCGCACGTAATACTATACACACAGAGGAGAAAAAAAAGACAACTCAAATGGAGAAAAAAAATTGAATAGAAAGACAAAAACAATAATGAGACGCTACTACACGACATAATGTGGAATTTTTTGCAGATAGTTGAGGATAAAATGCGAGGCATGTGGAAATTAATAAAAAATTTCAAAATATTTCACAGTGATAATTGGTTTTTCATATTGTTTTTTCCGTCGTTTTCGTATATGTGATCATTTCATATTCCATTTAATGTAGTAGATACATGGCGGCGTTATTTTTTTTCTATTTTCTATATTTTTTTTCATTATTCTTTTTGGGGTGAACAGGAGGAAAAATGTGCAGCAAAATGAAATGATTGGATTTGTCGTTAGAGACCGAGAGAAAATTGTGTGTGCTGCTCGTTGGATCGTCAAAATTGATCGTTAGTCGAGCACTATTCACAGAATAGTCGGTGAAAAATCATCCTTTTTACATCTCTGTCAATTTGATATCGGAAACATGATTCTATCTTCCATTTTTACTCTAACAGCATACATATTTTACATTGGAAGAAAAAAAATTGGTACTCCTTTTTTCGACACTGTGATTGTCTGTCAATGTCATCACGTTTCGTTTTTTTTTTCTTGCTCCAAGAAATAATTGATTGCAGTATTGGACACATATTTGAATGAATATATTTCTCCCATCAATTGTAAAGAATTTTTTTTTCATTTCCGAATGTTCATTTTAGTGTGATGATTGAAAAGAGAAACATAAATTTTTTTTCAACCACAAATAATTGTTTACCTACAAGAAAAAATGCCTTTCACTTTTTCTGCATTTTAATTTTCAATCATTCAGGGGAAGTCGAATTTTCCACTCATTCCTCTGGTATTTTCACTCGAAAAGTTTCATGCAAAGTAGTCCCCACGCCCGGCATGAAAAAAAGAACAGCGATTGAGGAGAAGTGAAAGTTTTCTGAATGTAGGAAAGAATTCAAACAATGCTAAATCATGACATAATTTCATACAAAACATTTTGTGAATCATTAAAATTATTATTGAAAAATCTGAAAATACTTTTGATCATTATCGAAATTTTGGTTAATGCAAGACAAGAAGAAATTAATGAACAACGTCACTTGTTTATAACGAAACAAAATTGCATCCAATAAAAGAAATAATAAATGAGGAGAAATTCGCCAGAAATATTTTTCTCATAAAGTTTGGGAGCCTGTCAATATCTGACCTGTCAACTGTAGAAATATGACCTTGAAAATTTGGAAATAAATTCGATTTCGTTCTATCCTTGTATTGTTTAAACAGAATTCAATGTGGTGAGTAACAGGAAAAAAAAAAAATTACGAATGAAATGGCCAGGATGTGATTGGTCCATTAGTGATTGTAATAGGATTTCACTGCTCCAACATTTGTTCCAACTTTACTGACTATGGGAATTTTTATCGTGGAAATTCGAGTATTTTCCACTGCATTCATGCTTCTGGTTTTCCCCCTTTGGACGAACGTATTTTTTCTATGGTTGAAACTCACTCAATTTCCCTCACTGGCAACAATATTCTCATCTGCGCACACGTGGGGAATGGAACGACTTGGGTGGTTGAGGATGGTGTGCATCAGCCGAAGAGTGAGGGAATGAAGTTGATTGCACGCGGTGGTTGTGGCAAAATTGGTAACGAACCACAATCACCTCTAAACGATCGGTCGGGTGTCGACAATTTCCGGAAAAAGTTGAGGAAATCCGATTGATCAATAAATTCATTGTGACGCGTTTTGTGGCATAGAAAAAAAGTATTTCTATGTAATAAAACATATTACGAATTTTATCGTTTCTAACGGTTAAACAAAATTCATTGATTTATATAATTTGTAAAATGGAATTTCATAAGCAGAAATAAACAATTTCATATACAGAATTATAATTTTTTACAAATTCAAAACAAACCACAACCAAACGGGGTTTGACATGATTGAAAATGTTTGTCGAAGACCAGCAGGAATATGAAAACGGAGGATTGTTGTGACAGGATTCCAGATGTTCTATGTAAAATATAAAATAATATGGATATGGATACGCCACTACTATCTACATAAGCTTTTCTAGGTTCAAAATAATGTTGAAAAGACAAGAGAAACGAATCGTTCGTGTAGAACGAACAAATGAAAATCAACGCAAAGTCAGTTAAAGATGCAGAAAGAGAGAGAATGGGATGACAATTGGATGCGGAGAGCGAATTCGTTAAATGTAGAATCAGTCGAGACAAGTTGACGTCGATTTGTCTCATTTGCTTTCGCGACAAAAATCAAGGGTGAGTGGGGAAAAGTAAGGGAATAAAAAAAGAATGAGAAGAAGAAAAAAAGTGTGCCTTTCTACAATTTAAATAAATCCACTTTCCGATGTCATTCCAGTTGACGATGATGGAATTATTAACGTCGTTTTTTAGACATAGTATTATATATAGAAATGTGACATTTTAATATTGGGTTGCTTATTATTTCATGTTTACATTTTTAATCCCATTAATATAATATAAAATTGCTTCATTAAAATTATTACTTTTCCGTTGATTCATTTATAATGAACAGTTTTAATACGCGCAGCTTTTTCATTATATTGAAATGTTGAGAAATAAATGAGTTTTAGATCAAGTTGTATTTTCTATTGCGAAGTACAGCGCGAATTGAAAAGCAAATTCCAGGATTCAAAATTAAATTTAAATTGAAACTAAGGAGTGGAAGATAGTGAAAAAAGAAACGAACAAATTCAAAATATATTTCAGGCAAACAACACAATTAAAATGTGAATTGAAGATACTCTTACAGAGTCTAAAAACTGTCATACCAATTTCATTGAAACTCAATCACTCTATAAGCAATTTGCATTTGAACTATATGGGAATTGTTCAGTCACTACGAAAACTCGTAACAAAATTTCACTTTCATATACAAGCCACACTCACATACACAAATTTACTCTGATAAACTCTACGTGTCCGACAGAAAATTGACTCTGACCACTGAAAAAGTTGTGAAGCAAAACTGCCAACACCACATTATCACCATTGGCTTTTATTCCGAGTTGGCTTTCTCTATGAAAACAAAATACAAAGTAAGAGGAAAAAAGGCAAGAACAAAAAAAAGTCAATTAAAACATGCAATTTTCAACTACGAAAAACCCCACAGCGAATAAATTCACTACAAATTTCAATTCTCATTTCTCCCACTTTTACATGTACACACACTCATCCTACATCCATAACACCATCATCATCCTCTCTATTCACTATTTGTGCTCGTATTTCGCTTCACCCAGGGTGCGTTTCAATTTCCGATGTTAATAGGTGCAACACTCAGAGTAACGTGCGTATGGGTAGGTGTTTAAAGTCGCACAGTAACGGCATGCAAGGCACAAATGAAGAGGCATATATGTATGAGTAAAGCACACAATACATATATATATATATAGTACAAGTAAAACAAATTGAAGAAAAAAGAACGAGCTTTTGAAATTCTTCTCTACTATGTACACCTCTCGTTTTTCTCCCGCTGTTCTTTTTCTCTCCATCTCTTTTTTTTTACATCCATTCTCAACTTCTTTCGCTCGTACTCTTCTCTCTCATTCCCGATGTTAGTTCAACGTATTCCTCCCACTTACTCCAACGCTATTCTTGTGTAAAGATCCAATTAGCGCCTTTTTCTCTCATCTGACTTGTCCCAGTGGGTTCGTCGAACACGAATAATGAATCTGTGCCCTCGCAAAGTTTCTATCCACACTCTGATTTTAAATGTCAATCTGACGGATGAACGGAAATTTGGACGATATATAGATATATAAATTAAATAAATGAGGATGCCGAAGAGAGATTTTATATAATGCAATTGCACAATCAATAAATTTAGCCAAGCGATTAACGTTGATATATGATTTATTTCATTGTATATTAAAATTTGTTTGATTCATGTTTGGATATTTATTCTCTTAATTGCAATGTTTATTTTTTACCTTTATTAATATTCATTAAATTAATTGATAGATATTATTATTGTTGGTGAATATTTAATCCTCTTATGGAGTATGGAATTATCATTTTTCTTTTGATATTTTAATTTCGCGATAAATAGTTTGAGATGAAAATTTTGTTTTTATTTCATCAACTTTTGGATTAGTCACGGGTTTGACAATTTGTTAAATTACTTTGTTTCGTGGCAGTAAAATCAATTCTATGACTGATTTTATTATACTTTTACCTGAATGTTAGCAAACAACAAGTACTTAAAGCTATAAGAGTGTTGAACTTTTTTATCGCACTATTTTTTCTCTTTGATACTTGTCCTCAACACAAATGAATATTTCATGTTTTGTTTCTAAGTTATACTCATTTTGATTGAATTGTTTCTCTTTCCGTTTTCCAATAAATGAGGAAGATGTCTTTTATTAAATGAGATTGCGAACAGTCGGTATAATATAAGGATAAATAGCTCAAAAATGGATGCTGACAAACATTTCGTTAATTATCGCTCTGTTAATTTGACTCTCAAATCTCAAGTGATTGTTATTTCCTTTAGGAATTTATGCAACGGCTATTATCATTCTCTTGGGATTTATGAGCAATTATAAAGTGTATGAAGTGTCATGACATGATAATCTCTTTGAGACATATGAGAAAGACTTAGGACACTCTCGAGATAGGACCTCAGTGTTCCGAACACGTGTGCGAAAATTAAGTGTACCAAGCGTCAGTTGATAATAATAAGCGTTCAAAGTTCATATGCCGTCCATAATTCATGAATTATAATAGCAAAATTCATATTTGTATATATCTAATCGACCAATACGATTTGAGCATATTCCAAAGTTCTCAATTTTGTAAGTTATCCTACAACAATATGAAACTAACATAAAAAATTTATTTTCAACAAGAACCAATTATCTAATATCAGATAGTATAATTTCAATTGAATGTATCACTTGAATTTAATTAGTAGTTTAATTTAGTTCAGTTATTTTTAAATTTGATAGAGCTGTGGAAAAAAAATCTCAATGCGATGACAGCTATATGAGAAATTATTTGAAAATATTAAATGTGTGAATAAAAAAAGTTCTAATGTCATTTCATGTGTCTGATTTTTCTCGATAAATAGTAAAATGTCGTAAAATAAATAAAAACAAATATATGGAAAATAAAATATAATGTACATTTTAACCTCAACTATGCGACATATCAGTAAACAGTCTCTGGAGTCCCTTGGAACGTCATTCAACTTCACTGTGAATGCCACGATAAATTTCATTTTTCTCGTTCATGCACTCGGAATATAAATCCGTCGAAATATGAAGCGAGACTTGCTTTCACAATTTTCGCGCAGTGCTCACGGCTATTTTATCTATATACGATGGATTTCTCTATACATATATTCTATACCTAAATATAGAAGACGGTGAAGCAGAACCGTATAGGATTTACCCGTATATATGTGTATAAATACATATATTTAAGCCAATAGCAAAACTGGTATATTCGCACAATCATTCACATATATACTGTACATATATGCTAGGTGTATATATATTTCCGACGCTTCTTCTATTCCCGCGGCTGTGCTCCAAGATCTTACGACCTTTTATAGCATCCACACCTGGCACATCGCCATATATATTGACCGAAAATATATAAAAAAAACTACAGGAATCTCCTCCTATTTTTCTCATTTTTATTATTGTTTTTTTCATTTTATTTCTACCTTAGTGCTGTGATTTCCTGCTTTTTTTTCACTGATATTTGTATGTGTACGATCAAAAAATTCATTTGTTTTATATTTTATTCATTGATGATTTGTTTGCAATGAATACGAAGCTTTTTAGGAGGAGTAAACAATTTATGAGACTTGAAGCATATTTATTGACTCTTTGAATTATTCTTGAAACAAAATTTATTTTTGTGATAAATTGATGAATTTTTGAGGATATTCCAAGGGGTAGTTCGTTTTTCGATACGATCAATGAACAATATCATCATCATGATTATGTACCTGTATAAATTCTGAATGGTTATGTCTCTTTAATTTCGTAATTCCATTACGATCATTTTTATTAAACTTGGATTTTTTTTTATGTCCTCTAAAAATTGTATGATTATTTTACGACTCATTAAAGTCTTTTTACGATTATCATATTGGCGACATGAGCACTTGTCTGAGTTTGGAGGTACTTTCAGACCCAAATTTCGTATTTGATGGTGCATAAGGAAAGCTTGATGAAATTAATTCAAAAGAAGAAAAATGAATTATTTATATCTTTAATAACACCCTGATGAATTTCGTAATAACAAAATCCTCTCAATCATCCTCTTTTCAATCCGACAATAATAAACATTGAGAAATAAAAATATCCTTCAAAATCACAATTCAATATTAACGGCCTTACTCAAATTTTAAATTTAATTTCCAAAATTCAAGGATAATTCTCCTTCCGAATCTATCTCATGATCTTTTTCCAGTTTGCTAATTACTAATAGCATCGTAAGACAAAAATAAAGTATAGATCCGCATAAAAATAATTTCTTCCTATCTTGAGAATTTATTTACTTGAAAGCAAGAAAAATTGCCCCTCTGGTAAAAAAAAAGTTATTCATTGTTACAAATAGTAAAAGAATGTAAAGTTCTACAATAAAATTAACCTTAATTCATGATTACTTCTTCTGCAATGCACACATTCAAGAACGAGCGACAACAATACGGAACTCGAAATCCTGAAACATCTAGGCCACCTTCTCTCTGTCAGACACAATATCATTTAACGTTGAATGTCTCATTATCATCACCTACAACAATACCATCGCCATAGTAGCTACATAAATGTGCTCATTCACTTCCCTCCTTTCCATCGTCTATATACATTTGGACAATTCACAGATAGCCATGAAATCGTCTTTTCTCCTCTACTTTTTTCTTCTCTTTTTTTTCCTTCACCATTCTTGAGAATCGTCTCATGTGGAATACGCCCACGATCGAATTTACGACAATATGATATTGCAGTATACATCGAATTCACTCGAAACGATGTCTATATATATATATATGTGAATCGAGAGACGATGTGTGCAGGGATGTGTACCGATGCAGAATGATAGTAAAGTCGTGATCCAAGAAATAGAATAACTCAACAAATAAGCAAATAGGTAAGCAACATTGAGGGTAAATAAAAATGATGAAATCATTCGTCACAGGTCGAAAATCGCAGCTTTTTTACCACACTTTTCTTTTTCGTCACTTCTTTTAATGGTGATCTTTTTTTTCCTTCATATTTTTTACTCGCCCTTCTTTTTTTATTCTCTCATTTTATTCTATTTTTATATGTGAGATGTTTGTCATTACCCTCGAGCTATTTTGAAGGCTGCACCAGTGCGGCTTTCATGAGCAACGACACGCAACGACGACTGCGATACTGTATAGCAGTGGTAGTTCTCATCGCCATATTCCCCGAGAGACATAAGTCTCCAGCATCAATACACTGCGCGTTTTGGTTCCTTGGAAAATGCCAACCATCTCTCATATATGCAGGAAGCTTCCAAATATATATATATATATATATATAAGGAACTGCGGATTTAACATTTTTTTCTTTCATTTTCATATTTTATTTTTGTTCTCCTTTTTATATATATGTATTCCATCTTCCTTCACTTATTTACTTTTCATTTTGAAATGTAATTCGTCGCAATTCGCGACACGTCATGAACCTCTCCTCTCACTCTTTTCTATATATTTACATCCGTTTTTTCCTGCCAAGCATGTTGTCGCGTATTCCATAGAGGACGTTGACAAGACCATACTCGTAGTTTTGCGGGACAAAAATAATAATATGAAAAAATAAAGAAGTGAAGGGAAGAAAAAAAGAGAAAACAGATACGAATACAGTAGACAGCGACCATGAAAAAGTAATTTCATTTCGTATACGAATGAAAAACGTAGAAGATATAAACAAAAAATAAATTGAACGAAATATATTTACGTATGAAATGTGAATTATATGTTTGGCATATATGAAAATTGTACCAGTGATGTTTGCATCTATAAAGTATTTCCTGCGCATACATAAAATGAAGGGAGTCAAAATCATTTTAATAGAGAAAAAGTAATGGGTGAAAGAAGAATATAAAGAATATTTGATATGGTCAATTGTATATTACGCGAATGAGGTGCAGCTCAAATTTCTCAAATTAAAATCACCTTTATCGACACATTATTTTCCATCATATGGTGTTATTTTTTTACTTTTCTGTAATATATTTCATTATACATTTTAGTACGAAACTATACATATATGCATCTGAATTCTTTTTACATTTATACTTGCGCCACTTTCTACCCTTATCCCACTACTAAATGTTGGAGATTTCCCCGGCGAATCGTTCTATTCTTTTGGCCCTTCTCATCCAATACACTCGACATTCAAGCAATGCAAGTAATCGCAAGGAAAACTTTTTTTCAAGTTAGTTAGTCGAACATTCTCTATCTACCGCAGTTACAAACACCCGCACTGCCATTCACCAATCCCATTTTGTCTTGTATTCATTTCCATTTATTTATTCATCTTCGTTCTATTTGTTGTACTTCACTGTTCAATTCCTTAAGATACGTTTTATTTATCATGATTTTCTGGTGTGTTTTTTTCTCTTGTTTCCATCCTGTTACAAAGATATAAAGATCACCTCTATACAAAAATCCGTTGCTATGGTTTCGGATTGCTTCTTCGAATGTATATGCTCTCCGCCCTTTGTATTTTTCGTATTTATTTTTCTCTTTCTTCATCCCCAACGCCTTTTGTCTCTTTTTCCGATTGCCACATTCGATATATAACGATTTTATCGCAACCCGCACGAACTTTGTCTCGACACTACGCCTGCACAAGCTGACAAATAAGCTCAAGTGCAAATATAAAAAAATAAACAAAAAAATAAAAAAATAAAAAAATAGAACGCGTTATTGAAAGTAAAATTGTAGTGGAATTGAGAATATTTGAATGATTGTCGCGATTGTGGAAATTTTCTCGTGACATTAAGGAATATTGAAAGATTGGAGACTTGATCTTTTTTATAGATGTAACTAAATCCCACACGAGAATGATTGAGGCATCGCTGCTACAGGTTACATAAAGGAATTCCATTCGTTCTTTATCGTCAAGGATTGAATTCCCGACAAAAATGTAGTGATATTAGTATAATATATCCCAGGATTTGTATTGTGACAAATTCATTCTATGAAATGTATAGACATTGACGCAATCCTACGTTGAAACTTGTTATTATTTTGACATATAGCGGAAAATATTCAGACTGTAGATATCATCTTTATAATAACGCAGAATGGATCTGATATGGTAGAAAATTTTCAGATACGATGAAATCAATAGAAATTTCATACGTTGAAATTCAAAACTAGTGATCGATTCTTCGAAGCAGTTGGTGAAATAAAGAAATATGGTAGTGAGGAAAAAAAAAAAATATCTTAACAAACATCGAGAATTTATAATAAAGAAAAACAAATATTATGAAATCTGGACGATTAATTCTAAGTATTTTCATTCTCCACAAGTATATTTCATATGAACATTCGCTTGGTCATTAGCAAAGCAGCATCGCATCTTCACTGAGTATATTAATAAGATTCTCAAATTATTTTAATGATGATTCTAAATATACTCACTACTTCCACACACAAAGCCATCGAAACCATTTCAGGTCAATGTTTCCCAAGGGGGATCATAACTTATATGATTTCGCTACGAATTGCAACTGTCCGTGAGTCGATTTGCAGGTTCGTCGTTGCGGAAAATTGTTCCTGAACATGTATATACATAATGTATAGTTATATATCAATTGTCGGAAACACAAGAAGTCGTGGACGAAGGAAGAAAAAAAAACAGATCGAAAACCGAGACAACGGGAAAGGAAAAAAAATAAAGAATAAAAACAGAAAAGCTCAGAGAGAAAAAGGAACTTATGTAAGAGACTGGCGAGAGAAATGGGAAATGCTCGGCTAACTAGTCGAGCGAGTGTACATCCGACTCGCATTATGTGAAAGCTCTTACCCCGAACCTCCACCTCACCATGATGTTTTCACATATGTACGTGTATATATATATCGTTGTAAGGCTATGTGTGCTCGGAGCTTGCTACACTAATGCATATAGCACCAGTTGTGGAGAGAGCAAAACAGGTCACTAGAGAAAAATACTTACATGTGGATTAACCAAGCCAAAAAGAAATAATAAAATCCAAATAATAATAATGTTTTTATTTAATGTCGTATTTTTTATTTATTTCTACTTCATTCTTCACTTTTTGTTTCATTTTCCGTAATATCCACATCACTTTTGAGAGATCACTCCAATCTGTTAGACTCATCACGTTTAATTCCATGATTTATTTCATTCAGAATTTATTTTTTTTTATTTCCATCATTATGGTGGTATTAATTCATTTTGAAATGGAATACTGAAAGAGTTACATATAGATTTATGACGCTAATGAGAAAGATAAAATAATGACTTTGCAAAATGTTGCAACTTTTCCTTTGACAATTTTTTTTTTTTTTTTGAGAATGAATTGTGTTTCCAATTTATGAATATCATTTGTCCGTATTAGTTTTCAAAAGTAGATTTTTCTATTTTTTTCTCGTCCACTTCTTCGGGTTGGATGTCACTTTTTTTTACTACCACTGCATAAGCTTCAGATTATATGAGCTGTATGGGTTACTGAGGAAAAGTACCGCTTGTATGAATAAATCTAATGAGAAGAAGGGAATATTATGTACTTTTTTTTTCGCTCTTGTAGAAACACTGAATGCTCGATTTACACAATGTTTTCATTCTTAATTTTCTTGATATTATGAATAAAAATTATAGTAAATTATCATTATGAATTTTCTGTATTTCTTCACGAAATTCAAAATAATATTTCAGTTGATTTGTGGATGGAATATCGAGAGATGATTAATAAAAATCACACGCCCCTACTTTACGAAAATACTTTCAGCTTTATTTTCTTCTGTTATAATTATAATTAACCATCAAAATGATACGCTCGAAGGCTCATAATTGTGGGAATAAATTGAATTGATTCGAATCACTTGAGATGTAAAAAATTGGGGAGAGAAGAAGGTAAAACTTCTTCAATAGATCTTGTGATTCCATTGAAGCTTTTATCCAAGAATTTCGGCATTGATTTCGTTGAAATTGAATTGAATTTTGTGGGAAAAAGAGGAATGAAACGTGTGTGTTTGTGTATGAAAAAAAATTGTAACAGAAATGGGGAAAGTGGGCACTGAAGAGATTGAGAATGAGCTGAAGAGGGAATATATATATATAGAGGAAAATAGAAAATTGTGAAAACGAAGCCGAGACTGTGAAACACATGATAGTCTCGGATGGCAGGAGAAAACAGATGATCCTGGACTGCTAGAATTGTCCTACCCACTCGTGTAGATCCGTAGAAATGTGGATAATATCCAACTTTAACTGGTTGGAGAAGAGTGGATCTATCTAGCGCAGGACTCGTATTATACATCTAACGTATTCGTGGGATATAGCTATCTAAAAGCCGAGCACGCGGCCGTTAGTAAAATACTCCACGTTGACTATGGAACTGTGTGCTTGGAAAATCCTTATGCGAGGATTACAGTGCTAGCAACGCGCAATTGTTTTAAAATGTTTTCTTGTTTGTGAATTTTGTAAATTACATCATTTTTTCACACTATACTTTTTTCTTCGCCCCGATTGTTTTACTTCTTATGAGAAAAATTTTTTAAGATTGAGAAAAGTATTTTAATTTGAAGATCGTGAATGCAAGTGATATTCATGGATTCATTTCTCATGAAAAATAAAATAAAAAAGAATGAATAAACTTAAAGTTTGCTTTCATTTGAGAGTTTTTCTTATCATTGTTAATATTAATCAAAAACTCATATATTGGCTCTGTTACTGAGATGTAATTTTTGTCAATGACAAATTAATATACTGGTGAATTGAAATGGGAATCTTGCCAAGATTTCATATTTTATCTATTCATCATCGTCATATTCATATGAAGAAAAAACTGAATTGGAACTGTCTTAATATTTAATATTATTATTCACTCAGATATTCAAGTATCGTTCAACAAATTTAAACTCTCTGCTCACTTTGTACAGTATTACTCAATCAAATTTCATGAAAACTTTTCAAAGTATCTAAAAATAACTTATCTTTGTCTTTAAAGTTCCAAACAATGATTAATCAAAATAAGTGATTAATATTTTATTCAATTGCCAAGTTGTGCATAGTAGATATCTTTCATCGCTTTTCATTTCTCAAGCAATCTTTTAAAGTGTACGTTCTGTTTTGTTGAGTGGATAATTTATTGTCGACTCTGATATACTTTTGTGCAAATATTATTATATATAACGTATCTATTATATATTTATGTGAAAGGGTTCGTACTATACAATTTCAGAGAGTTATCAATCAAAATGTAACGAATAATATGCACAGGCGCCATTATATGCCCGTGAATGATTTATGATCTGGATAATCGGTCGCTGAGACTTGCGTTACCAGAATTGTCGTTATATACTCATTCTAAAGCTATAGATATGCACGAATGTGAAGAGAAATGATTGAAGATATATTTTCCATATCATTCCAACACTTTTTAATACATTTCAATATATATTGAGTACTTTTATATCATTTGACCAACGTGACGAATATAATTTGCTTAATTCAACATCCTGACAAATTGCTTTATTTCAAATAATAATAAGCAGAAGGCGAGACAAGGAAAAAAAAACCCTTGAATGGGAAGTGTAGGAAACATGAGAAAAAGTCGAAAAAAAAAAGGAGAATAAAATTAAATGAAAAAAAGAAAGAAAAACAATGAAAAAACGATGGAAAATCGCTGAACATTTGGATATCTCTCCACTCACTAGTACTTGAGGGTTGTAAAACCGAAGAAGAAGATTGCGGATATCTCCTCTTCACTCTCTGGTGAGTCTTTTTCATAGGAGGGTGAAAGCGTTTTCACAAACGTATAAAAAGTACGCGGTCGAAAGTGATGAGGAAAGAGCAATGAAAAGCGAGAGCTTTTCGGATGAAGCGTGAATGTAGAGGATGAGTGGTAGTGAGTTTTATTATTCAAATTTCACGACATTTCATGTATATCACTGTTCAACAATCGATTTATGAATTTTATCTCTTGAAAATTTCCCTTAAATTATTCACCGCTTCTTTTTCTCTTGTACTTTCATAAATATCTTTATAATAATTTTATTGGGATGGGATAAACGTCAATTTGAATGATGAAGTCACGGTTATTACACGTGGACGGATCAACATTATTATTATTATAAAAAAATCATTTTAGCATTATAGAATTTAATCTGAAGCTCTTGCGATCCAGACGAGTCCAGAGACAATTTGTCGGAAGGAAGATTATTTTGATGTTACCAGTTAGTAAAAGAGCGAACGAAAAGTAGGATTACTAAAAAAAAATAATTCAACAGTAAAAATCAAAATATATTCGAATAGAGTGGGAAAACAAACGCACAGAGGGGCACCGAGAGTTTCGAGCGACTAAAAAAAAATGTACACTAAGAAGGATCAAGCATGACTTTATTATTCTTCGGCGAGAAAGAGGATAGAGAAAGGGTAACTCACCTACATTCCACAAAGCTCTGAATGAAAATACTTGCTTAATACCAAGTCCTGTTGTTATGTTTAATATAAAAACACACTGTAAGTGTGATAATCATATTCACCTACAAACATGTACACAGGATACATAAATACAAGTGTATGTAAACTCTAACATGTATATGAAAGAAGCAAATTATTTTTACATACTCTGCATACATGAATAATTTTCCAAGAGGAAATGGCCGTTTAGTATACGGTAAAACTTAATGAATTTACTCGGCAAAATTCGACACGTTCTAAATATTAAACGTGTTTACATACTATAATTTGGAGTATAATTATTTTGCACGATAACTAGTTAATCGATTCTTCGATATTGCACATTGTTTTAGAATTAACGAGAGTAAATGTTTACGGTAAGATTCCCTAGCAAATTTCTTCTCTATAAAATTGCGATATGGATTTATCAGTAATTATCACGTTGATCCCTACTATTTCAATAATGCTTGCATTGCATTCAATTTACATGGATTGCGACTCGGATTTGATAGCAAAGTGAAGCTATGGGAGATATTATAGATATCTACATGGGTATCAAATATATATTATCCGTAGACAGACGTTACATCAGAGTGAACTCGATCGAACTCTCGAAAATCCGTCGCCGAAACTCCCGACCGCATCAATTTTTCAAGCCCTTCCATCTCCTCTTTCTACATATCACCCCTACTTCCTCATGCTTTTCCACCCTTCATTCCTCTACAGAACATGTCCATGTCGTTTCTCTTCGTTTCAGACAGTGCCGCATACACAACCTCAGCTATTCGACTTCAGAATCGCGAGTAATAAAAAATGGCTGACGATCGAAGTGCTCTCGACGCATGAATTCCGTCGCCTTTCTGCCACAAAAGCTCTCGGTGAAGAAAAATAAAGAGAAAAAAAATAAATGACAGTATGAAGAAAGAATAAAAAAAAACACGAGAACAAATGGAAGACAAGAAGCCATAGAAATAAACAACTACTTTTTCTCATTTCTCAATTCAATACGGTTCATTTCCTTTCCTACTCTTATGATGCTATTTTTCTTTTCTTACCATCTAACAGACGACATTGGAGCCTCGCAATTTATGTAACAGTATGACATGAAGACCCCTAGGTGATCAATTGCATAATGGATTGCTCATGCAACAGGGAATTATGATTTTGAAAAAGAACGTGGGAGGTTTTTCATGTTAAGTCATTGATTTTAATTGGAATGAACATATCAAACTATTTCCAAACGGGAAGGGATTTCCAATACAATGTGTATATTCCAATTTATCTGTCAAATGTTGATAATGATTTGACAATACAGTGAGAATTTTTATTATTTTTGTGCCACAGTGTTATTATCTTTCCTGAATTTTGTATATATCAGTAGCTTTATGCGAAATTATTTTATCATTATACTTTTGTATATTTTAAGTTAGTAATTCGCAAAATCCAGTTCTTTTCATTCCAATTCACTGATACAAATATCAATTTGGATGTAATAAATTTTTATATGTACCGAAAGACCGAGAAAAATTTGTTAGAACTTTGTCGACTAATTTTTTTCTTTTTTTCCCACTTTTTTTCCGCTTCTCAAGTATCCAAAATGCATTTTTACATTACTAAAACATTTTCACACTCTCTACATTTACAATTCATTTGTATTCTTGGTGGGTACTCTGACTTTACGATAATGCGATGTCCTCTCTGGTCTCGCTTGGGCAAAACATGAGGTCACGCGGACACGTTGGAAAACGCGCACGCCGTTGCAACGCCCGCAGTCTCCAAACCGTCTACGTGACTACCGGCACGTTGGAAATGTAGACACACGTCTGACACGTCACCAGCATACATCCAAAAATAGTGCATACATCTAATATATTTTATACAGGATCTACAGAAATATTTTCAACTATCACATAGTCCTGGCGATTAACAACTACAAGGCCATATATATTTCATAAGATTTATAGGCATATTTATATGTCCTTTATGATGATAGACATAATTTAAGTTTAGAGAAATCGGGATACGTTTTTATGACACTCGTGAGTGATAACGTATTTGATATCGCTGTAAAAATCGTACGGCATCATTTTTACA
This sequence comes from Meteorus colon, assembly GCA_030523085.1. Classification (NCBI taxonomy): domain Eukaryota; kingdom Metazoa; phylum Arthropoda; class Insecta; order Hymenoptera; family Braconidae; genus Meteorus; species Meteorus colon. The sequence goes on from JAPYZH010000004.1 coordinate 855,167, forward strand.
GGAACTCATAAACAACAAAAATATTTACACACACGATGAAATTTTTATATTTATTTTTCTGTTTATTAATATAAGAAAATTATGTCCTGAAATAGACAATATAATGTTATGACATCCATTCATTGAGGATCAATAATTCTTTTTTTATTCATCTTCATCAAGATCTCTCCAGGTTCACAGTAGAAATATGAAATCAATATAATTGAAGTTAGTACTGAATCTAAATTTAAAAAATTGATTGAATTAAAAATATTCCTGATTGGAATGAACTATTGAGTCCCAGTTGGATTGAGAAAGAACATTTTCACTCTCATTCCGAGTGCGGAATAATTCTTTCTATCTGAGACACTTTTTTTCCAGCCCAGTAACACAAATTCACGACATATGTGACAGCCTGAATAAATTCGCACAAAATATGTAGCAATGCTTCTCTCAATGTCAACCATAATGTCCTTTTTTCATTCCAAAATCAACTTAGTAATTTCTAATTATTCACCTTACTTCAAAGAATTTATAAAACTGATAAAATTCATCAAGAAATTCAATAGGAAAAAAATTTGGCTTTCATTGACTCTAACAATTTCATTCCTATAATTTCCCAGATATATATGCCCCTTAATGGTTATATAACGAGCAATTAAATTGAATTGTTTGTGAAAAATAGTTCATCCAAGTGTTCAACAGGATATGTTATATATTCTGATTGTGCATAGGATAATACATAAGATTATCTCGTGAGTTATCGAGGGTACGTTGAATTCAACACAGACCTCATGGGCAGCATGGAAACGATAGCCTGTGGAAAGCTTTATACGAATGTTCAAGTTTCATAGCTTATACTATCCAAGTGTCGCCGTAGAAAATTTACGCTTTACGACGTTGCTCTCGATATACTATACTTACTGAGGACATACCAAACATATATATATAACAGAGTACGTTTGTTCACTCACTCTCACCCTCGCTCACGCTTTTTTTTTCCCTCTCTGGTGTTCGACCTACACGACCTTTATGACCCTCTCTACTCGACCTGTTTGCTCTCGTTCACTCGTAATTTTGCGACTCGATACGTATAATACCCTATGGCATCTTCAAACGTTTGTTATGTTCACCTCGTCGCAGCTACATCTTCTATATACGCTCATCCTATCATGGGTTCGTGCAGGATGAAGGGAAAAAAAAATGAAACGACTGAATATTATGAATAATGTCATAAATATTCATTGTAAAAAAACTGGAAAGGGAAAATCGTTCTTTTTCTTTATGATCCTGAATGTAGAAAAACTGCACGAATGTTTTTCATTGAAATGCCAGAAATATCGTTTTTATTTTCGAATTTGGGAATTTTATCCAATATGAATTTAAGTATTTAGCTGATCCTACTGTGTATTTAATTACAGACATAAATCTTTTTTTACATATAAATACGTTCAACTATTTTCTGATGTATATTTTTCATTTATTATGTTCACTCGTCCTATATTATTTTATCTCTCTGTATTTGTTTCAATATTGGTTCTTTTCTTCATTTTATATCTGCCTTTATGTGATTTTGTGTAATACAATATCAAATTAATAATATATTTGTGTTTACAGAAGAGATTGGTACACGAATGCCTTTTTCCTCCATTCAATTCTCAACGGGATTGTTTCATTTTCATATTTTTTTTTTCTTGATATTTTTTCATTATTTATTATTTCTCATTTGTCTTTTTTTGTGACAAAGTCAAGTTGATATGAAGAGACGTTTTTAATCTTTCCAGTAGCATCCGTTAGATTTCTCATCCGGGGAAAAAAAAATGTGTATATGAGGAGAAGCAAGAGAGTGAATGTCAGTGTGCGTTTTCATCGTCTGTTTTTTCATTCGTGTGCGTTATTCACTCTTGTTTATCTCTCCGTCAGACCGTGACCGTCCCTCATGCCAGAAAGTAAAGCTAGAAAGCTCGTTAATATTATACAACTCGCCCATATGTTTATTCGCTGAAAGCTATGTAGACGTTTCATATAGTTCTGAAGTTTCCATTGTTTTAATTCAATAGGCCTAGTTGACTTTGGGTTCATGAAACTTCATATATGTAGTCCATGCAGATAGACACACATTAATGTATGAGTTTATGCTGCCAGCTAAATACATATCATTTTAACATTATACAATTGAATCTCAACATTGTCTTGAAGTCATATCGTAAAAATTCAATATTCATTTCATTGGGAAATGTTGGATGAAAGCTTATGTCACTGTGTACTTTGTGTAACATTTATTAAATACTTTCAGTATTTGGAAATTGTATGAATGCCATCTTTGAGCTAACTTGAGGTTATCAAAACGTCATTAATTAATTACCAACAATAATATTTATCACCTATATCAATTCTATTTCACTAGTATTTCTCATACACCCACAAAATATAATCCAGTATGATATAATTATCCGAAAACGCAAGCGCAAAGTCTACGTTTCCAATCTATTTTGGTAATTGACATATGAATAGCACATACGACAATTAATCATATTAAAATAATGTCATTTATTTGTTTTAAAATAATCACGTCCCCTCACATCAAGCAGCAGTTGCGAAGCGTGATGAAATTAATTCAATCACCATAAAAACAATAAATAGTAATTCTGATATTGCACTGAATTTCCCAGTACAAAAATAGACAGAGTTTTATAAATGGACAACACAATTTTGCCAACAAATACAGCAGCCATTATTCTCAGCATCCATTCCAATCTCATAAGATTCCCTAAAAACTCACTTTCCACAGTATTCAATCCAACCACTGATCATCAATATTTTAATCACACTCACGGTCCCACCCCCAACCACTACCACGATTGAATTTGTACTTGGCTACCAGACACTTTGAAAACTCAATTATTCACAATAGTTATGAAATTCTCAGACTGAAACTATACACATCTTACCAACAAACTTATAAAAACTAATAAAAGAAAAATATCAACTAAAATAATAATCAGAAATTCCCATCCTTATTCTGTTCCACCAACTTTTTATTCTCCTTTTTTTATTAAATTTTAGCTAACTCCTCCACTGTTTGGTCGATCACAAAATCATAAATTCCACACTGGCCAACACTTTCAGTCGATACCAAAGGTGCAATTCCAATAAAAAAAAAGGTGGAACAAAAATGAGCACAAAAAAAACACGATTGGGCGCGCACACACTGGCTATCGACGAACTTTAGTTATATGGCCAACGTGTGGTTTGTCTGCACATATGTATATCCCCGTTCACTTTACCACACATACTCTCAATCACACTCCTCACAAATACAAATACCATAATGTAGGACCAAGAGCAACACTTCCCCTTGTACAATCCACACACATGGACACATACACACATACTTCACGTATATATCCATGCATACATACACACATACAGACTATCCAGAAATATTTATCTATACATATAAGCATATATAGAACACAGTGAGTTTGGAAACATTAACGAGCGGTGTTGTATTGGTGGCGAGGAGTGGTTTTCAGCCAACGATCGAGTGTGCGACCACTCGCACCGGGTGTTTGAACAAACTCGATTAAAATATGGCGCCTGTCGTATGTGGTCTTTGTGTTTACAATGTGTAACATCCAGAAGAGGGTACCCACCACCTTTTTCCCCCCTTAAATTCAATACATTTATACTCAACTTTGTGTATTTTGTTACATGTGCACAGTAACTGTCGTCATTGACAGTCACGAATCGACGATTTACCAAGTGGTTGAATCAAATTGGGAACGGGTTAGAGAAAGATAGAGCACAAGGGGATGAGAAAGACATTGCTGATGATTGGGAGAGGGAAAGCAAGATATAGATGAAAATCAAGAGAGATGCCACCGTGTAGATTTCAATGGGCAACAATCCAAACAAGCCATGCGACCACTCGGCAACTGAACCGACCGACGCGTCCGATAATTGTGGAAAGTGAATATCGACGGTTTTGGTGATTGAACGAATCATTGCAGTGAGAGAGAGATAGACAGAGCGAGAAATAGGAGAGCAGGTGGGGTAGTGAGGTATAGTTGGGAGTGTGGCACAGGAATTGGACGTTAGCAACACGATGCTCATTAGTCAGTTACGCTACGCGCGTTTGTTATATGTCCGTCAATGCGTTCCGCTATGTATATTGTCCTATATGTGCTGTGTGAATGTAGATATATGTCTACTGTATAGATAAATATATATATATATGGGGATGGGTAGGTATATGACATGTGCTGGATCCTCGTGTGGTAAAGGATCAGCAGGCAATAGCGTGCTGTGGCGATATACTCTTGGGACATTGGTGGATCGCTGCACAAACAAGATTGCCATCGATATATAAATTGGTTTATTATCATTTTGTGTATAAGTAGATAAATTTTGATGAATATGAGAGAATGTCAATAGGTGGCTTTTAACAAACAGGAAATTCTTTTTTTTTGTCGTGTTTCAAATTGGCGGAATGAGAAATTTTTACAGCAGATAAAATGTTATATCTAGAAAAAAAATTTTATATTCATTTTTCTGTGGAATTGTAAAGTCAGACAGGATCGTTACTTTTCCATCTTTTTTTTCTCTGTTACAATTACTGAATTCATGTGCAACTATTAATTATTCGTTGCTCACTTTGGTCCATTTCAATTTTCTATGTAATTATCTGTTTTTAACTCATGCACGAGGAGCATTAACCGTAATATCGAAGCTCTTAATTTTGTCTCTGTGAAACCCTACTTATGGTTTTTTATCTCTTTTTCACTTTTTTTTTTTCTTTCTGACCAACACTAATGCACCTGAAAACTGTCACTCCCAGTCAAAATTAATCACGGTGGACCGACCTTACAGTTTGCGCAAACTTATGTATACATACATCATGAAAAGCAAAATAATATTGTGTTTAAACTTCGAGTTATAACTGTACGCAAATGAATGAATGGCCATTAAATTCAAGCGTGTTAATTAATAGGAAAATAATTATATCAGAAAATGTTTCATATGCACGTAGTTATTTCTACATTAATATTTATTCGCAAATATTATCATATGAATGGAATACTTGAATAAATTGCGCACAAATATTTCATGCATCAACTATAAAATATTAGTTTAGTTTTAATCATACTCGTTGTTTGGGACAAGCAGTAAATGGAGAAAGAATATAGATAAATACACTCGAACTAAAAGTTAAATTTTCAACTTTCGCACGACTGATTATCCTAAAATAGATTGAAAATACACCCAAATGGCCAAAACGAAACCCGTATATGTACATAAATTTATATATCCATATTTATATAATATGATGCACACGGTACTCTCGTTAGCGAGCACTTGAACGTTAGCCAGCTTTACATAGATATACACAGGGTCGCCTGGACGTTGGCTCTCCTCCCGCTGCAAGATTTACGAGGTCCGGACGTATACAACGCGACTGGTGATGGTGAAGTTCGACGAGACAGTGCACACACGTGAGAGTGCAGAGGTCCATGATGTTCACGCTCTCCTATAACGCCAATGATTCTTTCTTCTCTTTTATTCCTCCTTTTCTCCTTACCTCACGCCTTTTTTTTTCTACCTCTCGTTTTCTTTTTATGTTTATTTATTATTATCCTATTCTTCTCTTCCACTCTTTCTTCCACTCTCTATCACTACTCTTTTATTTCCGTCACTTGAGTTCACTTGACTGCACACACTCGGCAATGTTTCGTGAAAAAAAAAACAGGAAAAAAAAGTGAATAAATAAAATCGCGGGAGACAAATGTATTTTAACTTTTTGCTTTCACACTCTAGTTGAATTCAAGACGCGCGCGTCCTGTGTGTCGCTTGAATAATATGGTGGTGTGCATTTGAGTGTGAGTTGAAGGAATATGCAGAACAGCTACTCGGGGCAGAGAGCAGCATGCATGTAGGGTGGATAGCGATTTAGTTGGGAAATCAACGACATGCACCCTTTTCTACATTATTCACGTGTCAATTGCGGAACCCACTCTTGTCTACGACGTTTATCTCTCCTTCTCACTTGCCACATGCCTGCACATACACGTACACATAACTCTTCCTCTTTAAAAATATATACATATGCAATGTATTATTTTGTATGTGTATGGTAGAGTGTGTGAGATGGCAAACGCGTGGAGCTCATGGATCTATTTATTATACAGTGCACTGCGGTGGACGATTAAATGTGGCACCGCGTCGCCATTTCCTCGGCTACGTGCGTTATGCCCTCCAACCAATTTATTCTCTTTCACTACTCTCTCCCTCTTTCTCTCTATCTCGTTGGTAGAAGTTAATTTTCCGCTCGCTCGCAATTATTATTTATATATATATATATATATGTTTGTGGATGTATGCAGCGCTATAGAGACGTCTATAATTCCAACAAATAATTTTTGTAATGGATTACAATGCATTCTTTTTATGTGAAGTTGTTGAGCATGGATCGAAGTGGATTGAATTTTATAATTCTACGTGAACGCTGATTATAACATTGGGACCAGGAATTGACTTGATTGAATTTATTTTATTGTTTCAATAACTAATTTTCCTTCTGTATTTTGATTAGCAAAGTTTATGTGATTGGTGTGTGTTTTTCTTTATGATTTCTGTGGATTCTGTATGATGTTAAGTTATTTGGAGAAGTTGCGAAGTACGAAAGTTATGAAGGTTTTTCATTAAGTGCAGAAATGCTAACGAATATCCGGACGCAAGTTCAAATGTGTTTTTCTTAGAGCAAATATTTTGTGAGTGGTTGGCACAAGTTTTTGACATTTATGGCACAATTCGGTTTGATTTAGATGGATTTTTCACATCAAGTAGAGCAAATAAGTTTCAATGAGATAATTAACGAGGAAATTAATTCGAATTATGTAGGTAATTATTTCTTGAAATTGGGACGAGTGAAGTTTGATGCAAATTCCTTGATTAAAAGTTAAGGAATGTATTTTTTTCGAATAAATAGTTCTACAATTAACAATAATGTCTGATGAACTAGCCAAAGATGATGAGAGTTGAATAATTCCCAACGTGAATGTTCCATGACCTCATTAACATGATGTGGATACAATTGCGCTCTAATTTTTTATGATAAAAATTGGGCTATCGAACCAGGGAGCGATTCCAATTGGGGTCGCAAAGGACCCACACGTTGTGCTAATGTAATTAAAATTTCATAATCACCCCCTACTTTTGCGCATATAAATTGATGTATTATGGAATTTTACAACCAAACTGTGGTCAGACTGGCCAAAAACAATTCAGCAATTAATATAATGGATAATAAAATTTTATGCACAATAAAAAAACAATACGATGGAAAATAAAAATAGAAAAATAAAATATGAAAAAGCTTGAACAGAGTAACAAAATGAATTATCCAGAAATAAAATAAAAAGAGCCAAATATAAATAACGTTTCAAAAACCATCGCAATACATTTGTGCCAGATACATACATACAACTCGAGTGATAAACAATTAAATTTCTACCAAATCACAAATTATATATTTTATTTCTCTACCATATATCAATGTAACCGAATTACACAAATATAAACATCCATTTACGATTTTAAATTATTAAAATTCCTATTAAGCTTTCATCGATTATTTATGCAACAACAAAAACGCATATGTAAAATAAAAACACAAAGTATAGGAATTCACAACACTCAAATAACAATAATTGTTATATACCTAATATCCAATTTGAATAATTGAGTAATGAATTTTTATTTACTCCATGGTACATTATTTTTCATATTTAAAAACAATGTGTACATGTAATTACCATAGTTTATGCATGAAATTATCGATTTTGCTATAATAGTCTGCAGCAGGTTCATAATGCATAATTTATCCGGCAGTATATATTAATACTGCAACTGCAAATAGATAGAATATGTGCGCGAGGGTGGGAAAAAGCGAGAGAGATCTCATTTGTTTGGATGGGCGGAGAGAGCGTCGATGAGCTTTTAACGCGCTTATAGAAAGCACGAAGGTATATATACATATATATATGCATGCCTACAATATGCCAATGTGAAAATCGTTCGCCCATTTGAGTCGAAAAAAAAAAAAAAATAATAAAATGTAGTAGCCTGCTAAAGCTCATATAATGGACCGTATGATTCGCAAGTGTGCATATATTGCTATGAATACATATATGTATAGACATAAAATTGAACAGCGGCAGGAGCAAAAGAGAGAATGCGACAGAAGTGAAGGGAAGGAAGATAACATAATCGCATTAACGAGATTGAACGAGCGAGCTGACTTTATCGAGACGAAGTAGAAGCTTTTCGACCGCGTGCGCCTCGCTCGACAACGTTCCTCGCTCTTGCCAGAGCTTGTGTAGTTATTTTTTATTTTGCTCCCTCTGTTCTTTTTTTTTTCCTACTACTTTTTCTACTTCCCCACCTTACCAATGCTTTTTTCGTCCCCTCATTTATTTCATTTTTTCTCTCTTGCCTTTTCTCTGCTGCCTATTCTGTCGCGGACGATTATACGCGCCAGACGGTCGTGGGAGTTTATCGCAATCCAGGAAGAGGCAGGCGAGATAATTCGTTGTGAGTTACGTTAAATCTAGTAGGAAGAAAATTCACATATTCGTATATATATATGTGTGTGTGTGTATACTTCAAGGGATTGTGCGGGCATATATATTGTCATATATAAATATAACAGGAAACACATTCTAAAGTAATATCCATCCCTTTCAGTTATCTCTTGCAATATGAGCTTTTGTCATGGCATTCATGCCAAAGCTATGACAAAAGCTTTTATTTGCTATACTAAATGTCAAACTTGTTAGACGATAATCGAATCCCAGAGGTTTATTATTGATAATAGCTTTGAGTTTCACTTTAAGGTACTTCACTTGTGTGGTGATGGATTAGTAAAAAGTATAATTTCTTCAACAGAGTATTACGCATTCGAAATTCTGTGCCTCAGAAGACTCAGTTTATCCTAGGGATTACTCAATATAAATAATGCAATACGAATTGGAAGCGATTCAAATATTATCCAACGAGCTATTCAAAGAATTAAAAGTACATTATTTGTATTTGTATATTGACTGGTTGTAATTGGGATAATTAGAATGCTAATGATTCAACTTGTTTCAACTAATTTATCAGGACTGCCTTCGAGATAAAATTCATTTACGAATTTATATAGGAAGTGCTACAGTAATAAACAGCATCGAATTTAATTTCGGTGTTTTTACTATTCAAGTGAAAATACGTTGATTGACAAGTTCGATCTTAAAATCATTTCTCATTTCCGGATATATTTTGTTTATCTAATCTATCATCGAATAATTCAGAAGAACGAGCAATAATATTTAGTTCAGGATTTAACGATATAAAATTAGTTATAAATGATGAGACACTTTATTTTGATTGACTATATCAAGCTGTTCTTATACAAATATGAAATTGTGATTCAACCCGATCAAACAATTTTACTCACAGGAATTCACAGCAAATATCTATAACAGAAACTAATATTGACATGCAGATTTATCAATTCAGTTTGCTATGCATTTCTGTTTGATTCCACATTTGACATATCGAATCGTCTCCTAATTGCAATCAAAAAATTTCCAATCAGAAACAACCAAGTCTCTCGACAGTGCACGTGCGGCAACTGTAACGCAGTGAAACGTAACATTCTCTACGTCACGACGTCACAGAATCATCCTTAATCAAGACTAACTATACACTTGAACATGATGTTGTCTAACCGAGAATGAAAATTCTTACTCTGACAATCAACATATTCTCAATACGGAAGGGAATGATAAAAATATAGAAGAAAAATTCAATGATATTTTCTCTTAAACTTTTTATATTAAAGTTCATTCTCCTCTGTATTAATAAAATTAACATTATTGTTATATCAAATTTTGCAATTATTCATTGCATAACATATTCATCAAATAAAATTCTCAATAATATCACTATCAAACCCTCCCAAAAATTCTATTGACGCATCCCATCTTCTTTTTCGTATCATTATCCTTACAATATCGACATAATCCGCTTTTATAATAGATGAACATTGTACTTTCACACATAAAAATTTCTCCATTCACACAGACACAGTTACATACGCGCATACATGTATTTCTGCAACAATTTCATATAATATATACATCTCAGCACAATTACTGTACGCAGCTGATCGATTATTTCAGCTTCAAGGGTGGTCGTAACCATCACCCTCATTCCCAATCATTCCATGATCGTCAGAAAATCGCGTCCCTTCCCCTCACTCAGACAGAGTCTCCTCATACATACATAAATACATATATACATTTGAGTCACGGCTTTGAGTTAAAACGCGTTGCTGCCGCGTGTCTCCAACCCCCGTAGTACATACATACTTCATGTACAATATATATGCACCCTCATTGCCGAATCCGTAGTAAGGTCGAGGGGTGAAAGTGAAAAGAGACAAGAGAAGAAAAACGGTCAGCAATAGACGAGGGTGCGAAGCCTAAAAAGGGCCACGGTCGTTAAGAAACAGAATGAAAATGAACGTAAGAGCGAGCGAGTAAAAAAGCAAATACAGATGACAATAAGGAAAAGAAATGAAGAGAGAAAATGTTGGACGCGAGTGGAAGACATAATGGAGCATATAGAGGCTGCAGATTTCTCCTCTTTCCCTGTATTTAGTTCACTATCAAAAGGAGAAGATATATATATATAAATGTACGCCATTTCGATATTTCTCGCTTACACAATGGCTCTCATTTGCATTTTCCTGCTAGAGACGGTTAGCTACCGGCCACTGCAGATGAGAATGCACGTAGTAGAACGATGCACTGTGTTGGAGGATGGGGGCGTGTTGCAAAGTAGAGAGAGAGCGCCAGAAAGCTGAGTGGAAAAGAGAAATGACGAGGAAGAACGAGAGGGTGGAGAGGGAAGGGAGAGAGAGAGAGAGAGAGAGAGAGGAGTACAAATTGCGAGAATTATGGAGATTTTAGTAGTATGGTCGACGATTACCACGACGAATCGCTAGAATTTCTATAGTGTCCAAGAGGTGTATTTATATACATATATATATATGACTATGTAGGATATAGTTGCATGTGTACGTGAGAAGCTTTGCAATTGTGTGTATTAACGTACACTCAATTCACTTCCTATTTTCGCTCTCTTCCTCACTCTCCCTCTCACTTCACACTATAATTTTTTGTTCTTTCTCTGTATTTTTGTTATTTTTATTTCTCCTTTTTCACCACATACGGATTCTCATGCAATCGCAATAATTTATTTCAACATCACACTGACACTCAATTCTATTTTACGTATAATATATTTCGTAATATTTGTATAGGTGTATTTAATTTTTCCACTCTTTTGTTTCTAGATTTGGTGAAAACTTTTCTCACATTTTTTTATCGTGTGCAAATGTTTTTCGGGGAATTTTGTTTACTTTTTTTCAGTTTCAGTGTTGTATTGTATCGTTTTCATGAAAGAATAACATAGAATTGTGTGCTTGTGGGTGATGAGATTGTGATTTGTGAAAGAGAATGTATATTTGTTAGTAGTGAAATGGATGAATACTTGTCGAGGTGGAATTTATATTTTTTTTTCGCTTTATCCAATGTAGTTTGCTCTTTTGTACAGCGCTCAATGAAAATTTCGTATCAATGCTGGTGTTTTTCAATTTTCATTGGTCGCTCAGTGTTAGTTGTATTCTTTCATACAAAATCTGCGAATTAAAAATTTATTTCAAACCCATCAGGATGAAATAATTCATCAAGAATTATTGCAATGGAACAAAATAGATAATGGAAGAATACATCTGCTGGATTTACAGTGTAAATATAAATAAATTTTTAATTAAAAAAAAAACGTTAAATCAAAATTGTTGTTACGAATTTCTGTTGTTCCATCGTTGGAAATGAAAAAAAAAAGAATGCACTGAATAAAAACTGAATAGAGTTACAAGATAATTCATTCAAAACTTAAAACATATAATTCATATTAAATCTCAGCCGCAATACGATTTATTCAGGGAGCGCACTTAGTTCACTTATTATTATAAATAACAGATTAGAATTGATTCGTACTGAGGCGTCCTAAATCCTATATACTCTACTCTGAAATTCATAACTACCTTAAAAGCAATCATGAATAACCAAAAACTCTTGATCGACTGCTTCATCTAAAATGTCTTCATGATTACTATTAATGACACCACCTAGAAGACTTGTCTTCTAAAAATATACTCGTTTCAAACAGCATAATCATTCACTACCCTTCCAACTTCTACATCATGAGAAGCTGAATGAATAGAAAGTATCCACTTTTAAATGACCTCGTCAATACATCATTCACTGAAAATCCAATAATTCCAATATACCAGTAAGCCAAAAATAATACTTTTCACTCTGCATTGTCAAGTCATCACCTTAACAAATCAATTTCACTCCACGACTCATCCGATGACATTTGAAATGATGAATATATAAAAACTTTCTATTTCAAGTGATTGTCCAGTCATACATGAGTACAACTACACACACACCCTAGCGTGATATCCATTCTGCCTGCCATCTCTCATACTAAAATCTTTTGTTGCAACCAACCTAACAATTAGGTATCGAAATATTTTGCTAGTAAATATTTGAATGTCGTACAAACATACACAATTATGGTGAACGTGAATTTATCTAGAGACAATTTGATATTTACATTCAATTAACAATAATACTAGAATACATTCACTTGTGAATAATTCGATAATTCATTTGAGAATAGAAACAAACAATAATTTCTCCTATTCAAAATTACAAATGTATACTCTCAAATATGTTATGCATTGTATAAATAATAATATCTCAACTTGTTCAGTCTATTATTAATATATTGTGTTTCATAATCTTAAACGTAACCAACCAAGAATGGTTGGAGAATTCACTACTGTATATCACCTTCTCTCACTTTGGTTCTCTACATCTCCATTTCCATCTCATTTTGGTCGCGAACCTCCCTAGGGGCTTATATATATATCTATATACACATAAACAAGCACAACGCAATATCACGTATACCTATAGTGTATATGTACTATAAGCAACATATGGACGTGCCCCAAAGTATTGAATATTCAATGAGGAGCGAGTGCAGAGAGAAAGGAGTAAAGGGGAAGGAGAAAGTATGAGAAGTTATTTTTCTGTTTTTTTTTCTTCTCTATATTCCACTTTTTTTTCTGTGGGTAAGGGAGCATGGAAAATCCTCCCCCAGGAGAGACTGTAATTTCTCGGGGAAAATCCGCTGGGCAAAAGGATATATACAAAAGTGTCTATGTATGTATTTGCTTGCGTTAGTGAAAGTGTACTCCCTGTAGGATGACACCTGCCAGTAAGCCTGTGCAAATGTGACCCCAGCTTGTGTCAATCATTCACGGGTTTATAGAGATTTCACCAGTGCGATTTTGATGCATATATATACGTCCAAGTGTCACCGAGGCCATGTCCGACCATTTTTTTTTCGCACTGACATAACCACGTCGTATGTATATGAAAAAAAATGAATGTGGAGGGTTGGTAGGAGAGCAAATCGAAGTATGGTCTCATCGCTCAGGAAGAAGGATTTAATCCTTTTATATGAAGTAGAGAGAAAGACGACAGGAAAAATATAGAAATATTCTCCTTGGAAGTAGTCAAATGTCTTTTTTTAGTTTTTCAATTCGGTTTATTGTTTATCTTCAGTGTAAATAGAATAAGTGATCGATTATATAATCGATAATACTTTTCATTGATGTAATTCAGTGTTGTTGTGTATTTTCCAGTATCTCGGATACCAATATTAATGAGTTTTCATTTTTTAAACCACACAAACTCTTAGAACAATTAGTTTTTTATACTACTCAACAAAAGTGGAGTTTTAATGTTTTCCTGCGTCGCATGCTGACGAGAACAGTTGGAAACATAATAATTCATTATTTATTACTTCAGTGCTTTCTGGAGAAAAGTTGTGCCAATATAAAAAAAAAAACCCAATACTTTTCTTATTTATTCAACAGTTATTTCTTGTATTTGTCACGTTTCAACCCTCAAAGCCTATGTAACGTCATGTTGACCGTAAACTTATTTTCCAGCTAAAATGTTTGAAAGTGTTTGCCCATTTTCAAGTTCAATAAACTAAACTCTTGTAGCTCTATCATCATTGGAGTATGAAACAAGTTTCGTAACAAAGTCGTTTCAACTTATTCATCACAGACGCTATTTCATTTTCGTTTCAATCATCTTTCACTTTCAGTAATAATCATCTTCTTTCAATCTTGATATTCAACGATAAAATTCACTTTATCATTCTCACAAATATCTGCACATTTAACTTGGAAACATTAAATGCTACAAAATTTTGCGAACAAGGTGATTTTTTTTCTCCCTACAAAGGAAAAAACTTGTAACAATATCCGCATTAGATTGCTCAGCTCACCCCACACTTGGTCGTCACGCGAGCAAAAAAATGAGGCATACTGGTTCCCAACCTCAGCGAGTATTATTTCACAATCCCCGAATAAAAGCTCGCTACTCGACTGTCAAGCTTTGCATCATCTATATCTAGTATTTAGATTCTCCCACAATTCCTCCAACACCCCTGTACGAATACGGATACTTTTAATAAAAATTCTACATACGAAAGCGGAACAGGAAGGTTTATACATCCTTTCAACAAATGAGGGACTACTAAACTTGCCGCCCAACATTTCTGCACTAATAAAACTGTTCACATTAAATAATGAATATATATACGTTTTTATACATCCATATCCTTCAGTTCACAACCAAAGCTTGATTTATGTACTTCCACAACTCCAAACAACATAAATAACAAACAAAAAAATGGAAAAAAAAAAGCAGAATGAAATACACAAAGTTTTTAACCAAAAAATAATATAGCAACAGTCAGTTTTTTGTTTTCTCTTACAATTCACACATTTTGATAAACGATTAATTAATCAAGAAAAAGTGCACGTATGCGAAGCGAATGAGAAAAGTGAGTGGATAGAGAGAAGCAGTGAAGTGCACAAGGAGGATGAGTAGAGAAGGTGGTGTAGTGGACAGGCGTACATGCGAAAACCAAGTCCGTTCCTCTACTCTAATGGTCCAGACACAGCCACTGGCGCAGCTGCGGCCGCAAGTGTGATAAATGGCCACAGGGCAACCTACCTATATCTATCTATATACATCTATATATGCATCATACATACACAGATATATATTTATGTACACATGGACATAACCCGCGGGGCTCGACATCCCGGCGACGTAGAGCCGCGTCGCGGCATTCTATCAAGCTATACGATCATCCTACATGTCCGATACTAGTCCGAGAGATTCTTCCCGCATATATGTCTACATGAACATGTATTTCATATACGTTCAATGTGAATATATATACATGCGCACGTGTGCATATATATATAAACACTACGCCCAAAATATTTGTGTACAGAGACCCACACTTGCTGCTGTCCATTCGCGAATATGAGCGTTGTTAGCAAACGTCAAAGATAATCCACGAGTAATTCTGCGCTCAGAGTATGCTTTCCGCTATCTCTCCCACTCACTCACTATCCCCATTTCCATCCTTCCTTCTCCCTCATTCTCTCAGCTACTATGACGTCACGTTTGCCCTCGCTTTGGCCCTCACCACTGCGGCAAAAGCTACGGCGTGACTTTATGATCCAACGTGGGATGCCCCAAAGCACCGCACGGATATTCATTTGTTCGTATTTAATCCCCCCTGTGGCATATTCACCACTGGAATACGTTGAATGGTATAATAACTGTAACGAATATCAGAGCAATATGAGAACTTGTAAATTATCAATCTAAACTCATTTTCTTTTTACCATTTTTTAATTTTATACTAATTTATTATGTGTGGGGTATTAATCGTTGGGTTTCTTTTAGATTAGTTTAAAACAGAATTAAATGATGAATCATTACTAGTTAAGGAATGAAACAATAGAGAATAGTGATGCTATTCAGATACTGTTGGATATATATAATACGATTTCCACGTGGTATTTTGTGGCGGTAAATCAATTCATTCGTAACATTTTTCACGTCGCACTTTGCTACTCTATTTTTTGAACGCAGTGTCATAGCAGCCACGAGCGATATTGAATTCTCCCAATTCCTCTTCTATCATTGAATAATAAAAAAAACGGAAGTAAGGAAAAAAAGAAATAAATAAAAAGAGCATAGCAATAATACAAAAGATATGAGAGATAAAAAATTCGAAACACGCATGAACACACGTTCGGCACGAGTGGAATGAAGACATTTCGCACAATCATCGTAAAGTAATACAACGAAAAATTCCTACGAACTTTTTATGAAAAGCAGTTTTTTTTCGCCCTTCTTTTTCATATATACACATTTATATTCCATTGAACACATACAGCATAACTGAGAATTCCAACTTACACAGAAGCAATTTTAGATATGTTTAAAATGCGCATTTGGCGAACACAAAAAGAAAAAAAAAAGATTCGAAGCATTGCAGGCTTCGTTTCTATACTTGGATTACGAGTGGTCACTTTTTTCATTCTCAAGTAAAGATAGAAAGAAAAGGGAATGAAAAAAGAATAAAACATCCTGACCAATCCGTTTCTTATCTCACTTGTTCGCTTCTCACTCTTTTTCCGCATCGACTATAGAACAGGAAAACCCAACGTTCGCCATACACTTTAACCCTCTTCTCTTTCTCATTCGAGCCACCAATGTGCTCTCTGTGTTATACCTATTTCCGCTTGGCATCTCTTTCCTTCCATTGGTGTATACATATTCACTACTGTACACTATAAGCGTTATCTCGCGTATCCCCTTCAACAAATTTGCTCTTCTTCTGTGTCCTATTCCATTTCACCTGCTTCACCGTCCCCTCTTTCAGATGTCCGTATCACTTCTACCCAATGCGCGCAGTACAGCGTATGAAGGAGACCAACGACGAAGTACTATGTGAATTGCAAGATTCCTCACTGTATATATGAGTTAAGACAAAGGCAAAAGTCAGAAGACGAGGAGTCGAGACTTGAGGACGACGTTATATATACATCCATGTGCTTTATCAATTGTCGTATGTACGTTTATATATAAATAGGTTTGAGAGACACATAGTACAATGCGTGGAAAATGTTCGGACGATTTTGAAGCAATGATGTCTCCTTGATATGATGATGGCATCCAGTCTATAAGACAAAAGCCTTTTGTTTGTTGTACTGGTGTCTGTTATATATATATAAACGTCTACGAACGTCTGTGGGAGTTTGATTGCAATGAAATGGATCCCGATGGGGTTGTAGAATGGCGCTTAGAGGAACCGAGTGCGTTACGACAATTGTGACGATTATTGTTGGAATGTATTTCCATGTGATGTTTAGCGAGAGAATAAAAAAAAACTATAAAAGTATTCTCCCTTCGTAAACGAGGCAGGAACTTTTTTGGATGGGAGTACACTCGAATGCAGGTTCTCATTCAGTTCAATAAACGTATAGTGAATTGTTTGATAAATATGCAAATGTTTGTCCTGACAGGAATTGAAGAAGAAACTGAGAGTCACACACGAATTTATGTTTTCTTTTCGATATTGCATACGAATTAACGATTTTTCTTTTTATTGTTTACTTGACTTTAGGTGTTCACTGACAGACGACCATGATTGTGCTGAGGTACACAATTTTTATATGGGGGTTGATGAATTGTAAAAAGTCTTCAATGATGTTTAATTTACAATTACAATTAAAGTCAGAATTATTTTTTTCATCATACAATTATAAATAATATTTCTTATTATTTATACTCTCAGTTTTATGACAATCTCTGTATTTGTCATCAGCCCAAATGAACATTGGTAGAGGGAATTCATGAATACAAAGTTGGATGACATATATTGCATCAAAAAAAAACGAATCAAAATGACAATGCGTCACTGATTTGCTATACGAGCAACACACTGAAATATACCATGGACAATTGTATAGCTGATTGAAGTATTGGACATAAAACAGAACGCACCAAACAAATGTCCATCACAATATTCTGCTAATAAAAGTCATACTAATTGCAATATGAAATATATTCCAAAGAATTCAACGTGTGGAATTCAACATTTTCTATTAGATACACAAAGTCTCAAAGCAACTGGTCCCTCAATAGTAAACAGATTATCAACCTTCAAATGTGAAAACAATTTCGTCAGATCTTGAATTATAGACAGAGTTAATTCAATAAAAGGTTGCGAAGCTCTATAATAGAAGGAAATATCTCTCAATGAATTTAATGAATAAAATTCCAACAAAATATTCAAAATGCAAACATGTAGAACTATGCAATATTCTTGTACACGTCTCGTCATTTTGTGCAGTACATAAAAATATAACTATGCGAATAAATACTTCATCCGAATGGATGCACATCGCAGACATACCCAATGCAAAACATTTTTGTTTACCCGAAGTGTAGGAAAATATTTATTCAAGTACGTTGATGCGTTTCTTCAACAGATATAGTGATACATCAGTATTATTTTAGTCGAAATACTGCAATGAAATAGCTGCTGCGTACTGACGCTTTTTCGAAAACACTGTGAATTGAATATATAACTCAATTACAAGTCCATTTAAAAGGCAATCTTGATAATAAAACATTTCAACAAAATAAGAGTACAAAGAAACGGTACAATTACGAGAAGTATTGTTCCACAATGAGACTATATCCTCCAAGCAAGAGTAATTGTTGAAGGACTTTACTTGATTGTATATTTGTTTTTTTTTTTTGTTGCTTCATGAATACGGATTGTTTCTATAAAGAAAAAATTACTTTTTTCTCGTAAATGAGGATTATGTTCAGGTAAAACTTTCGCATGATAACTATCAAGTATCCAATATTCATTTTCTTTTTCAAATCATACACTCATATGTGAACGCTTTTCTCTTACTTGAATATACACTTTGACCAATAGAAAGAGAATAAAAAATAGTTTTGACATATAAATTTAACGAGCGATTTGACATGTTAACGACTAAACAAAAATATTTCTTACATGTGAAAATAGAAAGATGGATTCAAAGGTTAGAATAAATTCTGTTTGTTTACAACCCAAGAGTGAGCATTAATTCATGAAAGCACAGGACACATTTGAAAATCAGCGATTATGTCTTGTTGAATAAATATCGAATATTTGAGAAGTATTCAACACTCGCGTGGGTTATATTTATACGACACTATTATGTATTTTACTGTCACTCTTGCTAGTTCAATGATGCCTACAGACACACTTACGGACACTTGTCTTTCTTGGGTACATCTTTCGTGTCAAGAGATCATCGTCTGTCGTCGACCCCAACGGGTTCTCAACTTTGTGTTTATCGAGGTCGACATGCCGGCCACGTGGTCCGGACTATATGTGCCTACCTGCTGAATATATATATATATATATGTATCTATATACAGATGATTTCTAAACTGAGAGCTCAATGAAAAACAATTGCTCACTTATTTTATAATAAAACATTTTTAACAGTTGATGAATGATATTGTCGAACGCGATATGTTCGATGCATACAAATGGAATTGGCTACTTATAACTGTATGTTCTAATTGTTTGATAAAGTCGATCGACTTCGTAGAAACTGTACAATTGTGATTAGCAGAGATTCGATGTCATGGTCAGTACTGTGAATTCTTTTTTTTTTTTAGTTTAATCGATCAAAATTCGTGTCAATAATGTGGAAAATCCTTAAACAATGGCTGGAGCCAAATGATCGTAATATGAAGCGAAGTTATAAGCAACTAAATAATATTAATAATTCACGTTTTATCTAGGACAATGTTGATTTGCTCATGTACGTTTCTGCTTAGTTGCCATATTACTTCGATGCACAAATGAACTTCTTGAATTAATTATTTTCATTACGAATCATAATTATATTTTGTATTCATGAATGACAAGTATTTTTAAATCATAGTCATATTAAATTGATCCAGTAACTGCAAGTTCATTAATGCGTTCGCTTTCTTTACAGAACAAAAGAAGTAAAAATTGCAAATGAAAATTAATTGCTGAATACATTTATTCATCATATAATTTGATGACTAATCATTACCTTGACATGTTGAAATACTATTAACGCAAAAGCCGCACCTCACACTAAGTTTTGTCAGTACTCAAAGACCAAAATTGAATTAATAAAATTAAAAACGAAATAAAATCTCTCAGTCCAAAATGAAATTTTCCTAGTAAAATGAATCAGGACAGTGATCGAATTTAATAAATTGCTGGAAAGTTCAACGGCCTCGTTACACTCTCGTGTGGAGTCACGTGGGTAGTATCAACGATACGCATTAAGTTGCACTCAATTGTAACATCATGAAGAAAAAATATGAATTCACATATACAACGCAAGACCTTATCAAAAAAGTAAAAAAAAAAAAAGGAATGCAATTATAATTGAAATATAAGTGAAGTGCCGCGTTCTGACATTTGTGTCGAATTAGAATTACGATATGTACACACTGAAGAAAATATTGGTATGAAATCAATAACTCGTGTCATTGCAAAGCCATTCGCCATATTAATACAGTGAGTATACATCCGATACGATGCAATGAGATTTTATAGCGATATTTATTCAGTAAAATTATTATACCAATGCAGTAAATTGATGAGTAAAGTCGTGCACATAAATATCAGTTCATCACTCACAACACCGGATTGTAAGTGAGAATAAGTGGAAGCGTTTAATGAACGCAAAGTAGAGATGATTAATTGGTTCACCAACTAGGCTATCGCTATATTAGTGCATCATTGAAGTTACACGATGATGAAAATGATTTCAAGTTTAAAAGATTCATTCACCGCCTATCTCTATTGCCATTTGTATACATGAAAAGATGCACACATGTTGCCGCTATTGCTCAGTCGGTATTGCCTGCCACGTTTCTTTATGATGACGTAATGCCTACGCGGGACCGCATAACGCTTCTCAACCGCCCTACCAACGTGTTGTTGGTGAGTATAAAGTGGTGGTATGAGTGAACACAAATGTGCTGCAGTAAATTGTCGATCCTACACGAATCTTAAATTTCAACTGTGAAATTATTGTGATTCGAATATTAACTTTTATTATTTTTCGTCATCATTTTCTTTTGTTTTTAATTATTTGTTCTATTACTGTTGCATCGTAAAAATGCGAACATGGTGACATATCATTTTTACTTCCTCTCATTTTTTATACGAATGTACATATAGTTCATTTCTTTTTTCTTGGCAACCTACAAAAAACCATTGAAAACATTTCTGAAACGACTCACCGACAGATTTCAACGACGGTTCCAAAGTTTCCAAACTTTTTTGCTTATTTACTTTTTTTTTTCACGACAAACTTCTAGTTTTTCCCTTCCTTTTTTTTTCTTTATGCCTGTATCCACTCCCTCCTGCTCGTTACACAGGAATTTTTTCTTATTTTCACGTAATATATATTTTTTTTCGCTTAGCAGGTAAAAAATGAAACAACTTCGTATGCTGAACTTTTTGACAGCAATATTTTTTTTTTTTTGCGCACGTGGTAGTTGGCGCGCTCGCTCCCACGGGCTATATCAAGCTTTATCGCTCTTGTTCTGACTGTTTCTACTTCTGTCAAAGCACGTTACAGGACTATTATACTGATATTTTGATGCTTTTAGTTGGCCATACAGATAAGTCCACACGCCACGACGTTTCGCGGCAGACTGGGAGCCTTGGTGCGACGAACAGACCCCCCTAGGCGATACTACGGCGGCACATACAGTGTGGTGATGCGCGCCGGCACGCCGCTGCTGAATGCTGCAAGGAGCGTGGCTGCCGGATGCGTGGGTAACTCTGCCGCGCAGCCGTTCAACTTAGTGTCCCTCTCTCTTCCTTCGCCTAACACGGCTGTTCTTGTTTCAACGTATCGCACCACGTTTTACTCTTGTTATTATAGTTATAGTTGTATCTATCCTCAAACACTGCTTCAGAAGCAATCAAGAAATTGTTTAACAATGTTACATGAAAGATCAACATTGTAACGGCCGCAGAAATTACGTTCTCCGAATATTTTGAACATTTAATTTCATTAAAATTAAATCTCCATTAAATATATAATCAAATATCTGTTGAATAATATTAGTGAAAATCTCCATCGTTGGATTCCATCAAATCTATTTTTATATAGTTGATTGATAATCATTGAATAAATTGAATTAATCATAATCCAAAATAAAAATTAGCCGATTCAAAAAAGCAGAATATTTACAGGGTCTGTTACCGTGGCATTATACATAATTGATGTCATTTCAATTAATTCCAAATCAATAAATCAAAATCCAGTTCCTTCTGCATATTCACCATGTTAATAAAACGTTAAAATTATGCAAATTGTATATTTATGCAAAGAAATACATATGAATGAAATAAAAGTCAGTAAAGAGAAAGAGTGTACGCATAAAACTGACTCGTGTTATCCATCACTTCAGTGAATTTTAGGTCCATAATAGTATTTGGAATGGAACGACGTTGTTATACACTTGGGGCGTTTGAGGACAGTTGAAATAGATTTGAGACGCCGGTGATATGGGCTGAAGAGTGACGAGTATTCTCAACGAAGCCCAAGAGGAGAGTTCTCTCTTCACATATGTATATATATATATATATTGGACGTCACGATACACACACAGAGAATACATATACCACTTTTACATCTTACAACCCATCACCAGGAGTCTCTGGGAGCGTACTACGATTTATTCTCTCGTTTCACGCGGCTCTCATCACTCTCCATCGTTTGGTCCTCACGTTCTTCTTTTATCCTCATGAAAGGACAGCGAATCCAACTACTTTGACGGATGCTATTCTTCCTCCATTCTCCTTCATATACTTCATTGTCAATTTAAAAGTATATGATAAAAAATTGTTGACACTGTATTTTTATTTATTCATCGATCTATTTCCTCACATATAGATTTATCCCAACCATAAAATTCGGAATATAAACAATCGTATATACAAGATAGAATTGAAAATAAATAAGAAAATGTGAAGCAACAACAACATCTAAAAAACAAGAACATACGAGAATGTCTACGTGCGTAAATAGAATGGAAAGAATAATATTCACGAGATGTGAAAGAGAAATATTTCTCCGCAAAAAAAAAGACATATCATCACCCTCACATGCACATTTAACATTCACTCTTCATAAGAGAAAATGCTTGAGGAAAAGTAGAATGATGATAATAATAATAATAATAATAATAATAATATATGATGATGATGATAATGATAAAAAAATAGTAAAAAACGAGGAGGATAGAGGGGAAATAGAAGAAGAAAAAAAAACGTCACGGTCTGCGTTTGAAAGTTCGCCCGGTCGGAAAGTTTTATCGTTTTTTCGTATAGCTCGATAAGTCCACCATCATATATATATATATATATATATACTCTCTTGCGTGTCTCCCGCACCTTCCACACCTCCCTGTTTCTATACATATACTTCCTTCCGCCTCTTCTACTTTCAGCTTCCTCCTCACACCCTTCTTTTATATAGAAAGCCGCCTTTACGGTGCACTTTGGAGTTGAACCTTGACGGTGGCCCGCGGGAGGCATGTTTAGCGCGTGCTACTGAGATAAAAGCGGCTCGGGCTCATAAACAATGAAAAAAGAAGAAAAAAAAAAGCTCGTAAGGGGGTATGGAATGGAGGGGGGTTGGATGAAAAAGCCTGAGAGATGATAGAACTGACGCGGGATTAGCCGCGACGTCATGCTAGCATCATGCATATAACCCATGATCTGGGTATGAGGCAGCGTACCCGAACCAAAATTGCCAGAGGGTTTTAACAATTTACCCTTTGCGTACTCATCTCATCGCATTCATTAATTATTCTACACCAAAATATATTAAAAACTGCATCGATAAAGCAACCACGTACGCATACATACAATAAAAACAAATGAGTTGGTTCCACAAGAATTTTGTTGGATTTTTAGGTTTTGTTACGTGGAGAATTGTCTGAAGCAAAATGTGAGATTTTATGAAATTTGTGGGATTAAATCTCATTATATGTGAGACGTTTTTTTATTTTATTTTATCAGTATTAGTATTAGTATTGATGCATGCGTTAAAATCCGTAGTATAGGCGGTTCTTTCATGTTATGTAACTTATATAACAGTCAAGGAAGACTTACCAATACTGACAGAATTGTAGTGAGAAAGTGTATGCATTGGTCGGTAAATTCAGTTAAGTGAATATTTGTTATGTACTTATGTTTGTCGTTTGATGTTGTATTGATATTCGACATTTCGTAGTTCACTTTGAACATTTAATACACTGTTAATTCACTCGGTGAGTGTTTAAACCTCAGAAAGGAAATTCGTGTGATTTTTATGTGAATTCTGAGTCACTTTATTTAAAAGATGAGTTAGATATTGTTTCATAGAGCGGATATGATAGATAGACTGGAGGCCGAGCTTTTTTAAAATTCATTAATAACTGCATGTATAGATTTGTTTTGAAATGCATTGATAAAACACCTTTTCATGTATGAATATATATACATGGATAAAACAAAAGAGAATATTGGACGTAGAGTCAAAGTAGAGAGCTTTTCAAAATTCATTAATTTTCTATCGGCTGAGCAATTCATCATCAATTGTGTACACTGCTCAATAAAAATTGATGGGAAATATATTCATTGAACTACAGATTCGTTCTAAATTGGATATAAATTTCTTTTGTCCTACATTCACAAACAATTAACCTGGTTTTATAGATAAGTGAATGAAGCAGATTTTGGCATTCAATACTCATGAAGAATTTAATCATTACGACGAAAGAAGATGGGAGAGAAAAAAAAATGTCTGAGGGATTTGGAAATAGAACATTTGAGGTTTCTCAAGAGTATTTTATAACGACGATGTCAACTAAGACGATGGGGTGGCTGGTGGGGCATTTCTGTCGTGACTTCCTTAAGATGAATATTTTTTAAAGAATAAAAAAAAAACCCCACAAGACTGTTCTGTGGCTGCTCATTAATTGCAGCATTATGCTGCCAACTGAAGAAGACATCATCAAGAGCGTTCGTGAACAGTCAAGTTTCATAATAAAAAATAAAAAAAACAAAAATAAAAAGAATAAATGATCACGAGCATCATAAAGACGAACGAGTAAATGCACTTGGAAAAAATGTGGAGGAGTATAAACCAGAACTAAAAAAGGCCGTAACCATCAAAAAGGGAAACAATAAAAAGAAAAAAAAAGAAAGAAAAAATAGAAGACAGGAAGGTAAATAAATAAAAATAAAAATGAAGATAAAAACGAAATTAAAACGATGCTTAATAATAGAGCTTGGCGTATTGTGTAGCAGCATCGCTGCTGGATACAGGCCCATGTTTTTTCCTACCATTACCACGAAACACTTTTTTTAATTCTCACCCTCTCTGGTGTCTCTCTTTCTATCTCTCTACACACACCTCCACCAACCTCCACCAACCTCCCTGTTTGCCTTCCGTGATTAACGCCCGACCGCGCGCACTGTCTCTCTGAATGAATCGCTATGCTTTTCCGGAAATGAAGAGAGCACCGAGGCATGTGCGTACATTCCTCATTCTTCTTTCTGTACTCAAGTCGTGGCCAAAGTTTGTTCCAAAACATTCATAGCTGCTCTTGAGCGCAAGACATTTGGTAATGTCATGATGTATTTAAAATACAGCAACAAATCATGTTGGCACATCGTGACATAAATTGAAGGAAATCGAATGAATTCAACAGAAATGAGCATTCAGTGTTCAAACATAGTTTTCTATAGAAAATACTGTATGCATTCAATCTTGCTCGTCGTCTCTACAATCCAGTCTGTTGTTTGTTGTTTTACAGTCCATGACGTTAAATTGAAAAACACTACAAGAAATATAGTTTTTATATTACGCTCTATATCTTCTAAATGTTCATCCTTGACTTTATAACATTGCATATTCAGTAAGATATATATGTAAGACATTTACACCCATGACCGCAATGAAATTGACCATTTTCCAACCCTTCACTTTGAAGCTGAGATAGTAACTGTCGACGGCTCATCTGTCATGGATCCCACAAACTCTACCAAGGCAAAACACTGTGTGTAGTTGGTTGACGGAAATTAGCTTTTGTGGTTGTATTCAATTGAGTCACGAAAATAGCGACCGATATTCCTAGTAATCCCCCGGGTGACTGTCACAAAATTGATCAAGAGTCATCATAACTATTGATTGAATGTGGAATATTTGATTAAAATATCCGATAATCAAATCTATGTCTGCTATTCGAACAAACAATAAATACATTCATATTTGAACACTAGAAATGATCAACTCTCACATGGAAACATGGAGTGATGTCCTTCATAAATATGTAGAAAAAAAAAAGATCCATCTACGAATGAACTCAAATAGATGAATCCTATATTACAATAACCGAAACATTGACTAAAAGGAAGAGCCAGAGGGAAACAACAATAAGGAATGACAAAAGACGAAAGCATAAAAACACAGTGAAGATGAGGGGAGGAATGAAAGAATCTCAGTTAATAACAAGTTGTGTAGACGTTTCAGAGGTGGGAAGAGAAACACATAACCGAGACACCCCTCATATATAACCTTTTTTCTTTTCTTTTTCTTCAACGAAATCCATTGATGCACATTGTGGTATTACAGCAACACTTGCGCCCCTTTTCGACAATGTACGTTGTGTTTACTGTTATATTTCGTGTTCTGTACGCTGTCTCGTTGCCATCGTGTATATTGCCACTCTCTCACTGACGCACATCCGTTTTCCTTTCGTGATATACGATCCCGTCCAGTTACGCCATGGCCCACAATGAATTGGCACGATTTAATGGTGGTCTAAACGAATGACAGTTGGTCTGTGTGGCGGATTAACATGGCTGCCACCACTGATAGACGAATTCTAATGCATTTCCTCTTTGTGTTAACGATATTGGCACGCTTGCAGCATTCTATCCCGAGATTAAAATCCAACGATGAACTCATTCCCTATTTTACCGCGTGGTGCAAACTTTTAGCGTGTTTGCATCGCTGTAATTGTCGTTCTCTATCGAAGAGAGCCGTGATCGTCTACACATTCGTTTTGCACGATGTCGTGATGCAAGTGAGATTACACATGAATATATGTATAGAGAAAGCATCTATTACGATAGGACAATCGAAATAGGAATGATACTGCATGTTTGAAAAAAAATTGGTGACCGCAATTGTCACCTGAGATGGATTCATGATACATAAATTGTGCCACGCGTTTTCTACTTTGTTTCAATGTTCCCTTGAAACAAAAATAAATTTAACATTGCAGTTGGATCAATGAGCAGCCAGTGAAACTGATACGGTGGGCATATCAAAATTGTTGGATAGCACCGGATTCAATGAGATCTCGAATGATTTCTGATCTGATTGAGTGTAGCGCGATCCCATTACTCTCAGTAACTCAGTAACATTGATTGATAGGTTGAGAGAGATCTATTCAGATGTGATTGATTTTCAGCCCCTTTCCATCACATTAGATGGGATCAATTCGAGAGGAAGGAGTGCTCATTAGATAATCGACGAGGAAAATAATGCATATTTATTTTTATTGATCGGATGATTGTTCATTCTTATTCAACAGCTTGAATAATTGAAAAAAATGTATGAAAATTTTCATACATTTTGTTCATCAATTGACCTATGATACCTCCGAATCAATTTTTTTTTTTTTTTTTTTGATTGAGGACTGACGACAGGTATAGAAACTACCAAATAAATGCTAAGGTTGCAATAAAATATGAGAATAATCAATAATTGCTGACTAGATGCAACAAAAATACTGATGAAATTTTCCTGTTTCCATACAAAAATTATGGTAGTAAAGTATTATTCATATATTAAATGCAATGTTTATACTTTTCATAGCCATCCCCCTGCTGAATTGATGTAAAAATTACTTTTATAGTGAAAGTCTCCATATAAATAAAAACTTTTAGCTATAAACTCGGTAATTCTTCCCATGCGGTTGGTAATTATTCATTATATCCTGTTTCCATATTCTACCATCTATCTGATATTTACAACTCACACATTCACATAAAATTTATTAAACTCTAGTTTTTAATTTGTATCTTCATCTTGGGATATAACAAGCTTTTGTGCAATATACTGATTTGATATCTCATACTTTATACAAGTAGAAACATGAAAGAACAGAATTGTATATGCAAATAGCGTAATTTCATTCCATTCTACACATATATGATCGAATTCCAGTTGAGAGTAAACACAGAAATGAAGTAGTGAAATTGTGAATATAGGTAAATACTTGATTTCAAGTTTGACCTGTGGTACGTGAATGAGGTTAGTGTTGTGGTATTACACCCAACGCTACGGAGGGGTTCTTCAAAATACCCTTGGGGTCATGGGGTAGGTAAATAGATAGATAAACAAGAGAACAGAGAATCGCGTGTATCTACGTGATCTTGTGGCTGTTGTGTTTATACACTATACATGTACATATATGTATATACGAGCTTGCATTCGTAATCAGATGCAACCTCGCCAGTATATTCGATTATCGTTGAATTCCCCAGATAACATTGACAATGGATCGACTCAGCCATAGATGATTCCCTCCCCATCGAATTCATGCAAGTACATTTACTAACTAGCTATACGATAATGTTTGCAAATGAATGTTTCTAATGAAATTCACATTTTTTCTTCTAATTAATGAAAAAGTTGAGATTACAAACTATGATGGGGAATTGAATTTTCAGGGAATCTATGAAAACACAATAAAATCAACTTCTCTCTTCACAGATATTGACGCTTGACTTTGTCTATCTATAAAAAAATTAGAGATACATCCGAGAAATTGTTGAATGAATAAATAATTGATTGCCAATTTAAATTGTTGATGAACACTGGTAACAATTAAAACACCGATACGAATATATAGAGAAAGAAATGGAATGTCTATACCTACTGTTTCGATATGTGAATGAAAGAGGCCCTTTAATTTGATCACTCATCTCTATCATGTAACATAAATAAAAAGTCTGCACATGAAGTGGGCGACTATTGCAAATGGAATATACGAAGTAAGTGAAAATTAATGGGTACACGAAAGCACTGATACGCATCAAATGTAGAGAAACTTGATGCTTTTACACTACGTGCACATATTGCAGTCATGCCAACTGGACGAGACTAATGAGTCCAGCAGCGCGCGCGCATTTGAGACGTTGCAAGCACCCGAGAGTGATTCTGTATGTACGTTTATGCATATAACGACAGCACTGGTATAAACCAAGTTATGTCTATATATGTGTTTAATGGTCACGGTGTGTGGTTTGTTATATATATAATGCTATATGCTACTGCTGCTGTTGCTACTACTATTACCGTTGGGCCTGTCATCTCAAGTACGTCATATATATGCTCCTCATTCGTGACCTTTTACTTCTGTTGGTCTCATACGACCTACGTATATGTGCTTATTTACGACCGTGCATAATGTTAATTACAAATGTTAAAATTTATATAAATGAAGCTGTAAAATCTTCCGGAATGAATCTTCTACCGCAGTATGCATATTATATTATTTAACTCAACATAAAAAACTTTCAACGCCAAGCTAAAATTTCATAATTTCTTGCCAAGTCTCCAATATAAAATAGAAATACTCTCCACAACTTCTATGCGGATATATGAATTACTTATTCGTTGATTGATAGTTTTCACTGCTATTATTATATTGAACAAGTTAAAAAAGAAACAATAACTCACGTTGAATTTTCATCTTTACTGACGATAAAATTATGCGCATCATTCAAACCATTTGAGTAATAGTTCACTGCTGATATGTAAAATACAGTAATCACAAATATCAAATTGTCAGAATATAGAACAATGCCAAGAAAAAATAAAATGAATAAATTCAAAGATGAGACCAATATGTATTATCAACCTGTCTTATTATCATTATTATCATTATTATTATTATTATTATTATTATTATTATTATTATCATCATCATCCTGATTATTTTTGTTTTATGAATTCTTTACGCAACCCCTTGAAAAGCGCATCGCGCGGTTGTATACATGCCAGTGCCAGCGGCGGAAGAACGGCGGGAAGTAATCAGCTGAGGATTCGTTGGTTTCCCTTTAATCTCGCGGTGTACCGCGGAAACCCGGAAAGGCTCCTTTGCCACGACACGAAGAACGCGTTATACCTATCCAACACACTGAAATACAACCCCACTCATACACTCATGCATACATAGACACATAGACACACACACTGGCAATCTCTCTTCTTGCCTTTTCCGTTCATACATAGTCGACTCCACTTTGTCCCATGAGAGCGAAATAGTTGGTGGTTGGTGTGTGAACGCCACAGGTGTTGGTAATACGTCTAACATATATACATACACACGCATATTTTCAAACGAATATATATTAATATATATGTATATTATATATACATATGTATGTGCGAATACTGGTTGGCTCATTCTCACAATTGACACGCTCGTCACTTCGTCTTCACGCTAGCGAACACAATCTCACTCGAATGAATTTACTTCGCAGTTGAACGAAAAATAACTGCGAGCAAGGTAAATGCATTTTCGAGGCGGCACAACGGGCGTTATGTATGTATACATACGTATGATACATACGTATATGTGCCTATACATGATCAGAGTGTATATGTACAGAATTGACTGGCAACGGTCCAAGCTCTGATTGCTACCAGCACGGAAGAACTGGCGACTCAAATGAAAATGCAAGTGCGAGGGGGATACGAGTGGGAAAATAGAGAAGAGGAGGTGAGAGAATGGGAGAGCAGAAGAGAAAAGGTAGTGAATGGTATGATGGTGGAAATATCAGAGCGAAGGAATAAAAATGAAGAAAGTTTTGACAAATTGTGAGAGAACGAATGGAAAAGTGAGAAGCAAAAAATGGCGTTAGTGAGAACAAAAAAGGAGTCGATATTGCGAACGAAGGGATTTTCATTTGAGAGGGGTTGAGGAAGGATGGAAGTGGTGAGATGAATTTTCGCTTGATTTTTTCTTTGTTTTGGGATATTTTTTTTTAATCGCGTTGGTTGTCTGGGTTTATGGTGAAGAACATTCGTAGATTGTTTTGAAGTGAGAGTGATGCCAAATGGTTTATTGATGGTACTGCAAGCCTGTTATCTTCTTGACAGTAAATCCTAAATTATCGAATTTCATTTATTGCACTTTTGTTGCCACCAATGAAAATGGCACCGATTTTGTAGAATGTTTTGTGAATATCGAATAAAACGTTACATTTTTTTTGCTAAGCAAAACAGAACGAGGATGGCAAGTGGGGTTTCCATTACATTGATTGACAGGAATTGAAAAAACATCCAAAAAATGTGACGCATCACTTTATCGTTCTGCCCTGACGTTCACGCGTTATCTACGGATTTTCAAATTTTTGGCTCACTCATTTGGCAGAATATGTGGATTAAAGTGGACATAATAGAGGAACAGATAGATTGCGCGACACATGACTGCTTTCGAACCAGTTGGTTTGTGTTTTTTTCAATGCCAGGGGGTCATGAAGAGTTAACGATCTTTTATTTTTAACGATTTCAAATTCTATACTGCATCAATACTTGTTTTTATCGCTTGTTATGAATTCTGGTTAATAAAACTTGAAAAATATAATACAGAGTGCAGTTTTATATATTCCAAACGATCCAATTCATTTGAATCACAAAAGAATAAATAATGAAAAGATAGAAAGACTGGCAACAGACATGCGATGTTACATCTTTAATTTCCAATTTTTCAATAGTAAAATAATGAAATAACGAATTCAACAATTTGTACTTTATATATAAGAATAAAAAAAGAACTGAAGCTCACAAGCGCAACTCTCATTTTCCAATCAATATTACTTGAGTTGAAAATCATGATAGATGTACACTGGAACGAATTCAAAGAGATAAAACAACACATAACAAACAAAAACATTTACGAGCGAATGAAATAGAGTAGAATAATATAAAACAACAAATATAAAAGAATTGAAATGAAAGTTTCGCGTTCACTCAGAGCATCAGATATGTATCGTATTGACTTCGCAACGAACCCCATCGAGATTTCCTATCTTGTGTTTGGCCCTCTTGACACCTCTCAGGCGCACGGTCGCATCACTTTCCAAGTGTGTGCGCACAACTTCTCTTTCACAACCGGAAATGTGAAGAACCAACTCAACATTTACACATTCACACCCACACACTACAAGACACATCCCTATGTGATAACTATAAACATGCACATTACACATATACACTTTGGTCCTCAAGTTTATGGAGCAAAAGTTTTATTCCCATTTTTATTTTCCGATATTTTCAAGTTGTTTTGCCCTTCATGTTTGTAGCTTTGATTATGATGAAAAATAGATAACTCAACTCGCGACTACTTGAATCAAGATAATTCTGACATCAGACGGAAATGAATTTCTCTCTTTGATATGAACTTACTTTAAACTAAAAATCTACGTAGAAGCAAAATCTTTTTTTTTTTAATTTCATAGATAATTATCGTGAGAGACATTTGCCATTTCTGCACAATTAATATGAACAACATATTACAATTTCAAATCATCAATGGGTGCGTGGAAAAAAACTGACATATAAGTATATGAATATTCATAATCGCATATTGCACTTCCGCCTGAAACATTAAAGAATAATTTTGTCGGATCTGATATATTACAAGTCATAAATCTCTAAATGTCCACAGTGTGAAAGTGCACAAACGTCTGTTCATACATTTATTCCTTCATATATTTCTATTTATTAATCTGTTTTCCCAGTTGTCGCTTTTAGAGTTTACGACACGTCGTGGTACAGTGTCACAAAGCTTTGAGATCTACGTGACACGTCATGTACATACATACATACATATAGAGTGTGAAATCATATACGAAGTGTGTCTGAGCCTGTTAACTTGATGCCTCTGGTGTGTGTCCTTCATCCGTCCGTTCATGCTCTCTCCCTTTCTCTCTCTCTCTCTCTCTCTTTCTATCCCACTTTCACTCCTTCCTTCAACCTCGTTAGTGATGCTCGGAGATTTATTCGCCGGTAACACTGACATCAAACCGCGCGCGCATTTTCGTTTTATAAGCACGACGAGTGTGCACGCCATCATACAACTAATGAAATTTGTGCGTGCATAAAGTAAGACAACTTTCAAGACATAGTAGACGTTTGCCAAATGCTTCACTAGCTCATTCCGATATTTTCTGTTTGAGTGAAATTTGAATGAAAGTCAAACGAAATATTTTTTCTTTCACTTATGTAAATAGCAGTTGACATAAAATATTCCGGACTTTGTAAAAGCGTATGAGAAGTCTTGTGCATAAAGAAGAGGGATAATTCGAGAGAAAAAAAAAAAATACGGAGATTATCTATAATTAAAAGTCATATTTGAAAAATGTCAACAAAGTTGTTTGACCACATACTCGCAGGAGAATCGCATTAACCAAAATCAATAATCCAATAATACAATTCTCTTTCGTAAATACCGAATTTTAATCTAGCATTAATATATAAAATATATCACACAAGATGAAGAGAAATATCAGCATAGACATGTCCTGCACAAAATAAATAGATGAAAATTCAGCGAAATATCGTCATCTGTGTGCGCGCACGGACGTAGAGATATTTACGAGTTCCCATTAGAACTCTGTCCTTTGAATCAAATTCCCTTTCCCCAAAACTCAATCGGAATACGGCATTTTATAAACCATACGCGCGCCAGCATGAACGAAAAGGGAGACGAGCAGTGAGCACGCACGAAATGGCGAAAACCAGACGACGACGACGACGACTAGTACGATTACGACGACCGGCTGCAATGAAAATCGAACGTGTTATCCTTTTACTGCCACAAACCCCTATCCTCTTCCACACTTTCTCTCACTCCCGCGTTTACTCTACCATTCCTCTTTCTTTTGCGAATATTCAACGCTTTGTGTTTTCCTCACTTCGCATCCGCACGTATTTCCCCCGACGTTGGAGAGAAATATGCGCCACCAGATTCACAAAATATTGCAAGCTCTATGCGAAAATGCTACTGCTACAGTGGCTTTTCGATAGCTTCACCGAATATATGTATATGCATTCGTATATCTTCTATATAACCATAAATACATTTTTCCAACAGCGACGTTGGCTTGGGAAAAATATTTTATATTCAAATACCATGAAGCTATATCACCAGCTATTGTGGCTTTACACAATTATATTTAATTGCAATGTATAAGGGTGAAAGAAACTTTATTGTTGAGTTGATAACACTGCCCATTAATATTTTCATTATACAATTGTGAATAGAGAGATTATTGAAAAATTATATGGCCATTCAAATAATTCCAACTGAACATTTTTGATCGATAGAAAAATTTTATCGCGGTAATTTTTTTCACTCATAAATTATTATCTGTATAAATATCAACTCACAATGTGTATAATTCGTTATTTTTTCTGTTGGATGTGGTTGGAATTATTGCGCAATTGACGGTGCTTGAAGTAGACCTTCCATCTATCTATCTATCATAATTGCATATACAGCATTTGTGAATCTTCAACAAATATTGTAATCTTCATACGCGGAATAACTCATTGAGAGAAAGTTTAATGACAATATTTGTGCACGATGAATACAAAATAATGATGTTGAGAGTAAGAGAATATAAACAATTGCTGAAGAGTATAATCAACGGAAAACTACTATGCGACGTTGAATACGAAAAATAAAATATTATAGTCAAATTTAATCAGTGATCATAAGAAATAACTACGAAACATTTGCGGACTCTCCAAACCAGTGAAAATCCCACACAGCCTTAAAAAACAAATCTCTTCCTTTCTATGTATACATTCTAACCAGAAACTGCTCGTATGAAAATAACGCCACTTCCATCTTATATATCAGCATATGACCTTTTTGGAAAGAAAGTAGATAATTGCCAATATCAGGTAAATACAGTCAGTTATCACAGACTCAATTTATCCGACTGAAATAGTGTATTACGATCTACGAAGTTCTACTTCATGATATTGAATTCCAAATCACAACCTGTATCCATAATGACTCTCAAGCAACTAGCAGACTGTCAATATACTTTCCGAACAATAACAACAACAACAAGAAAAACAACAATAGTTTATTCATTCTCCTACCATAATTGGAATATTCGCTGATAAATATCCAATTACTAATGCTTCTTCCGGATCTCATCCACAATGTGATGATAATACTCACTCAGGCTATTAACTGTTACTAAATATCAATTCCAATTTATTCTGCATAAACATATCCGCATGTGTACATGTTTATATTCATAATATCTTCGCGATCATAGTCCTGCACTCAACAACCTTGTACAAGCCTTGAACACACATGCATATGTGTTCACGCCTGACCAAAACGCGCGCGGCAAAAGCCCTCACGTGTGTTGCGTCTAGGGAATATTTTATCATGCATGAATAATGTATCGCTATGGGCCAATAGCATGTCCCAGCGTTTAGGCAGCCACGAATAAACGATATTGAGCCTGCCGTACCATAGAGCACGCGGGGAGGTACATGCCAACATTCACCTCCAGCTCTCGCATCGTGTCATACTCTATAGCTTTTGCTCTCTTGCTCTCGAATCTTTTGTGTGTATGTATGCCTGTGTGTGTGCACGCGCGTCAGTTGGGCTTCCACCGATTTTACGGATCAGGTCATAGCCTATGGGATCAAAACGTCTGCCCCGCCATTGCTTTTCTGTTACACCCTCGATGTGTGTCCTTTAGTTAGTACTCAATTCTTCATCTCAGATCGTATTTTTCAATTGCACTGAATACGCGATTCTAACATTTCTTTTTCGGTATTTCAACATGATATATTGTTGTGCGAATGAATTCAGAAAGAGAACAAGAAAAATTTTTTACGAGGAAGAACCAGGAGAAAACATTTATGAAAGTCGTATAATGGTGGAAAGGAAATTGTCATTCTCCTCTATTGGAAGTATCAAGTCATTCACGTCTGTTTATTATATAAAGTGGTATAAATTATTCACGTACGTAATTTTTCTCTATCGGTCTTTATGTTATTATTGATGAATCCAAGATTTAAATTGACTATTTTAAATTATATGTGTTTATAGACGTGAAACATCACGTTATAACATAATTCGAGGAGTTATTCAGGATTTATGCAACGTAGAGAAGAAAGTTGGGATAACAGAAATCGGAGATAGGCATTGAAGACTGAAAAGTGAACTAATGTATGAGCTGATGAGGTAGAACCTCCCTGATATTTCATCATGTTTGTAACTATTTTCCAGTTAATTTGATAAACTAAGGATTCAGTCAAATGATCCTGCAGTATTTTTGCTTTTCGTACCAATCATATTCACCATTACTCCAACTACTTTGTTTCCCCAAATATCACTTGATAATTGTAAATAGAATCAATTGATATCACCACTGAGCCAATTAATCACCAATCTCATTTAGTACTGAATGAGTCGACTATTTTGGGAACATAGTACATTAGAAAAATGCAAGGAATCGATTACTCTCATCCCCTGGGGTTTATATGCCTCTTGA
The DNA here is from genome assembly GCA_030523085.1 of Meteorus colon. NCBI lineage: Eukaryota > Metazoa > Arthropoda > Insecta > Hymenoptera > Braconidae > Meteorus > Meteorus colon. Next base: position 891,890 of record JAPYZH010000004.1, read on the forward strand.
ACGAGGTTAAATGTTATTTAAGAGGTAAGAATGAAGAAAGAAATAATATCCCTTCATTTTGATCATGCCTATCCAACTCTCACTCTGCCCTTCGCTTAACTGTAATTACTAATTATCGATTGACAGAGATAGTCCATGGGAATATCCGCCTTTCGTGCAATATACCATCTATATATATATACAACACCAACACGATCGACGACGGACCTCGTATCCTCTAATTAGATTTTCTCCTCCTACAGTTTGAACTCTACTGAAAGTCAGCAACGAGACGGTTGCTCGTTCGTTGGGCCGACTTGACGCGCCGCCGGGTCGTTTAATCTTCACGCTCGTTGAGAACACGTATATATACCAACTCGTTCTTGTCCAGAGAAAAAACAAAAAGTCGCAGAATTAATTCTCAATGTCTGGATTTTCTTCATCATCAATTTCTTCCAGTTCTTCTTCGTCTCCTATTTGCTTTTTTTCCTTCACTTATTTTCCGCAGATTCCTTCCCACAGATTTTGGAACATTCTCGTTGATTGACCATACAATTCCAGCAATGATCCGTTTTTATTCAATTCATCATAATTTGCAAATATCACATGATGACAAAGAAGAAGATGAAGTTTATCTCCGACAGAATATTAAAGTAGATTGAATTCTAACTTTCACCTTTTAGCATTTGTATACTAGAGGTGTTGTGAACTATAAAGATCATCGTCGATCAGCATAGCATTCATTGCACAACAATATTTATCCATTGACAATTGCATATACATACGCTATATAAATGAAAAGAAACGATGGGGAAGGACAAACAATACTGATGACAAAAGCAACCACAATTCGTTCGGGTCGTGAGATGGGTATGTATAAAATATGCATTGCTAACGTGCGACTTGTGAGAATTCCGGAATTCGTAGATTCTACCCATGTCTAACCCCAGATGGCAAATATATAAATTAGATATCGACATAAAAAAATTAAGATGCCCAGAAATGTCAATGTCAACTACAGATTCCCTGTGACATTGAAATTGCTTAAAACTATGCAAAGAAACTAAATATACTCGTTTAATAATATTCATATGAAGAACCAACCTCCACAATTCTTATCCATTTATTGCAAGACCAATCGAAAATATCGAAAAATTAAAACTTCCTGAAGTGGGCGGCCAGAACTAACCAAGGCCACTTTTCCAATGGATACAAAATTCAATGCTGAATATATTTGAATAGTACCAATTCAGCTACCATTCAGTTACCATTTATTGGCATTTATGAGCACACAGCAAACTTCGTCGAGAGAATAAATGGATTTGACATTATACCTTTATGATATAATTATCCATCGAACCTACTTCAGCAAACAATGCAACAATAATTTCCCTGGTGAATCCAATTAATTTCATATACGTTTCATGACATTTTTATTGTTCCCGGAGTAAATCATTAATGTGTAACAATAGTATAACAGCCCCTACAGGAATGATCATACTTGATACTGGAAAAAAAGTGGAGACCATGGTTTCTATTACTGCACTATAAAATGCTACGAGTTCACTGTACGCCATCAACCCTTCGAAGCATAATCCTCTCCTGTGTTGCACTGTGTTTAATTTATTTTTTTGTTCTTAACATAGTTCTTATTGTGTTACTCCAACATCTGTACACGCATTCATTAATTTTTGTAATATCACTGTTTATAATCTACTTTGTGTTTCCTTATCTATTTTTATTTGAAAAACTGAAAGTCAAAAATTACGATATGATTGAATGCAATGCTCAATAAAAATTCAAACTCTATTTTTAACTCATCTCCCTCAGAATAGTCAAAAATGAAATAATGAATCACTTTAACCACTCTCTACAATGTTTCCTCCTCGAACAATCCTCATAATTTCGTACAATTAAAACGAGTGTGTGAATGATAATCAACAAAACTTCACTACCTCATTAAGTTGTACATTCATGTTTCTCATAATCTCTCTCGAATTTTCTCTCATTCGCATTTCAGTATGAATTATCGTAGTATAGTCCTACGCAAACAAACACCGATGTATCAACGAGTTTGGGATTCACATGAACGAGCAGGAAAACCACGTTATTCTCAATTTCTCAGATTCCCCGGGTGTGTTAGCGCGCCATGAGTATGGGTACATATGTATATATATAAATACATAGTGTCAAGTGTACCCGGGAATGTCCTCGGAAATGTGCAATGTGTACCATATTTCTCTTTCTCACATTTCAGCAGAGAAACTACTATACCTACTACATATATATTTCACCTGAAAATATATATGCGGTGAGCACTACGAATTTCGTAAACACTACTTTATAGATATGCACATTATCCTCAACGCCAATGTTAGTTTGCTAATTATTTTTGTAGCAGATAATAATTTGCATAATAAATACAGTTGGATTGCTATTTAATTAATTAATCCAAACAATATTCCCGGAAACTATTTGAAATGAATTAAATTTCCATCAAAATATTCTCTACAAATGTATTCCATAAATAATGAAAAAAAAAAAAAACCTGTCTAGACAACGTGTCATACGATAACAAAACTGTCAACGTTATGTGAAATCACGATATCTTAATCTCAAAAGTGCACGAGAATAAAAAAAAGGCGGAATAACGGAAAGCAAAATGAAAATAATAAAATGAAATAAAGAAAAAGGAAAATGTTTATATACATATAGATATATTCACGCGGCAGACAGGCGTGCTGTAACCGTGAACATCACACACTCGTGTCTGGAATGAAATATCCTAAGACTTTGGATAAGTCTTCTATGCGCACCCGGCTGTATACATATATATGTATACTATACTCAATGTAAAAACTTTTCATTCGTGTCGCGAGGCTGATCGTCCGTGACTGGACAGCAACCTCCACCATCCGGATATACGTATAAAGAGGCTATACCCATGTCACGAAGAAGGACTGTGGCGGGCAATGAGGACAACGACAAGGATGGCGAATTGGAGGTTGAGAATGGCATTGGCGAATTTTATTCGATTTTCGATTCTCTTCTGCTCTCTATCATTCCCTCTACTATCTTTATTTCTTATCTTTATCTGCCTTTCACTCCCTCTCATTCTCAAGAACTCTCCAGGCGAACGATCGAGCCACCGTGACTAGTTTCCAGAAGTGACGAAGAACTTACTTGTTGTCTTCCTCGTTCTTCTTCCACGCTCTCAATACGTATTTCACTTTGTTTCTTTGTTTCTTGTTTCGTTCAATTTTTAATTTTTTTGTTTCCCGCATTTTGTTTTTATTTCAAACTTGGTGTAAGAAAGAACAGCATCCACGTACCTGTGAACAATTTTGATAGAACGTAATAAATTTGATTGAAATTTTTCGAATTTTATTGAGTATTCTCGACTGAGTGATGATAATACAAATAAAGTGTTATTCGAGGTAGCTGTAATGATCTAAAATAGTCTTCTTTTCTTTGGTGTCTTATGAATAAAAATTCATTACCGGTGTTCTAGAAATTTACGGTAATGGTACACGGAAATAAACGGAGGTCAGAGTTTGCGTGAAAAATTGCATTAATTTAGGAAATAACTTTAACAGAGGAATGAAAAATACCATCTTGTTATAATTTATACAATAAAACTAGGAAGAATTTTGATACCTTAATGGTATCATGTATAACAATATTTGAAAAAGAACTCTTCATTAATAATATGTTGAATTCACTAAATAATTGGGATACTGAACGTAAATCGATGCAAAGCAATACAATTCGATTTGATGAATTCTATTTCTCTCATTTCTTTTATAACTTCAGCTTTTCTTATTTGTATTTTTTTCTGCCAATCTATCGACAATTCAATTCACCTTTTGACGATGATAGGTTAACTAAGCGACCATAATTTATTATTCTCCAAGTTTATTTATCGTTGCGAACACCGATAATTAATCAAACAATTTTTATGAAGTATTTATGATCAACCACAAGTCAATATTTCGTGATAAATGAATAGTTAATTGTCTTTCCATAAATATTGTTTTTTTCCTATGGTAATTCAACTACAGTAAAACCTCTTTTTCTCACGACTTCATGATGTTACAAATTTTTCCATTTTTACGACCTGGCGTCAGTCCACAATCCAAAACAGATGGGTCCAGGCTACCCCAAGCCACTTTTCATTCATTCCAAATTGATTCCCAGATATTATTGGTCAATCAATAAAAATTTCCATAGATCGTAACAAGAAGAGGATTTACTGTGCTCCAAAATATAAAAAAATTTTAATTCATCACGAAGTCTTCTCATGTCTATTCATATATTGGTAGAGTGAATTTGTTTTTACCTTATACTCAAAATCCTCAATCACTCCTGCCTTTTCTGCTTTCCAACCTTCTTCTATTCCTTTATCCTCTTTTATCCACTCAATATCTCAAATAGATTATTTGCGGTGTGACGTATGACCCCAAACATATAATTGGCCGCTTGGCTTTCACATTCGAAGCGACGAGAGATCTTGGAAAATGTCTGATGTTAGGAAGTCGTTGGGTCACCTTTTCGAGGTAACATCATTGCCAACTCGTATTGAAGTCTTGTAGGTATATCAAGAGTGAAAGCTTGATAGTCGTGATGTAAATGACGCTTTATCACTCTCATAGCAATATCACGTAAAGTATACATTGGCAAAGTAATAAAAACATTGACCCGTTGTTGATGTCTCATACCCATCAGTGCATTTTCTGATGAACGAACAGAGCTTGGCATGTAAACGTCTCTGCCTTCAACCATAAATCTGTAAACGACATAAAAGAAAAAATATATGTTAAAAAAAACGGAATACTGTTTGTGCGTCGGGTGATTGTCAAGAGCGTATATAAATGTGCATCGCAGATGGCGTCTTTGTTGAAAATTTGATTTGCAGTGCAACATTTGTACACTCAAGTCATAGTGAAAAAGAAAAATTGTAACTATCATATTTTATATTCACTTTTCATATTACATTGAAAAGAAATACATTCTATTATATATCAAATTGCGAGAATAAAACGGATACAATTTTCCACCTTATTTCATTATACTTTATGTTCCACTATTTCACTCCATCTCATTATATTTTGTAATATAAGATGTCATGGAACTCACCTGTCTTTCGTTTCTTTTTCAATAAATATCCACGGATGCGAGACAAATGTATTGATGTGCCATCGACTGTAGGGATTAAGGGATGTATAACGTACTGCTAGGCCTGAATAATCAATCCACAGTATCTCGATTGTATGTGCTGTCGTATTGATAAATGTGACGAATACTTGTTCACGTATATTGAGAGATTTCAATAGTGGTCTTTCCCGATTATCGTGATCCATTTCAGCCGTAAATTCATCAGTATCAAATATACAACCGATAAGAGGTTATCTACAACAAAATAAAAATAACAAAATATATGAGAAGATCAAATAACGGAAAAAAATAATAATAATAATAAATAAAATAACAATAAAAGTTATGCATTCGACGGGGGATTGTGATAATTTTATTTCTCAATCATATCTAATATTTAAACTTGTATTGTTCGATCACGAGCTTTCTATGGCTCCTTTCGAACGTATCGGTGGAAATAAAAAAAAATCCATACACGAGCGCATTCACAGTGCGGCTCCAATATCGAGTACTCAGTTCTCATCGGCTTATGAAAAGAAGAACACAGTTGGGAAAACGACGAAATTCCATTACGTGGAATATGTATCTTTTTGTGTTTCTCCTTTCTTTTTTTTCCCTTGCTGTTTCATTTCGTTCTACTATTTTTTTGCGAGAATGGCCACAGGGACTTTTGCAAAACATAAATCTCCTCTATACCATTTTTTTTTACGTCTCTATTATTATCATTATTTCCGGTTATTTCTTTTTTTTCGTTAATTCCTTTTGAGGGATCTATTTTCCTCTCTCTATTATTTTTACATAACAAAAATTTATATTCTCTCCAATCAACTGTATTTTTTCACTTCTCTTCTTTTAATAGATAAAACACAATCCAGTAGAATAAAAATTCTATGAATATCCATGTTCATATCTTATTTATGCATGAATGCATGCTTAATTTCATCATTTTTTTTTTTTTGCACCATCACTTCTGTATTCAATTTGGTTTCGAATTATTCATCAACGCCTGTGGATTTCAACTCAATCCCAAATACATCAGTGAATTTTTTTCTCCATACAAATAAAAATGAATGAAAAAAAATACGGATGGAGTGAAAAGTGAACGTGTTATGCGCTCATGCAACGGTTGCCGAAACTTCCGTGTGTACATTAACGTTTGGATGTTGAATTTAAAAAAAACTCTATTCACATTCGCGCCTTGCCTCTCTGTTTTATCGCTATCACATATACTAAAAACAAGATGATACATATAAAAGCATGCAGTGGTGGCGATATGCCGCGCTGCAGTGGTACCAATAGTACAATTGTAGTAATCGTGTGACCAAAGTTTCGTTGGCGCTGTTTTCCCTCACCACTATAAACAAAACGAAATAAAAAAATATGAACAAGTTTTCACTATTGTATTTTCCACACGGGGATTTTCATTACGAAAATTACAAGGAAATATATGTATATTTATGTATAAAGCAGGAAGACCTGAATTGGTTGATGTGGAGAAAAGCCGTTGGGACCAACAAAACTCGAAACGGGCGAGACATAGTGACAGAGATAACGAATGAAAAGCTAGAGATACTAAATACCAGAGAGCTAATAGCAAAGCGGATGAGGTATTTCATCATTGCGGTGATGCGGACAGACAAAAGCTATTGAAATATATTCGCAATATCTCCTCCCTTTGGCTCGCCTTTGTTTTCTCGATGTCTCCCGCTCTTTTTCGTGTTGTTACTTTCGTATCCGAAAGTATAAATGATTTTTTTTTCTCAAATATACAAGTCAGTCGTTTACACGATTTATATTGCATGAGTTGACAATTTAATTTTGTCAATTGTGAATGAATATGAAAATAATTAAGCATCAAATTTGAATCGAAGAGAAAGTAAACGAGATGCAAAAATCAACGGCTAGATTTGTGATTATTATAAAGCTGAAATAAAGTACAACTTGACATTCGGTTTGATTCGTTTGTCGAAAGTACATTTTTTGATTGTTAGTTCAATTATTAGAAGTTGTTAGAAGGTAGCTGATCTCAATTTGAATAGCTATCGAACTGAATGTGTTTCTGCGAGTAAGAAATTTGATAGGAAGATGTAGAAATTTTCGTTGAAATTTCTTCAAGAGCGCGAATTATCAAAATATTTTCTGTTGTAGTGGAAGTCGCATAAACTTCAAGAATTATGAAGTGATACTTCCTTTTTTCCCTTTCATCGGTCACGACATTTTTATTCTTCACGTTGAACAAGTAAAATTGTTGAAGCTTTCAAAACTTCCTCAATTTTATCCATGCATATAATAACAAAACTTTCGTATCTTCATTCGCTTTCCACGACTTTTTCGTGACTTTCTACTTTGTTGTACCATGTAAATATTGTTTGCTGGGCACATAGTGACAATTTGGAGTATATTGGTTCAACAGCTTCAGAAATATCACGACAACCAGTCGCGTGAAAAAACTTTCCGAGGAAAACGCATTTGAATTTCAAACGCAGTTATAATTTTACCAGCGCACCAGATCTTCCAATACTTCAAAGCTTCAACAATTTTGCGAATTTCAACATGAAATATTTTGTGCAAAATCTCGGAATTTCCGAAGAATCATTAAAAAAAAAACATGTACTTTCCCAATTCAATATCTGTTTACAAATATTAAATTCATACATTTCCCTCAAAGCTTTATAAAGCTTCACAAGTCCTGTTGGATTTCTTTTTTCGAATTTACAAAATAGAAGAGAAAAACTGACAAATAAATATAATATCCATAGTTATATTTTATTACTCATTCAACTATTCGACCATTGTTAACTGTTCTCTTATGCCCTCATTCTTATTTTTAATAAGTACCGTAGAGACATTGAAACGAGAAATGAAATTAAAGTTGTTATTCCTAACCGAAGCGTTAAATCGTACAGTTAGTGGAGGAGTCAGGCGACACCTCAACCACTCGCTATATAATAGTTGAGACTCAAATGGGAAGACGGTTCTCCAAGCAGACAGTAATTTGTGCTGTAACCGTGGCCACACTCTATATACCACGTGCTGCGGCATCCGCGTCCCGGCGCGGGCGCACCTCTCCAGAGGAAGCGAATTATCTGCCAGTGTGCACACGTAACCATCGCTCCGCATTTCTATCTGTGTTTAGTACACTCACACACACAAAAATGTATATATATCACCTCCCTGGTGAATCTCGCGGTTAAGTATACATCCAATTAAATAAACTACTGCGAATAATATTAAATAAATTAACTGTAAATATTGTATAGCGATGTAGCAGCTGTGAACGACCCCAAACGTCACGATTACCAAATGCTCGAAGAGTTTCTTCCCCCTTTTGAGAAGTTAAATTTCAAGAAATAAGAGAGGTCATTTGCAATAATCATAACACTGTGCTCCTCGTTACGCAGTCGCGCCGCGCATTTATGCCGCTCGGTTTCAATTATCGCTCCACTAATTGGATTCTCTTGCAAAGAGTGAGAGACGACACCAGTCTTTATGGATGGGTACATGCGATAGTAGATATTACTATAACGTTGAGAATGCTTCAAGAATGAATGAGGTAAGAAAAAAAGTTGTGCAAGTTTCCAGATTTAGCATGAATAAGAGCTTCGAAAAACAAACAAATGCAGAGTGAGAGAAAAAGAACAAATTTTCCTGCTCTGTTAGAAAATTTACCTGAATAAATATCTTATTAGCATGGTATAATGAATGATAGTATATAGTAAGAAAATAAACAAACCGAATTCACCTTTCTTGCCTTTTTTTTCTTTTCATTGGTAAACAATCATCATAAGACTCTCACCAATCGCGTTTGTGAAATTTAATTATCGAGAAACTGTCAGAACAACATTTCTGCTATTGATCGTTGCGATATACATTGATGGGTGAAACAAAAAATGTCCCACAGTGATGTTTTTCTCTTCCCTTTCATTTACATTCGCAATGCTATCTCCGGTCTTTGCAAATAAGATTGCATATTTTTTATGAAAAAAAAAAAAAAAAAAAACTATTTTTACATTTACATATTATTACAAAGATATAAAAAAATATGACTCGAGTTCGTGGAATTGGAAATGAAATAATCAAATGATTTCAAAGATTCATGGGATCATGGGAATTGGATGTATTCCACCAGGTGAAATGACATGAATTAATGAAAAAGTATCATAACCTATGGTACCATGACACTCAATATGAAATTACACGAAAAAAACGTACGTCAAAAGAAACAAAAAGAAAAATCGATATTCCTTTAACTCCACAATGTCGTTCCTTAACCATAGACAAATAATGAATTTCCAGCAGTACTGGTGTATAAAGCGAAAGAAAAAAAAAACAAAAAAACACAACAAAACAAGAAAAACAATATCCATATAATCATGAATTGCAACGAAAAATATCTGGCATGGACAACTTTTCACAAAGAGATAAGAGAAAGAAGAATGAAAGCACGAGTAAAACACACCAGGTGAATTGAAATAAAATAAGAGAAAGAGAATTCTAAGAAAAGGGAAAACAAAGAAAACAAAAAATTGCAGAAGATTGGAAAATACTGCAAGCACTTACCTACTGAACAAAGCAATAGCGAGCATTCCCTGAGGGACAAAGTTACATTTATATATGGACTAACCCTCACACATACACACGCACAAAAGCGAATACTGTTGCAGTTATGTATTAAAGAAAGAAATGGGGGTGTCCAAGCATGCCCGAGGCAAAAAAATGATTGCACCGTAACGAGACGTATAACATACAGGCATGAAATTGACAGGCCAATGAGAAATACAAAACATGGCGACAAGCAAGCAAGATGCAAACTGCTCGAGTTTTCAGTTGTCACTGGCTATTTGCATATCATTAAGATTCTTTTTATTCATCTTAAAGAGGTAGTTATATTTACACGGTATGCTAGTGGATGAAATGCGCTGCTTGAAAGTTAGGCTAAGTAGCATTCAGAGTTAAGCATGGATTGCCAATGAAGAACATTCACCACCTTCAACATACTCAACAGACACGTCCTGTGGTACTCACTGACGAGTGATTAAATTGTTGTTTAGAACGCCTTGGGTGAGTTTGATCGAAGTCTTGTTCCCGACGAAATGCTGGTGCAGTCACCATGCACCAACTCCGAACCTCAAAATGTGCAGATGTGTTCTCTTTGACTGACGCTAATGGCAGTAAATTGAGTTGCTCAACTCGACTAACTGGAATTTCCTTTCTAATTCCCAGCTGACGTAATGAATATAACTGGACATCACGCTCAAGGGAGCATTGTTTTTTTTTTCTATCCCCTGGATCGAATAGTTGATTCGATTGTGAAAAAATATTTATAATTGAACACTTCAAAGAAATACATAACAAACTTTACGGTGAAGTTCACCAAATTACCAAGATTGAACAGCATTAAATGACTTGGTACATTGATGAAGCTTCAAACACATTGTAACTTTAAAAGAGTTCCCTTTGAGAGATTATTTGTGTGATAGTTGAAGATTGGTTGCTTCAATCAAGATCAATCGATTTCATAGTTTTGTGTGACAAAGAAAATTAATGAAAAAAAATAGAATCTCTTTTGACCTAATGAGAAAAAAATTCTCTCATTCCTAGATAGTTCATTAAATGTAAATTGACATACAAATTATATAGATAGAATTTGTATGTTTTCTTTTTATGCATTTATCACGATGGTATACACGAATGAATATTCAAAGTGAGTCCGGGATTTATTTACTTTAGTTAATGAGAACTGTCTACATGTTGTTCAAAGTTGTTGAGAAGTTCCGCAACAGGAATGCAAAATTTTTGGAGGTGAATGTTCAATTTTGCTTTCATGTTTTTCTTCACAGTCGCTTCTCACGCCACGGACTTTTTGACTTGGCTCAGCGCTTTGTGAACCCTTTAAAGGATACTCATGGTACTATATATCTACGTATATAAATCCTGCAGAAGCACTATATGCATGGGAATGTTTCTAGTCACGTCAGCTTTACTAGCAGGTATACACGACGACGAGCTATCTATATGAACCAAGATTATCGACAGTTGCCAAACAATTCTGAAAGTACATTGTGCTGCTAGTTTATACAGCATGATACCGCGCCCCAGTCGCTCTCTATATTACCATTATCGCAAAATAATTCTATTTAGTGCGTGGAACTCTCTGCTATAGGGGTTGAACTTCATCGCAAGCGGAGTATAGCACCGACTATGATATCTTCCTCATATACACATCTTCAATTGCGTCAACCCGAAAACTGCTATACACAGATACTTGTCAGCCTGTCAATTTCTATCTCGATAAACTACTTCATATCATGATTGCTTCAGGTGGAGCTCCTGCAACTCAGCAAGATTGCGAAAATTGTCAGGATACATCAACAACAATCCCGAAGATTGAATGAGAAAAAATGAAAAGAAGGATTATTGTAGATTAGATTGATATTGATTGTTATATATATATTCATATAATTTGATGAATGCGACTTTGACAAGATCTAAAGGATGATTAGCAAACTGTTGATAAGTCTAATGAAACTTTTGGTTATCAAACTCTTGCTTCTAATTATACCCTCAAGAAGGCTTACCGAACTTTGAATTCGTAATATTGTTGGCAAAATTTGGGTAAAGTGTATTACAGGGATTTCACGCACGATATAAAGGGCTCGCGTGGTTGTGGAGCACACAATGCACATCGAACTTCGTATATATACTAGTACTCATTAGCTAACAAAATCGATCTTGACTGACTGCTGATATTTTTCTGTGTCATCTATGGTTGCTATTTTAACATGCCATCATTCAGTTTTGAGCATAATAAAAATACTGGCCACATTTCAGTCGACTTTAACGATGATAAGTCCGGTATTTCATATTTTGATGTTGGTTCTTTCTAAGATAACAATCTATGATTTAACTTTCAAACAATTTCAACGACGAGACATGGTACCCAAGGGGACTCTTCTTGCCACAAAATAGAGCCACAGTGTGTGCGCAAATATGGTGGCTCCAAAGCAAAGCCACATCAGCCAGTGCGAACGGGATCCTCTCAGACATTCGTATACGAAAGCCATGGGGTGGGATCAAACAGAAGGAGGACTGCTATGAGAATGAAAGAAAAAGTAAAGGGAAGAGAGGTAGAACAAAAACATCACTGACACAAAGACGGAGAAGAGAAGTAGTCAAAGGGCCGCAGGGTCGAATGTTGGACATCGCTGTTGCTACCGTTCAAATGAAAGATGAGAGGAGGTTTGAGAACGTGCACGACTGGAGGAAGGAGTGAGAGAAATGAGAACTCAAGTTAATCTACGACAGAGTCAAGGAACGTCTATTTCGTAGTATACACACTAGTTGTTTCTGGTTTGGTTAGAAACTTCATCTCTGCCTTTCTTCGCCATCGTTTTCTGTTGGCCTGTCTTTGAGTCGGGTGTATTTTGCTGCCAGAATAGAATCCTAAACTCGAATGAAATGTACGGACTTTTGTGTTCGAGCAGGGATAACTCAAATGCAGCCTTACATTATTTTTCTGCGATCAACTTTGAAATATTTGCTAAATTATTTTTTCTTCAGGCCACTTCTCATTAGATCACAGTCACTTAATTTATTCAGATAATATTGCGATATGTGAAGAGTGCAGTTTTCGTAATTTCTTACGAATTCATCGAGTTTAGATATTGAAAGCTGAAATTTTTATTTCCTCCGAAGAATTCGTTGATTTTCAATAATTGATAGTTTATGAATTTTTAACAATATGAAGCATAAAAAAACAAATTGGAACGAGATTCCTCAGAGAATTTAATCACGCAAATTGAAGAAGAAATTATTCATGTAAATGAAAAATGTAGAAATAGTTACTCTCAACTCTTTCACAATGATGAAAACTATTCATTAAATCCCTGCATTTTTTCCCTCACTTGAGATTCTATGGAATTTCCTTTTATTTTTCCAGTTTCTATCATTGAAACATCAATAAATGAAACCAGAATATATGAGATTGACTTTCTCGAGTTGATTCGCTTTCGATGCAACGTTAATCAATTTCTCCAATCAAAGTACGAGATCGTTGAGTATAACGTGAATAGGGTGGAGAGAAATATAGGAACATGGTAAATGCGCAATCTCCGGCGTCTCGATATACAAACAGCATCACCACTAATGACATCCACCTCTTCATCGTTGTCGTCATTGCCGTTGGCATAGTCGTGAACGATGTTGGCGTTACACAACTGGGACACTACTTGTGGCGAGAGAGGCCTCTATTTGTAGATGAGAAACGCTTTGCAGCCACCACAAAAATTCACATCGGATTCCCCACATTATTCACCAGATCCTGCAATCCTCCGTACACTCAACCAGCAATTTTGACTTTGAAGAAATATTATGACAATTTTTTTTCCTCATATCACGTCCAGTCAAAAAAGATGAATGATGTTAAAAGTTGTCGCGCGTTAGCAAACAGTAGAAAAAGAAATAACAGTCAGACGACTGACCATTCAATCACGAAATGAGTGAAGAGTCTCTCACGCAGTTTAATTTATCCAATGGCGAATTGGACACTTGTCCATAAATCGATAAGTTTTTTATACGCAATTCGGATTATTTAAAAAAAATTGTTAGCACTGCCGTTCGACTATCATTTTTTCAGAGTCCGCTCGGGCGTTTCAGCATCATAAAATAATACTATTGCTATTTTGTATATATGAAAGTGATGATAAAAGAGAGAATATGTGACTGTTTTATATGATGGAACACTGTAGCGAATAAACTCACGAATTAATTCGAGGCATTAAAATATGCAACACCAATATGTCAATGACAAATGGTCGGCTATGGTATTTTTACGAGACTAAATGACGTGATGAATTTTGGTACCGTGATTATAACATTATACCGAGTGATTGAATGCCGGTCATTTATATTACTAATTGATGACATGCATTTGAATGCATAGGTAAAGTATAATGGGGAAACAGAGTTGTACCTCTGGCAATATAATACTGGATATACAACAAAATAATGCTGTACATAGTATGACGGGATTATTAAATCATTTGATAATTGTGCGTTACAAACCTGATTCAGAGTCGAAATATACAATTTAACTTCTATACAAATTGGTGTTCAAGCATCAAAAGCTCCCCGTGTTCGTATAATGTCAAATGGAACTAATTTATCTTATTTCATCATCGCTTCCCTCTTTTCCTCTCTATTTTTAAAAATGTAACTCGCATGAATTTTCGATTTCATCTCAATGCAATGTAATCGTAACATCAAAACCTCTTGTCGGGACTAATGGAATCGTGCTATTGTTATTCTAGTTAGCATCCGCTTCGAATCATTAATTGCACTTTGACACTGTGAGAAATCAATGATCAAGTGAATGGTGAGATTTTTGATTGAAAATGAACGCCGCAATCCAGCATTATCCTGGAAATGCCGTTATCCTGATATACATTGCGTACATGCACGTTGAATAGTCCTACCAACTCCATCATAGCCAATGTGTCCATTGTGCATCGGTGCTTGCATAGTTTGAACATGCTAATGTTAATAGTGACAGTAGTTGTCGAGTTCAGCAACTGCAGTGGACACTGCTGGTCGCCGTGCATGTTGAGGTGAATGGCACACATCTGTGTGGTTCACCATCCAACCAACCACATACCGTAACTCAATTAACCCACATTGATCTACTCAACACTACTTCGACATTTTCCATCAATGTTTTTATTGTTTTTATATATTGAATGTTATATTGAAGTGACGTAGAATTTTTGAATTGACATTTAATATAGTGCTTCGTTGATGGTGAAGGTTCCAAATGCCTCGATTAAATCGTATTCAACGCTCTATCTCATCTCACTATCTAGACCCAGCGCATCACCAGCACTAATTGGATTATCTGAGATTAGCCGATAATTGAAGTCTAATTACTTTAGTAAGACTCAACCGAGTGTATCTTGTCGCGTACGCCCTTACCGGCAATGTAGAGGAAAATGTAATTAAGATGAGAAACGAATTAGATCAGAATAAATTCCAAAGAACGCTTAGATTTGTCGATAAATCGAGTGGTTTAATATAAAATGGGCCATGCAGGAATATTTCACTTTTGAACTAGCTCAATATCAACATCAAATCAGACTAGTCTGATCGCACGATGTTTCGATCAGAGTTTCAATGAACGAAATATTTTTCTTGTCTCTTCTAAAAGTTTATAGTTGTGCGAATTTTTCTGTTCAACTGCATAGACAATTCCTATTGAATTTCATAAATACAGGCAACACTCGTATACTTGATAAGTATCTACGGGAAAAAAATAGCTGAGAACTTCAATGGCACAACATCAAAATAAAATGCAGATTACAGCCGCAGGATATATGAAATTTGGTAAGTTTAAATTTCGAAAATTTCTCATAACAAAAGTTAACTTTGAAACATGACAGTATTTTTCTGTCGAACTTCATGCTCGAGTGAAACTCCAATTGTGCATCTCACAAAATAACTATTCACAAGTATTTGTCATGACATCTACAAGGTAAATCAGAATATACCCAATTTATCTTCAATATCTATTCAATATGGAGCCAAAGTTATCCCATACAATGACAAACATAAAGTCATACTTTATATGTTTCGTTTCGAATTACCGAGTAACTTCCCAATTATGAAAGACAAATTGAAGTTCCTGATTCAACGAATTAGCTTCTCTTCAACCAGCTATATCAATCGTTGTCCAGATTTATCTACTTGACATTAAATCGAGAACTAGAAATACTTCCATTTATCTACAACAACAATTGGAAGGAAGGAATCAAGATCGAACTAATAAGGAGTGAAGATGACATCAATGATAGAGATCGATTGACTGTTTGACTTTGTCGACGTGAGATTCTAAATAAATACATTCGCCAGACCTGGAACTAACAGTTCTTCTACACGACTCGAACACTCCACATGCATCTCTTTTGCAATGTTATTAGATTTCATAAAAATATCTCTCTCGATCGAAGTTGAATTTTCTCTGGTACGGTATCGCATTGAAACAAATTCTGCATATTTTCTTTTTATTTATTCTTTTTTCCTATCACAGTACGACGACACGTATGTATATTTCCATTGCAATCTTTACCGAACGTAACGGCGTAAAAGAGAAAAAAACTTTGGGGCGCAGCAGCAGCAGCAGGCAATGAAAAAGTGGATGGGCGAGAACTGTCGATACCAGTTACTCGTTTTATTCCTTTCGGAAGTCGAGACGACAAGGAACGGGTGAACAGGCTAATAACAAAGCCAGCTACACATAACGAAGGCATCGACGACGGTCTGGGGTAATGTTTGCTACCCATGACGCGCAGAAGGGCGGTTGCTATATAGTTAAAGCTCGCTCGCTCGCTCTCTCTCACCCTTTCTCCTTTACTCTGTTGTCAACCCTATATTGTCACCCCTCTTGTCTGCATTTCATGTTCTATGGTGACACAAACGTGCTAATTTGCAGCCGACAAGTTTTGCCAATAAAACAAAAAAAAAAGAAAGGAAAAATGGGGGCTGTAAAAATATTGCAAAACGAAACAAAAAAAAATATACAACACAGAGAATATGAAAATAATTTAGGATTGATTGTCAATTCGAAATTTCATTCGTAATGGAGCGTTTTAATTTTTTTCTTTCCAATTTTTGTCCTCATCAGTCATGTAAAAAATAATTACTATATCACAAATGACGAAGTTGCATGAGAAAATGTGTGAGAAATTGACGAGAGCATAAAAGCGCTGGTTGAAATAATGAAACAATATTTAATGTATTGAAGTTGAAAGCTCAATTTTGATCTCAAAAATCGCGAACTGAATGACATGGTTTAATCCGAAATAAATGGGCAAGGCAGAATTTACCAAAATTATTCATTACACAGTTTAAAAAAGTTTCACCATGTTTGCGATTTTAAAAATAAAAAAATTGCTCAAATCAACAAATCAAAAAGACAAAGCATTTACATTTATGACAACTCCATATGGCATGCAATTTTGCAAATGGATTACAAACATTGTACAATGAGTGGGTTATTCATCGAGCAGACACACAATTGATTAATGGCAACTGCGTCTGTAGTGTATCCTATGCAGAGGTGAATACGTACAAAACTAATATACATCCCCAGGGCATGTACAAAGCGTTCATATCAATGTTCCAACCAATTTTTGACGGAACTTCGGGTCCATTTGTAAATGGATATTAAATAAAATGTGTAATTTGAAAAAATTATATTTTCATATACTATGTGATACAAATTAGGCATAATTACACATGAACAAAAGTCCTACAGTTAATTATTCCCAAACCAAATAAGAGACAGCCATGAAAAACATATAAAACAATAGAAATTTCAATATGGCATGTGGCAATCATTCCAAATATTTTTCGTTATGCATTTAATTGCGCGCCTGGGCAATATCCTGCCAATTCAAATTCCATTCATTATTAAAATTCCGGAGTTTACATTGGATTATATCAAACGTCAATACCTATCAGCCCGCGAGCGCGCGCGTCAGCGAAAAAAAAGGAACACGTTTGAAATATCGATTGTGACTAACCGTAGAAAATGTTATCACGCCAGGTGCGTTTAGCTCAAATAGTTTGAAATGGATATGATAACTTCAAGTACGAACACGGAGTGACACTTACTTCATCCTTAAAAATAGCCATGTTGAATAATAATACTGCTTATGTCAGCAAATTTAAATTTGGCCACGATTAATCATTGATAATTAGATTCCAAAGTCATATCTACATAAAGTGAAAGGGGTTGAGTATGTTCATTTGGCATGGGACATAGGATATATATAAATTCTGAGATGCAATTGCCAGTCGAAATCGCAATTAATTTAATATTCACCTGGGGCGTTGGGGAAATGAAGAGGGTTGCGGGGTGGGTGGCAAGCGAGAATTGAGATATGATTTATTGGAATGATGGAGTGCGTATACATGCATTCACATGGGAGTTATTCGCCGCGTTGTGTTAGCCACGGGGCGATGACAATCCAAGCGATGAGCGGAAGAGGGAAAGACCGCATTGATGTATTTATTGAGGATGCGTTTGGGGACATCTCTCCTCTCTTTTCTTTCCTCCTCAATAGCCTTTTAGCAAACTAATGGCCAACCATTGATTAAATATTTTGGAAACATGAAATATATTGTAGCTTTAATTCCCAAAATCATAAAGATAAAATTGAATTGGAATTATTTGCACCGTGAAATTGCCAATTAGACATTTTCCCTCATGAGGCTGCCAAACATCATTACAATGACACTCCAGATGTATGTGAATTTGAAATATTAATTATTTATCATTTGTCTATTAAACGATTAATTGAATTGTTACAGTCTAAATGATGCAGCTTGTTCTTAAGGGAACTGCAGATGCATTACAGCGTTCAGCTCATTGACAATTCGCACTATGTGACACAGCGGTATATCAGAGGAAATTGGCGGCTTGGTTAGCCATCTTATGGCTAAAGTCTCAATTGTTCATAAGTCCTGACAAATTCAAAACTTCTATTCCCATAAAGCCACTGAATGGTAAATAATTGATAATTACATCGTGTTTAACGTATGTGCAGTAAGCTACAAAATGTTGATTAATATGAGATGATGTGTTAAGTACATTAAACGACTAAACCCTTTGATGTCTCACAATCAGAATCACAAACTGTATTGAGAGTTGGCAATGAGATTCCGAGTTTGATGGCAGTACATTGAAAATCGTGATTCCAATGGAGACCCAACCAAGAATTAGGCGAATCAGAATAAATTTCTATTAACAATTATGGGAATGGTCAAATGCGTGATCGTCATTTAATATCAAAACATTGGAGGGATTACTTTAAGGGATCTTATTTGCTTTCCAGCAAGCCAAGCATTGTGGAGTCATTCCGAAGAGCCTTCTTTTATCTGTATGCGGCAAGAACATATTTTCCATTTTTATGGGAAACGGATACGGGTATTTTGAATCAGCTAATTTTTTCCAATTCAACGTCTATATAATGTGATTGAGGATAATCCTCAAGGGTTATAAAATTTATATCTCCGAAAAGCGATAGAGGAAGAAAAAATGAATGGTACCTACAAAAAATCTAGAACCATCAAATAAATTATAATCATATATATAAACACCAGAAAGACTTGAGCAGATATATCAACAGGAAAATTGGACGACCATGTACAAGTGAAATAAATTCCCCGCATCGATATAAAGTTCATGAAGAATAGTCGAGCAAGGACGTATTGGACACGACGTAATATTCCCTTTCCACTTGTTCCTGTTCAATTCTCAATATATCAGCACTATCCACCAATCTCCTCTCGCCCTACGAGTACCTCCTTTGTATTGCCCAGTTTCTCTGTTCATTCACCCAACAAAGATTCCCGAGTCAGCCATTCACGATACAACACTGACGATCGGAAAATAGCTGGCTCGTTATATAACCCTATATACGAACCACTGAAACTACCCAACTCAACCAAACCATTCAGGGAATATGTTCTTCACTTCAACCACATAAGGGTGAATGAGACGGGACAATAAAAAGTGCAGAAAAAAAAAACGTAAAATGAGCAAAAGAATCTAAAAACAACAAAAACAACGAATGCATCTAATACACAAAGCCACCAAGGAAAACTTGTTGGAGAATGGTATCCAATTCCTGAAAGCTTGTGCGCGCGTCAACAAAATCCAATCGAGTTTTTTTTCGCGCATAAACAAAAAGCGATGCAGGATGTAAAATAGAGATGATGCAAAATAGGTGGAAAATATTGGACGAGCGAGATGAAAAGGAAAAGAAAGTGAGAGGATGAAAGTAGAAAAATAAAAAAATGTACGTTTCTATACCGATAAAAACGTGGCTTGCATGTATATTCACCGTCAACAGAGAAACGGCCCGGAGGTGTATGAAACATACCAAGAGTATAAGGAAGGCAACAGCAAAAGGGTGACCACATATTCCACTCTTCGTAACGCGCCTTTTCTCTTTTCTACTGTTGCTACTGTCGCAGCGTTAGCTTTTTCTGCATCCTTATCACACAATCTTTTACTTCCTCTTGACTTCACTGTCTGTCTGTCTACGTCGCATTCGACTACACAAAGCCTACTTCTGTTTTTATTTACACACCATCGATATTGCTTGAAGCAGGAAAAGCTCGCACGTGCGAGGTCACCTCCCAATTTTTCTTCTCTTTCCTTATTCATTTATTTACTTACTTTTTTTTCACCGAATCTATTTCTTTCTTTTTCGTATACCTATATATCTTTTTCCACTTTAGTTATTTTATTTACTCTTACATCAACTGTTTTCGTGCCAACCCCTGCGGGCATTCGACAAGAAAGAATATATTTCTGGAAAAATAGCTTAGCTGGGATAAAAATATACATGACATACGCATCACACTATGTCCAAATTATTGATAACTGATGTGAAACATTCGCATCAAGTCATTCGACTCTGTCAAGTATTCTCGCAAAACATTAATGAAAGTCATTTTTATATAAACCTAAATAACGT
Source organism: Meteorus colon (assembly GCA_030523085.1). NCBI lineage: Eukaryota > Metazoa > Arthropoda > Insecta > Hymenoptera > Braconidae > Meteorus > Meteorus colon. The sequence continues at coordinate 912,559 of JAPYZH010000004.1, forward strand.
CTGTAAAATTATTGTTACCACCAGATTGATAAGATATGAAAGTTAATGTGTACCACCTCAGAAAAAATTGAGGTCTGTAAAGTTTTCAACTGCATAATTCGAAACAATTTTTTATTTATTTGTAGTTCCATTGTGATATTCAACACATTACGAGGAAATTGGTTGCTTCTTTTCAGTACTTGCAACTCAATTATGCTTGCGTGCACTGGAAAATACTCTAATAATCACGCGTGACGCCATCGACCGCAATTTTGCATAATGAAAAGCAATTTTGGTTGTATGAACAAAACATAAATACTTTTACTACATAATCATCTTATTATTCCAATTGTGGCCAAAAATAATTTATCGTTTCCTGATGTTAAGAAGCTCCATAGGTATAACGAAAATATGAAAAAACCCTGAATTCATCCTGCAGGATTTTTACGCATATATTCCATTATATTTTCGAAAATCTGTGAGACGACCACTATGTATTATCGTCATGATCACCAGAACTTCCTTGATTTTCATTGCCATGGCTACTTCTGCGGTTTCTAATATCCCCTGACATACCATTATTGGAACCAACACTATTGGATGTACCAACATCAATAGTACTATTATTACACATAGTGGTCTCATTATTACGTCTCATGTCATCAGAATCTTCCAAAACACCTATCGTCAATTTGTCATTACTCCCACCGATAGTGCCTTTATCATTTGTACTGTTCTGATTACCATCTCCTATTCTACTCCAATTACCTCCATTACCATCAGATTCATTAGAACCATTACTGGTGGCGTTGGCATTACTAACAATGGTGCTTTGAGTTGTCCTAGTATTGCCACCATTTCCATTTCCATTCCCATCATCATCTCCATTGCCATCAGAATTATTAGAGCCATTGCTGGTTGCATTGGCATTGCTAGCCATGGTGCTTTGAGTCGTTCTGCCATTGCCACCATTTCCATTCCCATCAGAGTTATTGGAGCCATTGCTGGTTGCAGTGGCATTGCTAGCCATGGTGCTTTGAGTTGTTCTACCATTGCCACCATTTCCATTCCCATCAGAATTATTAGAGCTATTGCTGGTTGTATTGGCATTACTAGCCATGGTGCTTTGAGTCGTTCTGCCATTGCCACCATTTCCATTCCCATCATCATCTCCATTGCCATCAGAATTATTTGAGCCACTACTATCAGTGTTAGTGTTACTAGCCATGGTGCTTTGAGTTGTTCTACCATTGCCACCATTTCCATTCCCATCAGAGTTATTAGAGCTATTGCTGGTTGTATTGGCATTACTAGCCATGGTGCTCTGAGTCGTTCTACCATTGCCACCATTTCCATTTTCACCATCATCTCCATTGCTATCAGAATTACCTGAGCCACTACTGTCAGTGTTAGTGTTACTAGCCATAGTGCTCTGAGTCGTTCTACCATTGCCACCATTTCCATTTCCACCATCATCTCCATTGCTATCA
>JAPYZH010000005.1:600000-819595 GCA_030523085.1 Meteorus colon
TATTCAGTATGAGATCGAATGTCATTGAACAAGAGAATTCATGTAGAGTCGTAATACATACAAGTATATGACATGCCAATTTTTTCTCATATTGTAATTTTGAAATTTATGGTATTACATCATGAACGCATGCGCACCAATGAGCATCGAACGGATGCAAGATGATTTGAATCTCCGTCACTATGAATATATATATATATATATATATATGTGGATATAAATGAATGTATAATACGTGACATAACCTATCGGGAAAATATGTCGCCATATTGACAATAGTTGAGACATCTACCGGTGGAGCATGGTGTTCCTTCATATCTGATCAGAGTAGACTCTGCAAAAGTCTAAATCATCATCATCATAGAAGTATAATAGCACAGCCTGATGATATAGCTGCGGCAGTTTGAATATATTACGTGTAGTAAAACCTGCCTGCCAACTCATCCCATTGTTTATCAGATTGTCATTTTCGTAAACATTAGTTGTGTGTAAACATTTATAGAACGTATCGACACTATGGAGTGACAATCTGATTGTGCATGCGAAATTTCGGTGGAATATAACTTCAAAAGAAGTGAAATATGAAAAATTCTCAATGCCATTGACGTAGTCATTAACAATTATAGACACAATGACGAGCACGACGGTGGGATACAGTCCAGAACATAATGCCAAATTCTTAGACTCGTTACAATCTGATTTGAAAATTCTTAGTACAGAAACTAAAAAGAAATATCCACAAATAAAAGAGGTCAGTGTATTTGCACAACTCCAACTATTTATCTTAGAGTTTGAGCAAGAATATGTAAACATTTTCTGATTGTTACAGTCTTGCGAGGAAGGCATTGCCAAACTAAGAGCAGCTACGAACAATCCTGCCACTTCTATCTACCATATTGTTAATCAAATTCTCTATCCTCTTGTTCAAGGATGCGAAAGCAAAGATGTGAAAATAATAAAGGTATCATTCAGAATATATATATATATATGTAAAATTACACTTGCATTCCGAGATTTTCTCATACATCAAATGCATTCAATTTCTCCAGTTTTGTTTGGGAATGATGCAAAGGATCATTACCCAACGAGCAGTGGATCAAAAAGGCGCTCGTTATATTACAGACACTTTATGGATGCTCATGGAACTAGGCATGGAGGAAGTCAAAGTGTTGCAAACTGTCACACTTCTTCTTACAAGCAGTACAATTGTTCATGGCGAAACGTTGGCGAGAAATTTAGTGCTATGCTTCAGACTTCATTTCACGAAAGATTCCACGACAATTAATACTGCAGGTGCGACGGTCCGGCAATTAGTATCTTTAGTTTTTGAACGTGTTATTTCTGAAGATGAGCAAAATCCAAATCAATCAGAATCCGAAATATCTGCACCAGAAGAGTTGAAGACTTGTATGGGACAACCACCAAAAGGTCTTGCGCCCTGTGCTGCTGATGCATTTCTTATGTTCCAAGATCTAGTGCAATTAGTAAACGCTGATCAACCTTTTTGGCTGCTCCGGATTACAGAAATGACAAAAACATTTGGTTTAGAATTATTAGAGTCTGTGTTAACCAATTTTTCATCAGTTTTCTTCAAACATCCGGAATTCAGCTTTCTTCTGAAAGAACGAGTATGTGCACTAGTGATCAAGTTGTTTTCTCCTAATATTAAGTATCGTAATTCAGTTCCTGCATCAATGCAACAAGCCACACCTCTCGATAAACCATACTTCCCGATTAGCATGAGATTATTGAGAGTTGTTTCGATACTGGTGCAAAAATATCACTCATTATTGGTAAGTATAAATTACTACGAACCATGAATCTGACTGGCAGGTACAAAAAGCAATGTAATTTATTGAATTCTTCCATTTCAGGTAACTGAATGTGAAATATTTTTGTCATTGATCGTCAAATTTCTTGATCCTGACAAACCCGCATGGCAACGAGCGTTAGCATTAGAAGTTTTGCATAAAATGACAGTTCACCCTGATCTTCTAACCAGTTTCTGCGAATGCTATGATTTGAAACAGCATACAACAAACATTTTCCAAGATATTGTCAATAGTTTAGGCGTATATGTACACAGTCTGTTCGTCAATTCACAAATCACGAGCCAAGTTTCTGGAGGTGAATTATATTTACTTGTAAATTTTTTATTGAACAGAAGCTGTGCAAGAGACCTTATTGAAAATTTTCTGTTTCATAAGCTGTGCCAACCGCTCAAGGTACCGCACCAACATTATTAGCTGGAATGCCAGTTGGCCCTGGCGTTACACCCCAACCAGGATTTTATTCACGTGGAGTGTGGTTGCCTGTTGTTGCGACGTTTCCGAGTGGTCAAGCGAAACCCGTCTACTTGGAAATGCTGGATAAAATAGAACCACCACAAATTCCTGATGGTTATGGCATAAGTATCGCTTACGCATGCTTATTAGAGATAATAATCTCCATATCCCTCACAATAGTTGGCCCCAAAGAACAAAGCAGTGAAAATAATTACAAGCCAACTGAGGCTGCACGAAAACTTCACATACAATTGATAAACTCAAGTTGGTGTGGATTATTGGCAGCGTTAAGCCCTCTAGTCGATGCCAGCACTGATGAATCAGCAACGGAAAGTGTATTAAAAGCCATCCAAACTTTCGCATCCCTGTGTGGTTTACTGGATTTACAAACACCACGTGACGCATTCATAACAGCTATCTGCAAAGCTTCTCTACCACCGCACTATGCACTCACTGTATTGAATAGTGCACCACAAGGCATTCCAACTGCTCGTCCCCAAGAACCAAGTCACTATAATCCTGCGACTATGGGTGAACCCGATTATCGACAACAAGTGGTCGCGGTGGGCACACCACTTCCGACAGCGTCATTACCAATTGGGGCACAACAAGGGCCAGTTATGTTAACAGCAAAAAATTTACAGTGTATGCGGGCATTACTGATGCTTGCACATTGTCATGGTAGTATTCTAGGTAGTGCTTGGCATCTTGTACTTACCACTCTTCAACATTTGGTTTGGATACTTGGCCTCAAACCTTCAACCGGCGGTTCATTAAAAGCTGGTAGAACTGCAACTGACTCGAACGCCGTTCTCACTACAGCAGTAATGGCAGACTTACCAGTATTGAGTGCAATGCTCAGTCGGCTGTTCGAGAGCAGTCAATATCTCGATGATGTAGCGTTGCATCATTTAATTGATGCACTTTGTAAACTTAGTCAAGAAGCGATGGAACTCGCGTATTCCAACAGAGAACCATCATTATTTGCTGTCGCTAAACTGTTAGAAACAGGCATTGTCAATTTACCGCGTGTCGAAGTTCTATGGCGGCCATTGACTAATCATCTGTTAGAAGTATGCCAGCATCCTCACATTAGAATGCGCGAATGGGGCGTCGAAGCGATCACATACTTGGTGAAAGCAGCATTACAGCATAAATATCCTCAGCCTCTTCGTGATAATCAAAAACTCCAGACCTTATTATTGGGACCACTGGCAGAGCTTTCAAGTGTGCGGCATGCAGATGTGCGACGTCGACAATTAGAGTGTGTTTTACAAGTGCTTCAGGGCGGTGGCGAGACATTATTTCATGGTTGGCCATCGGTACTTGGTATAATTGGGGCAGTGTCAGATCATCATGGTGAAACTTTAGTACGCATAGCATTTCAATGTCTTCAATTAGTTGTTACAGATTTTTTGCCAGTAATGACATGGAGATGTCTTCCGTTATGTGTTGATACTGCCGCTAAATTCGGCTCGCAAACGCAGGAACTCAATATTTCACTTACGGCTGTTGGTTTAATGTGGAATTTAAGTGATTACTTCTATCAAAATGAAGAAAAGCTTTGTTCGTCATTAAAAGGGGATGCTGGCTCTATATTCCCAGATTTTCCTGGAACGACTAATATGCCTCCATTTGATAAACTATGGATGTGCCTTTATGCAAGATTAGGTGATCTTTGTGTAGATCCACGGCCTGCCGTCCGTAAATCCGCGAGTCAAACATTATTTTCCACAATTTCTGCGCATGGAAGTCTTTTACATCAACCAACATGGCAAGCAGTTCTGTGGCAAGTTTTATTCCCATTGCTTGACAAAGTACGAAATCTCTCGAGCTCAGCAAGCAACGAAAAAGTGGATACCAGTGGTAATATTCTCATACACCATAGCAGGAATACTGCACAGAAGCAGTGGGCAGAAACTCAAGTATTGACATTGAGTGGTGTAGCACGAGTTTTTAATACAAAACGACAATTATTGCAGATGTTGGGAGATTTCCCGCGAGCATGGTCACTATTACTTGAATTTATCGAACATTCAGCACTCAGTAAAAATAATGAAGTGTCTTTAGCGGCATTAAAATCATTTCAAGAGATTTTATACCTTCAGAAAAATGGTGATACTGTTGACAACATTCCAACAGACGAACCTGAAACTTTGTGGGTCGTGGCTTGGCGCGTGTGGTTAAATATTGGTATGCAAAGCTCTTCACCACCACATGATGACGAGATAGAACCATATGTGCCCGCACAAGCCTTTTTGGCTGCACTTGTCCACATATTTCCGGCACTATTTCATCATATACGTGCAAACTTTTCGAGTGCGGATCTGAAGAAATTGTGTACTGTAATGAAAAACGTGGTGGAAGTGCCGGTCCATGGTGAATCAACACCATATATTCTGCCAACTGTACCTGATGTGGTGTTAACTCAACTCCAAGATGGCGTTCTTCATTCAATGGAACTATTACAAAAGGAGGCACTCAATGGGCCTGATAATCTTCGCATGATGACTGGAATGATATTTTTACAGCTACTTAGCTTTTCCAAGTTAGCATGTCATGCTCCTACTTACGGTAAATTGACAACAAAAAATGTTTCGCAAGTTCGCGGGACGTCTGCCGATTGGATAACAATGAACTATGTACCTTTTGGTGAAAAAGCTCTCACAATGGTGGTTAACTTGTATCAAAAAACGGCATCAGAACAGATTGTGATTGATGAAGGAATTTTAGAACATATAGTGGAAGCTTTACGTGTTCCACTATCAATGAAATATGCATGCCCATCACCAACTACGTGGAAACTAGCAGTTACAAGTCTGCTCGCAGTTCTTCACACAGGATTACCACTGGCCAGGTTATATCCTGACAAATTTCAAAGTATGTGGCCCGTACTCGCAGACACTTTGGATGAATTTTTATTTCCAAAAAATTCAGTAAAAGTGGAAAGAAATATAGAAGAAATTCAAGCTGATGAAGCAGTAGATTGTCAAGTAATGGAATTATTACGTAACGAAGTATTATCGCATTCACAGCATATACCGCATCAGTTTATATTGCGTGTTGTGATGCTCCTCAATAAAGGATCCATACACTCTGCCACATCATCAAACTTTGAATTCAATGGTGAATCCAAATTGCGTGAAGAATTCGCGAAGACGTGTTTTGAAACGCTTTTACAATTTTCATTACTTGATGGCTTGAATGAGGTCCCCGATTTAACATTCGGCAATGGCAAAGAATGTGACGAAGGTGGAATCGCAGGGCGATTAGCAGTTACTGCACTGCTTCACAGATTTCAGGAGGTATTGTGGCGCTACATCGAAGACGAACGACATAGTGGTAAATGTCCATTACCGAGATACAGATTATCTGAAATATCCTTTGTATTAAAGGCTGTAGCGACATTGGTAGTGTCACTGAAAAAAGCGCCACTAAGCAAAGTAGATCAATCGGTATGGATGCAGCTCATCGAACTTTATCCATGTTTGGTTGAATGCAATTCAGGGGCAACTTCTCCACAAGTGTCACGCTCATTAAGAGAAGCTCTGATGCAGTATCATGACTTATTGCAACCACCGGTTGACAGTCCAAAATCTACAAATGGCGTTTGACCTAGGCTCCACTTAGCTCTTTTGAGTTGAATAAAAAGGAAATCATTGTGTTTTACGCGACGTTATAGTATATTATTATGCTGATATGTAATCTGAGTTACGTATACATAAATTTTGCTAATTATTTCCCCGTACTTTCAAGTATTGAATAACAGTTTCGCTTTTGCGAGAATGTTATTCATCGGGAGAATGACAAATTATGTTTCGAATGTCTGAAACTTTCGAATAAGCATGATAGCAATTCTACCCATCTATGGAGACAAAACAAATGCGATTACGAGTATGATGGCAATGAAAATTTTTATTCAATGATCACCAGCACGATATGAAAATCAAAGAGGCCTTAGTCGATTTATCGCATTCATGTTCGAGTTCATATTCAACAAATATTAACTATCAATATTGATCTACGAATATTGCATATTTTCAATTCATAAAGAGAAACCATTACTATCATTTCATAGTAATTGAATTGTTCTCATAAATTTCATTTGCTCTTCAACGAACACTTAGTATGAAGGCCGTTGACGAACACGATTGATCTATCAGGGTTTTCAGAAATATACTTCGCACTGCGACAAACTGATTGTCGGTTCATTGATTTTGCATATATGTAGAATATTTATATATTTTTACGCTTGGTAGTGTAAAAATAATTTTTATAGATTATTAATCGACTGGCAAGACCAAAATATTGTGAAAAAGAAGTAAGTTACATATAAGAATATATTTTATTCGAAATTCTATGATTTACATCTGTATTATTTCATCAAATCAATATTGTACTATTTGATTCACAAACAAAAAGTTAATAAATATGGATAAAAAAATGAGAGTGAATACAATAAAACTTATTTTTCAATTTGACCGAGAATATCTTTCAATATAACGAATACTACTTTACTGGCAAGTGATTATTCTAGATCCAGTGAATTCTGATCTGACTACGAGTAAACCGTCTGTACTTTATAACTTTTCATCATTCATTCAATAATGTAAAGTAAACTGGCAATTCATCTCAACAATCACTTCATATATGTTTAATAAAAAAAGAAAATTCATAAGGATTTCAGCGTGTGAAAAAACTAATATAACTGTACAAGAATTTCTCGTAAATCGGAATAAAGTTTGCTCCCCAATTAAATACTAATTCTGTGTCTTTATTATCTTGTTTTAAAACATACGTAGATGTACATTCATAGTTTTGTATACACACATGTATACAAATTTACATATCTCGCACTCACCATTTTAAGTATATGCCTCGTAAGTAAAAGTATTCCAACTCCTTACGTTTCTTTAACCATCCCCACCATGTCAATCCACCGTTTAAATTTCGAATCTGACTTTACCATTCAGTGGGATTGCTCCAACCGTCGTTCGGTGACGCGTGCAGTCGTGTGCAGTTTTCATATCTATTGAGAAAACAAGTGGTCCATAGTATGGAATGCGTATGCACATTGTTACACCATTCAGCGTAGGTGTAAACTCGCTGACGCTCATGTGTAAGTAAATGTATAGATATATACAAAAAATATTACGAAAAATACTGGTCGAGGATGAGAGCAGCGAGATGAAGCGAGAGCAAATAAGATCCTCGAGTATAGTGTAGTTTCGAAAAGCGAGACCTATATACATATATGAATATATGTAATACATCGAGACGTGCACAGTTCACGCGAAATCTGAATTCATTGATTTTTCAATCGATAGAAGATCGAGCTGTGGGTGAGAGGAGAGCTGCTGTAAACAAAATATTTACTCATCTACAGTAATGCTTGGGTGAAGAAAAATTTGACTATATGCCGGTTAGTATCACCGCTATACATTTTCGTTGAATGCATTCCACTCTCCCTTTACCACCTTGATACCCATTCTTTGGACCATTATATATTACAATTAGAGAAAAAATACCTTCCAACATTTTTTCTTGTCATTATAATTTCTGCTGTATCATTTTCAGGTGCGAAAGTCAGGATAGAATAATGAGTGATTTGGGAGAAAATGGGAAATACAAATGGACGTCGGAGGCGACAACATTATTGGTTTCTGTATGGACAGACAGACAAGTACAACAGCAATTGGAGAACTCTAAAAAACCGCAATTGATTTGGGAGAGTATCAGTAAATATATGCAGAAGAAAGGGTATGAAGTCACTGCGAAACAATGCCGGTCAAGGATGAAGCAAGTGCTTGTGTGTTATAAAGAAGCAAAAAAAACTGGGACACATGCTGGCGTGGAGCGTTATTATGAATCTATTGATAAGGTTCTCGAGAGTAAACGTATGGAAAAAATACAATTTTATGATAAAGGGATTGACACAGTTGGTGAGTTTAAAGATATATGATTCCCAGCATTGTTCTATTCGAACTCATAACTTCATTAATCCATATGCAAAAACTTATTTTAGATTCAGTACCAATCTTACCAAAATCACCCCTAAAAGAAGCAAAAACCAATGAAAATCTCCGCATGCGACAAAATAAACTGGAAGAAGTGCCCATATCATTGAATAGACATATAGAAGTTTTTCCTGGTGTATGGCAAACAGGTGAGTGATAACTTGATTCTGGTGAAACAAACTTCGAATGCAACTGAGTTGATTGCCAATATAATTGCAGATCGCGAAGAATATGGTGACTCGTCGGAATCTAATGAGACAGTATTGGTCCGGCCACATCGTTCTCTATCTCCCATGAGAAATATTGGAACAAATACAGTTAGTGAAACAATGCGATTGCATGGAAAACCTGTTCGACGTTCTTTGAACAGTGATGATAGATGCTATAATGAAAATATCGAAAACAATCGATTCGCTGAGATACCGTTGCAATCTGGTGTACAAAATGTGCATAATCAAATAATTCAGGAGAATATGATGCTACGGAATCAGTTGGGATTCGACAATATCGGTCCGCGTCGTCGACCAACAGATTATCCCTCAGGCATGAACAATCCTTGTCCACGTGTCAATTTTCATCCTGAGAATACCGTCTTTCATCCAAGTCGTATTGCAACGAATATGGTGAGAATGCAGACCCAATTGCAGCAGTATTCTCTTGACCGGAACATGGCAATGCCATCAAAACCCAGAAAATTTATGAACGTGAGAGAAAATGCTGCAATGAATGACGATAACAAGCAATATCAACGTGCTTATACCGAAACATATTCACCAGATATTGCACCAAATTTGAATGATGCATTTTCTCAAGGATCTAAGAATATGAAGATTCATAATCTCAATGAAACATATGATCGCCAAATGTTTATCGACGATGAAAATCCGTGCCCAATTGATGCGACAACAATTACCAATAATGCTACATTCAATGATGATACATTATCTATTGAATTTGTTGACGATTCGCCGAGTCCAACGGAAAACGGTGCTATGGAGACGACCACTAATTCCCTATACAACCGTGTTACATCTCCAAATCCTCCTTTCCGAAAGAAAAAAGCACAGAAACTTGAGCAAATGATGTTGAATGCCATAACTTCACAAACAGAAGTTTTCAATAAAATTTTAGCCACTCAAGATGTGATGATTTCGCGCATATTGGATGTTGACAAGGAACATCAGAATCGACTGGAAAATCGCCTTGATCAATTGATGAATGTTGTTCAGGCAACGGTAGTGGATAAAAATCAGGGTAATAAAGAATCAAACAGCGAACTCCGAATTTCACCAACACCATTGCAAAATGTTCCCATGTGCTTTTCTCCGCCTCCAAAACCAGGCACAGCCCCACCGAAGTTGGATCTAGTGCCACCAAAACCTTGTAGAGTACCGTGCACAAATCCATCGACTCATATCGAATTGACACGAAATTCATTGCCAGTGCAAACAGATGCTGTGATCACTAAACCAGGTACTATATGGACCAAGCTTGGACCAGTTTCACAATCGCCATTCATGAAAGCACAAAGACAAATAACAGCAGTGGCAAAGGCTGCAGAGCACTGGCGAACAAGGTCTTCCGCAGAGCGGCGAATTGCCTATGCTCCTGACCCTATCACAGATCCAAAAACAATTATCGAGGAGACGGAGAAATTTTTACAGTCAGAAAAATTAATGGAAGCACGTATTGAAAATGCAAGACGTTTATCATCCGTGCCTGAGCGTGATCAACATGCTCGTCGAAAACTATTCGAACCAGAGCCATTATCGCAGAATATTCAACCCCACGTTCCTAATAAACAAAAATCCGATGCAGGACTATTGTGCGCCGCTTTTCTCGATATCGAACGTAAAAGCGAAGAAAAATTGCGATCCCCAGCATTTCACTATAACAACAACAGAATGAACAACTGCGATGACTTATTGACTGGGCAAGGTGAGAGTTATGATCGTCTCCGACGATTGAGTGTCGGATTTCAACTGGGAAACAATATCGATAATGTTGCACGTGGTAATGATATGAATACGTCAACGCCTGCTAAGCCGGATCGTGAAAAAGGTCGCACTGTTGGGGATTATGAAGCAGAACCGAGACAAACTATACAACAGTTAGCTGAACTCGTGATGAATAGCGCACGTTGGCGTAACGACGCTGCAGTTTCAGCAAAGGAACAGTTGAAGCCTCCAAATCAATTGCCTTTGAATGACAGAAATATGATTCCAACACGACCTTTGCGTGAAGCTGAGGCGCAGCAGCTCAGCCGCAATAAAGCTCTCGACTGGTTACAGAATCCATATTCTTACAACATGGTCATGCCTGTCTACGAAGAATCTGTTAACAAGCCTAAAAATTATCCAATGGGATTTATAATGCCTAATAATAATGTTCCACATGACAATGTCGATAAACAGACGATTGACCGTCCCATCGGCTTCAATCCTAACTTCAGGCAACAACACGAATACCAAGACGATCTAAAGCTGCAAAATGAAGGAGGGAGAAGGTATCAATACAACTTGAGGAATGAGAAAAGGGCTCCGGCCATGCCATACGATTCGGATGGGGAATGCGCACCACATATTAGAAAACGTGGAATAGGAGATAAAGCTGGTGATGATAATGACGATGAAGAGTTTCTTGACACAACAACAACACTGCATTCTAATAGGAAACCCTCGCTCACATCCACAGGTACTGGAAATAATCCAAAGTTTGGAGCGGCGTCGTGCATTCTGTCTTAGAGTTACTTATGAACGGTAAAGGACGACAACTCATGTTCTTCCATTTTGTTAACACATGAGAAGTCCAAGTTCATCAATAATATGTATGTGCAATGATTTAAATGATAGTATACGTAGATCATGATCAACGAGTCTTCCAACAGATATCGAATCATTTACAATGCCATTTTGCCACAAAATTAAAAAACATTGTAGATATATATCGAAATTTTCATTGCAGATCTTCTCATTGGTAGTTTTCATGCTTTTGTATGCGCAATCTTGAGAACTATCCAATTTTCTACAACATAAAATGCCTTATGTTAATTCATTATGAGAAATTGACCATGACTAAACTTCCACCGAATTTTCTATGTATTGTATTACATGAGAAATTAATAAAAAATAAATAATATTTGTCATTTCGAAAATATTATTGATTAAATCCTGACAATAATCAATTTCGATTGGATGTGACGCTGGTAAATGAGAGTGGGTTCTGCAATGAGATTATGCTTCTTCAAAACACGCAGCACCGCAACATTTCGGTCCGACTTTTATTATCTGACGCTTATCACATTCACATCTTGGAGAACGGTCAATACGTGGAACTTCTGTACAAGCAGGGGGTTCAACACACTCTATTGTACAGCAGCAGGCAGCACATGGATCCTGATGAATCATTCAATCTTATTTTTCATAAATGTTCCTCTGCGCTATAATATATTTTTAACTGAGATAATAAAATCACCTGCATCTTTATCTCACAATATTCAGATCCACATCGTGAAAGTTCATTTTGCTTAGAGGAATTGTCTTTTGCTATTTCAGCATTCCTGTCGTCTTTGAATTGCGGCAAATGCTGTTGCATTTCCCTATTTTCCGCCTGCTTCTCTGATTCATCTTTGTTTTTGCCCAATTTATTTAACTCATCCCAAAATTTATTCCACGACCATCGCTCACGTCGAGGACAAGATGCTTTGATCTGTTGTGAACCCCAATTGATTCCTGAAAATACTACACAGCAACATGGATATATTGTAAAAATATTTATTTTCAATTGTATAAGACATTATCTAAAATCATTTACGATTTTTGTATACCACTATAAACAATTTTATCAATAGTTCTATCTTGTGGATCGTCCATTTAGCATATCACAGCTAAAATGTTCATCAAATTGATATATCACCAAAATGCACTTCACAATTACACTAAAATTTATACTATATTTATTCTGAATTATGCGATAATTAAATAACGATGCGGTTATATCGTAAAATATAATTTGAACAATTGACAATAACAAAACAATATGGTGCTGGATACCAATTGAATATTATGAATAACTCAAAATAATTGAATAAAAAATTGATTATAACAAAATTTTAATCCGAGATCATCGATTTGTACGTTTTGTTCTTCTGAATTTTACCGCCCTTTATGTTCAATTGCTCCATCTATCGTTTTTATGATTCAACAGCTTCCGTACCACTTGACATGTGGATTTTAATGTTATAAAAAAGACTCAATATATATATGTCCAGACAGGATGAGTATATTTATAATTATTGGAACAGTAAAACATATGTGCGTGCCGTAGTAAATTGTGCAAATTTATTGACGTTCAAAGGACTACACAATCGCAAATATTTTTTGAACGCCCGTGGAATCAATTAACAATATTTCGGACTCCATTGACCGTCACAATTCAATATTCCATACTATATTTATGTAGATTGACGCAGATGCCAGATAAATAAAGAAAATGTCAGTCTCGTTTTCAGCATGCCACGTTTATTCTCATAACTGTCGGATGAATATATAGACGCACACATTTTTATAATACAGATACTATTTGTATCATTTCATGAGTAAACGAGATATCATCACGAAGAATGCCCAGCAAAAAGAAAAAATACAATGCTCGATTCCCAGCGGTAAGATTTAGATGATGATACACAATTCTACGTAGAATTCTATAGTTTTTGCATCATATTCAATAAATAATTGCATTTGTTTTGTTGATTGCATTTATTGGACGCAGAAGCAGTGATTAATCTTTTATCATAATCAATGATTCAATTAATTGTTTGTATGCACCTAATTGCATTTTATTGTTTTAGGGGCGCATAAAAAAAATAATGCAAACAGATGAGGAAGTTGGGAAGGTTGCGCAAGCTGTACCCATCATAATTTATATCCTTTACACGAAAAAGATGAATTGTTGTTTTTGTCTCATAGATTTTTGGAGAATATTTTCAGTAGTTCAAATAGGTATTTTTGTTTTATGCCTTGACTGTTATTCTGTATTTACCTCGAACTTTAGAGCTCTTCGTCCACTCATTGTTAACGAAAACTATGCAAATTACTAACGCTAAAAATGCCAAAACTCTTAGTCCCTCTCACATGTAAGTAAACATATATTAAATATTTGTACCTTTATGATCTGTTGAAATTTCATGATTTTCTTTTGTTAATTAGGAAACAGTGCATTTTATCAGAGAATCGTTTCGATTTTTTGAAAGATCTAGTGAAAGGTATCCCTGATGTTTCTGGAACAGACGATGAAGCACCTACACCACCGTTAACGCCAGCTCCTGTAGGGATGAATCTTGTAGTTAGTCCCGCGCTGACAATTACACGTGTACCGTCAGAGATTCGGTTAGTACGCACACATCAATGAATTTATTTTCGGTTATCATATAGATTCGAAATTAGGTTTTATGAATTTTCATCTGGAGTTTATTTATCTGCATAATTATTTTCATTATTCATCCCTCTTTTTGATTTCAGAGGTTCGAATGATACGACATTATCTCGGATGCCCAAACGTGTAATCAATAATTCGAACGATTACGTCGAAGAAACTTGTATCAATGCAGATAGAATGCAGGAAAACGTGACATCGTCTCCATTGAATCGAGTTCCCAACTTCGAAATATCTATGCCAGCATCGTTTTACGGTGGACAACCAAACTTCTACACCGAATTGAATCCACTCAATCTGTCAACACATCAATCCAATACGGTCAGTGTTAAACAAGAACCTGCGAGTCTCGGCTGCAACTCTCATCTCGATGAAGATTATGACACATGAGACTGCTAGTTAACAAGAACGTGGAATCATTTTTTCTTATAAAAATCAGCACCATCGAGATAATGACGTTACATTACCAATGGCAATTTATCTCACTTCCAATATTCCTACGGCAACATGAACACCAGAGGCTTGCGAGCATTTTGACAATATTGGAAATATAAGTTTGGACTGATTTTTTCGTAGGTATACACCTCCACCAACGCATGGAAAAATAATTACTCATAATTGAAGTATTCAATTTACTCTCATCGAGTATCAGAAGTTGTATAACTTATTTGACAAACAAAGTTTTCTTTTCGCAATTTGATTTCTTTTTCCCTATATATTTATTTACGTGTACATAATAAATAGTACAATATTTTTATCTCGAGTACGTTCAATGACAATCATTACACAATATTGTGATGCATACCGCTGAAACACATCTGACACTGTTTTCAGGAGTGATAAGTCCAAGTGATGATCTCTATCAGTAAATATAAAAATAATATTAACAACGTTTTACATTTTCTTTTCTTTGAAACGTTTATGTACAAGTGCATAGCATGATTTTATACCTATTTTTTTTTCATTGACCACTCGCTACTCAGTCATACAAACAATGTAGGTAGTTCAATGGATGGATGTAAATTTAATATTACTTTATTCACTTTATTTCTAAATACCGCTTTTAGATAAAAATATTGAAATTTTTCTTCATTTGTGGTGATGATTTCGTAAGATGAGAATATTGAGTCACTGTTAGTGGCACTGTACAACGCATTCGAATATTAGAAGATAAAAAAAACTGGGATTGACCAACTTAATGGTGATGAGTTGCCGCATGAATGAATGTTTTTTTGTTTGACAATAGTACATTGATTATAAGGTTAATGAACAAGTTGGAAGTAGATACACAAGAAAAGTTGAGAGGAAAAATAATAAAATAATAAGAATTCCAATATGCGACTAATATTAATACCATCTGTGATACTCAAAGTCACCATTGACAAGATCGTGACTGGAGAATTTGCTCTGAGAATTTGTATAAAATTTAGAGCAAATAGTCTTTCAGCCGTGGTACTGGAACTCATTTTCACCTGATGGTTGACGGCATAGAGAGGAATGATAATGAAAGTATTTAGGTGCCGCCAATGAACTGATTTAGTTCGAATTGAAATAACTAACTTATGTATGTTAGAACCGAATATACGCGAAAAAAAGACACGATTGTAATACTGTGATGAATTCAGTTGTCTATATTACCTTCGTAGAAAGACTCACATTTTTCCAACAAACGTAATACAGGGTTGATATTATAGGGGAATAAAGCTTTAGATACGAGTCTATCTATGGCTAATCTGAGTCTTATGAGCACTGTCATGGTATCATCCAATTCCCCACCACAACACGTTACAAATTCTGGCCAATTTCGCCTAACATACTTGAGAAACCTGAGCAAGTATAGTAAAAAACATGTTTCATTACTAACAAGCAGATCCAGAAGTACGTCAGGATCATGTGAGACTGCCCGAACAAATTGAACAAACGTAAGACTTGGGCTGAGCATGTGAGCTAATTCATTTTGGGGTGGTCCCCGATAAAACAGTCCAACTGCAACATCCAAAGAACACACCATTCCCTCGATGAGAAAATCATCCTGATCATGAAACATCTGCACCACCCACTGTGACAGTGGCATCTCAGGATGGAAAGGCATGAGACATTTCACACATTGATCAAGTTGTCGTAATACTTCTCGTATGCTACGTTCGATCACGGCCATGTCCGCATCCAGATCTTCTGCTTCAGAGCCTAGTGATGAATCGCTTGTGTCACTTCGCGTCTCCTTCACCGTGACCGCCACACTCTTCAAAACGAGTAACACAAGTTTCTGAAGGAGTGGACGATCTCCTTCACCAGATCCACCCCCAAATCGTCCTGATCCATGGCGATATGGTAATCCATCCAGTAGCCTCCAGTCTTTCACAGCACGCACAATCAAGTGGGCAAGTGAGCATGGCTCGTCAGGTAATACATCCTGCAGTGCTAGTGTACTTCCATAACATAACACCTCGTTAAAAAGTCCCAAGAGATGCCTCCAGACGATCCCTGGCACATTAGTATTGAGAAGAAGAACGAGATTATCGAGTTGTGAGTAAAAAAGTTTTGTATCAATGACTGAGAGGTTGGCTTTAACTGATATGATGGATTCCCAGAGATCCAAGAAGGTAATAACTGCCGATTCATGCTGTGGTGTATATGATCCGAGGATTGCATCAAATTTAGCTACTAATAAAGTCCATTTGGATTCAAGGGCTTTGACACACATTGCTTTCACTGCAGTACTGTCTAAACTCTCAGAATCCGACACAACCAATGTATTACAATTAACAGGTGGCATTGAACTTTCTGCATCTTCCAGCGGATGGAATCCACAGTCTTTGTGTTCAACTACCCTTTTCACAACATCTAATGTGAAGAGCATTTGACTTGGAGAATTGGTATTTACCAATGATTGAGTCAGTCTCTCCAACCATGACTCTTCGGTGTTCTCCTTTGTTATTATGAAAAACGAAGCGAGGGCTCTGCTTGCAGTAAAACTCACAAACTTATTAGATGTACAAGACAAATCTAGTAATTGATCTATGATGCCATGTTCATTTCTAGTTAATGCGTCACATATATCAGCCACACGACTGCACATAAGACCACGTGTATTCTGTTTTATCGCTAGATCGAACAATAATTGTAGGCAACTTATGAATTCTAAGGTGCGATCGGGCTCCCACTCGGACAACACACCACCATTTCTTCTTTCGTTTGCCACCGCAGCATTTGATGTCCTTGATGAATTTGAACCTGCGAAGGGTTTTCGCAGACTACTCTCAGGAATACCGCACAAGCACTGTCTCAACAGGCACTTCTGAAATCTATCCATTTCTGTAGTAAGTTCATCTTCATTCTCATCATCGTCTTCATTGACGATTCGCTGCTTCTTCTTCGCTGGCTCTTCCATACTCGTTTGCAATATTAGAAAATTATGTCAAAATCACAGTGAGTATCGTTTTCGTCGCTTATGTATTGTTATTAATATTATTGCTGCTATTATTTTCTCCTGCTGTTTTATATCGCTCCGCTTTTGTGATCTCAAGTTATTCTGGAGACGTACATGGCTGTATACGACCGCTCTCGATGAATTGTAGCAGTGCACCGACCGAAAAAAAACATTGAACTATCGTAAAACGATAATCGTTACCCCTAGAGGTGAAAATAAAACAGATGCAATTTATCTATTTCCAATTGCTGATCCATACGGTAGAAGAATCAGAAGAACTAACTATAATTATCATTGGCGACATAATCAGCACATAAGCTTCTTGACCTATCACCATAGCTTCTGTTTTTAACTTTGCCGCTAGGAATACTGTTGCGTCTGACACAAAGTCAAGCATGCGCGGATTATCTGAGCGGCAATTATTCACAAATTGTTTCACTTTTCGAAATTAGAGAAAGTCAATTGTCATGAATCAAAGCCACTAACAATACGATGAATATATTATATGATGATGATGTATACATAATGCAGTTGATTTGGTCTGGCGCAAGCAAACTGATTGCAACTTAGAGTGCCTATTTTTTTTGTACAATTGATGTAAATACTGGTTTCACATGATATTAATATTCCATATAATTACGTATCGCAACGTTCATATACGTAATTGAACTTTGATCAACGTTTAGGCAATATTGGTAGAACAAGTAAAATTTGTTTATAATCAAGAAATTTCTTATGACTAGGAAGAGGCGTACTGTGAGTTCCGAACGGGATGAGGTTTGCTGCGTTGCCACATGTACTCATTGCAATGTAAAAAAGTAAAACTTTATTAATATAAATATAGATTAGAATTGGACCCACGAATTGTTTGAATATATACCAGAATACTACAATATTATTATACCAACACAACTACATCAATCGATAACATGAAACATAAAATATATGGACGGCATCAGACGGAGCTGCGTAACACAGTAGCTGTCACTTGCACATTCCACTTGCCACTAATTTATCAAATTACAACCACTTTATTAACTGAATTTTTATGGTTATAGCAATTCATTTATTTTCAAAAAACGATCAATCCGCCGTAATTTAGTATTAACATTGACCTATAACTCGGAATTATATCATAATTATATGAATGATATGGCAACATTGCATTAATGGCAGCACGTTTGCGCTCTTTTCCGCTTTCCTAACACTCCGTTTCCGCTCAAATACTTTTCATAATATCAACTAGTTCATGTAGATGCCGCCATTGTTCGAATGTCGCGCCCAATCACGAGAGGTAATGAATGAGCGCGGATATTTAAAATAGCAAAACCACGCTATGGCATTTATTTTATATTCGAATTTAATGTTGAGAACGATTTTTTTCGTTAATTGATCCTTTATATCAAAAAATTTAACATAAATACTATGTGAGTGTGCTGCAATGAATTCTCTAATTGATGAGATTGCGTCGAGCGATCTGAAAGATTCAATAGGAGAACGTCTATTTTGAATGTCGCGCTATAGAATGGTCAATGAGCGTCATTAGCCCGGTATATGACAATACCATCGAATGTATGTATTGTACATTATTATGATATACAATGTGGACCAGGTAATGATGGTTTTTTACCGGCATAACCTCAAAGTTATGAGTTGCACGACTAATTTGAAATGATAACAAACGTTCATCAAAAACAAATTTTTTTCTCTGGGACTCGGAGACTTAACGATAATACTTTTGTTTCCATTACAGAAATTTAGAATTGTCTACATCTTCACATAATTTTGCTGTTTATTGTTAATTTTTCGATAATTTAGAGTCAATTCAACAATATGAAGTGAGTTTTTCCATCAAAGTTTTGAATCTGATATGTAAGAAATCATTAATGGCAATGTCAATATAATGGGATGAAATTACAGGATCAGCGTTGATGGACTTATTGTATATTTCCCTTATGATTATATTTATCCAGAACAATATGCGTATATGCTGGAACTTAAGAGAGGATTGGATGCTAAAGTATATTACGGTTTTATCAGGAAGTTTTGTTTATCAGGATTAGATGATTAATTGAAACGTTTCAGGGTCACTGCTTACTTGAAATGCCATCGGGGACAGGAAAAACAGTTACTCTATTATCATTAATTGTCGCATATATGTTGGAATATCCTCTGGTTGTTACAAAATTGATTTACTGCTCTCGAACCGTACCTGAAATCGAAAAAGTATTGGAAGAATTGAAAACTCTTATGGATTACTATGAAAAAGAAACATTGAGTAAACCTAAAATTGTTGGTCTTGTACTTAGTTCACGGAAGAATATGTGTATTCATCCCGAGGTAATTTTATTCATTTAGTTGTGCCTTATAACGAAAGTAAAACGTAATCTGAAAATATTCTATGGCTTGTAAAGGTAAGTAGAGAACGTGAAGGGAAAATTGTAGATGGACGTTGCCACTCTTTGACAGCATCGTATGTAAGAGCGAGGCACAACTACGATGAGAGCACTCAAATTTGTAATTTCTACGAGGGCTTTGATATGGAAGGTCGGGAACGCATGATGCCACCGGGGATTTATTCAATTGATGATCTGAAAGAGTATGGCAAGGATCGAAATTGGTGTCCTTATTTTCTCGCCAGATTCACTGTTTGTATTTGCTTTTAATATTTTTATGTTTTTTGTTTGTCACTCTAATCAATTGTTCATCACTCAATTACAGATAATACATGCACAAATCATCGTTTACAGTTATCACTATTTATTGGATCCAAAAATAGCGGAATCAGTTTCCAAAGAGCTTGCCAAAACTTCAGTGGTGGTTTTCGATGAAGCGCACAATATCGGTACATTCCATTGTAGTTCAACATTCGGACTTGATATATGAGGGAAATAAACATCACAAAAATATTTATTACTTTCAGATAATGTCTGTATTGACTCTATGAGTGTCAAAATCAATAGGAGAACTATGGAGAAATGTTCTGCCAATATTCAGCTTTTAGAGAAAACTGTTGCAGAGTGAGTTCAATTCATAACAATGTAATCTCCAGTCGAAGTTGAAACGTGTACATCAGTATGAATGTTTTAATGCGTCATTACAATACATCATTCCAGAATGCGTGATGAAGATGCTAATAAACTGAAGGATGAATATCAACGACTTGTGGAAGGTTTGAAAGATGCACAAGTAGCCCGTGAAACAGACGTCATTTTGGCTAATCCAATTCTGCCGAATGAAGTTTTGGAAGGTCAGAAATTCAGAATTAAGTGCATGTCAAACTAAACAATGTCTAACCACTGAGTGAATTTATATATTTTTCAATTCAATAGAGGTGATACCTGGGAACATTCGTAATGCGGAGCATTTCGTTAGCTTTCTAAAACGTTTCATCGAATACTTAAAAACAAGATTGCGTGTGCAGCATGTTGTTCAGGAATCACCATCAATTTTCCTTCACGATATTCAATCAAAAGTATGCATAGAACGGAAGCCTCTCCGATTTTGCGCTGAACGATTAGCGTCGCTTCTACGGACAATGGAAATAACAGATTTAACAGATTTCTCCTCATTGATACTCGTTACTCACCTCGCAACTTTAGTTTCCACATACACAAATGGTTTTACAATAATAGTGGAGCCATTTGATGATAGAACTCCTACAGTACTGAATCCTGTCCTGCACTTCAGTTGCATGGACTCATCAATCGCTATGAAACCGATATTCGACCGATTCCAGTCGGTTATTATTACCTCGGGAACGTTATCACCGTTAGATATGTATCCGAAGATCTTAAATTTTCATCCAGTTATAATGTCATCATTCACAATGACCCTCGCCAGGCCTTGCTTGTTACCAATGGTAAATATCACAAAATTTTCTCTTAATTGCTCCAGGACAATATCTTTTCTAAAACAATCAATCGATTTTCTTTAGATAGTCACAAAAGGGAGCGATCAAGTAGCTATCTCGTCTAAATATGAAACCAGAGATGATGTCGCTGTAATACGAAATTACGGTCAATTATTGGTGGAGTTTGCTGCAGCAGTGCCTGATGGACTTGTCTGTTTTTTCACATCCTATCTTTACATGGAATCTGTAATATCTGAATGGTAACGAAATCTTTTTCTGATTGACATCAACTCGTGTTTCATCAAGGAAAATGTTCAGATTATACCTGAAGTTCTGACTTTTACATATGTTTCAGGTATAATCAGGGAGTTGTTGATCAACTACAAAGACACAAACTGCTGTTTATCGAGACTCAAGATTCGGCAGAAACGAGTTTAGCTCTGGTTAATTATATCAAAGCTTGTGAGAATGGTAGAGGGGCAGTTCTGTTATCGGTAGCACGGGGTAAAGTGTCGGAAGGTGTCGATTTCGATCATCATTTGGGAAGGGCCGTTCTTATGTTTGGTATACCTTACGTTTACACTCAATCTCGAATCTTGAAAGCACGTTTGGAATATCTTCGCGATCAATTCCAAGTAAATACTCACCTTAGAAATTGATATCCACTACACTTCCTGATAATTAACGCATACATACTGAATTTTATTAATTTATAGATAAGAGAAAATGATTTCTTAACATTCGACGCGATGCGACACGCGGCTCAATGTGTCGGACGAGCGATCAGAGGTAAAACGGACTACGGAATAATGATATTCGCTGATAAGGTCAGTATTATGATTCCTGAAGTGATTGTGTGAAACAAGTACCAGTAGTCTCTATTTCGATTTACAGAGATTCGCAAGAAGCGATAAACGAACGAAATTGCCTAAATGGATTCAAGAACATCTTAGCGATAGTTTATGCAACTTGTCAACAGAGGAAGCGATTCAGGTAATAATCAAAATGCGAGAATCGTAATTACGTCTACTAATTTCAGGTTCGATAATTTAATAATTTCAATATTCAAATAGGTTGCTAAACGATGGTTGAGGCAAATGGCACAACCTTTTTCTCGCGAAGATCAATTAGGTCTGTCATTGTTGACAAAAGAACAGCTTGAAAAAGAAGAAGCTTCTAAAATAGAGCAAAAGGCGCAACAAAAAAATTGATATTTTTCATAACTTATTCAATAAACATACCTTTTTTACAGAACAAATATTATAAACTCATGTTATTACATATAAAAAAAATTTTTTAATTGAAAAATAGTGATTTATAGAATTACAATAGCTGTTGAAAATATCTGAATATGCAATGCAATTCAATCTATCGTTTTTGGATCCAGCCAAGCCAATATTACCAGCGTACCAATATCCGGTCACCATTCTCAACAGAATAATAGTTCAACTGTTGCAATGGTTTATCTAATGGAATTTCATCGTCTGTTTGCTACAATATGATCCCATCATTACATTTGAATCAAAGAGATTGATAAGACAAATATTGAGAATACTCACGCTTGGTTGAAGGGACAATATTGGGATTCTTTTACCAGTCTTGAATAATCGCTGAGCAATACCAGTGAGTTTCTGCACATCCATGTCTCTGAGAAGTTTTTTTTTTGTACTAGGAATTTTCGAAGTTTCATTCATGGATACAAACTCAATTGTTATGACGTCGGATTTCATTTCTATTTTGCCTTTCGCTTTTTGCATTTCGAGGCCGCCACACACTAACGAAAAGTATATATAAGAAAGGGTTACATACTCGATGAAGTATATATACTTACATTTGACCAATGTAGGATATCGTGGGTGCCTTTCGATGAATTCGCTCCTATCATTCATTGCATCAGCATTGATCTGTAACCACTCATTTGCGAACATTTTCAAATAATCCCACTCAGCACCATTCCTTTCATCGCGTGTAATTTCAGTGCTATTAAGAAATTTTAGTGACGATATGCGTGCTATTATTAATTGTCGAACGGTCCCGGATTCTTCGTCCTCTACTATGGGATTATTTCGAATTTTTAAGTCTTCCAGATGTTTCAATTTTTCTAATTCACTAATTGATCGCCACTGAAATTATTGTCAAATCAAATACAAATGTATCATGTAAAACCAATATGTACATGGAAATATCTCACCTCTGAAATGCAGTTTTTAGATAAATGTAGTTGTCGCAGTGTCGGAAATAAACATGTCTTGCCCGTTGGATTATGACTAGGAAATCTCACCAGGTCCAATCTATTTGAGTTTAAATTTAATGTCTCCAAACTGAAAAATGCATTTTTTTATTATGCTATACTCTTCCTTATGCTCTCATTTGAATCATATTCATGATGAATATTTCCTAACCTTGGTAGTTCGCCTAATTTCAATATCTCATCCCAACTATCCAATTCATTATTTTCCAATGACAAATCCACTATTTGCGCCAGATTAGAATTCGTTAATGGTATTTCTATAGAGTTTATATGATTGAACGGCACGAAAAGAATTTTGAGTGATGGAAACATTGTAGTACACCATACCACATCTGACCAATGATAATTCATTCGAACCATCGTTAATTGTACTACATTTGAAAATGCAGGATGTGGTTTGATACAGCCGTTCTCTTCAGGAGGCAAGAAATTTTCACTGGAAATTCAGATAGCATCATTGTAACATCCACTCAAAATTAGTGCTGCGATAATTTATCATCAATTCACCTAACATCAAGGCGCATGAGTTTCTTCAATTGAACACCAATATCAGCCATCACATTCCATGAATTAATTAAACTCTTCGATATATCAAGCTCTTCTATATTAGGACAAAGTTCTTCGAGTTCACCTGGGGCGCCAGCATTCGAAACACGTTGTCCTCTGATTGAAACAATTTTTAATTGGTTGAAAGTACTTTGTTTTCTGTTGACTTTGGAGAATCCAACCATTTCCAAAAATGGAGCATTTATTTCACGTCTCAAACTGGTGATATTATTGATATCAACACCTGCTAAATCATCATTGATCAAACCATATCGACTTTTTATAGCATCAGGGCACGATATTCCCAATTTGACTTTGTTCGGGCGAACAAATGATCCAGAAGTGGGTTGCCTGTAATAGAATGGAGTACATCAATGAAATTCATCAAATCAAAAAGTAGATTGTAATAACAATAATAAATCTAATAAATTACCGTGTATTGAAATATTTTCTTTTATCATGGGTACCATCGTGCTTTCCTCGTGATGTATCATCCCAATCTATACCCAACCATGTACCAGTAGTATCATGAACCGGACCAACATAGCATATACTTCCATGGTATCCATCAAAATCAATCCGATCACCAACTTTAAAAACTTCAACATCATTCCTCACATCCTCCACCATTCTGTAACTTTTGATCACCCCAATATAAAATGTCAACTTTGTATTCCTTCAATTATAACCCTGTCCTTCAACGTATCAAGTTGGGTCAAGTTGTCAGGAGAGATTTATTTCATTCATATTGGTATAAATTTCATCATTCATCACTTGATGTCATGTAAATCATAAAGTCTGAAATTTTTTTAACAAATATATATCAGAAGCTTTACCTATATTTTATATATAATATATAGTGTATACAACAGATGCAAAACACTACGCCAATGAGAAGCAGTGAGAAGTACTGTCAAAAGTTGAAGCAATAACTTCCACAAATATCCTCAAATGCATGTGCACTGTATCATACAACATCATATTTTAGAGTGCCGATAATGTCATGTATCTAGATGATCGACAACATAGAAGCTCTGGAACGAAATTTGTATTTATGAATCGAAAGGAAATGAATGGAACAATTTCTTTTCGATAGAATAAAAGTTTAAATATATCATTGTTATATAACATTTACTACATAAACAGTAATATGCAATAATGCATATTATTTACTATATGCATATATATATTAGTGTATGCAGTGTATATGGCTGCATAGCAAACAACCAATCATGTAACGAATAGTTCAGCATCAAAATGGCGTCGCCCATACGATCATCTACTTCACATTATACTGAAGTGACAATCACGTAACGAATAGTTTGGCATCAAAATGGCGTCACCCATGCGTTCATCTACATTATATTAAGGTGATTAGGATTCGTAATCGAAGCAAGGTTAGTTTCGATAGTCCATCGCTCAGATTGTCGCGTTTGTTCAACCGCGATTATCTACTTTCCGCCCGGCTTCATCCCCCCGCGAATTAAATTGTTTATAGAGTTGTTGTTTTTCCGTACAAAGTGTTCCAGTGGGTTTAGTGGCAGTTTAGATCAACAAGATGTTTTCGTTCGTACAGCAAAATGCAGTTGAGCCGATGCAAGTTGATGCTCCACCAGAAGATAATGATAATACAGAAGAGGAACCATACGTCGTTGAAAACCCATCACTTGTAAGTGAAAAAATATGTCATTCAATATGTATTCATTCACTACTTCATCTACAAGTATTTTCATATTTGTATTTTATTTCTCGTATTAACAGGATCTGGAAGTGTATGCGAATAGCTATACCGGTCTCGCTAAATTGTACAGGCTTATGTATATTGCCGATCATTGCCCAAGTTTACGAATTGAAGCACTCAAAATGGCAATAACTCATGTAATGACTACCTACAATGTTTCTCTATATCAAGTGTTACATAAAAAGTTACTACACGCTCTTGGAACGCCAGGACTACCAGATGTAGCAGCTCAATCAACATCACAGGATATTCCAACTATCAACCAAATGTGGGTGGAATCACGCTCAAAGAAAGCAGCGCTCAAATTAGAGAAATTGGATACAGATTTGAAGAATTATCGCAGCAATTCTATCAAAGAAAGTATTAGAAGAGGTCACGATGATTTAGGAGATCATTATTTAGATTGCGGTGATTTGGGCAATGCTCTCAAATGTTATTCACGAGCTCGAGATTATTCAACAAGCGGGAAACACGTTGTTAATATGTGTCTGAATGTCATTAAAGTCTCGGTATATCTTCAAAATTGGACGCATGTCTTAACTTACGTAGCGAAAGCAGAGAATGCACCTGAATTTCCAGATGTTCAAGGCAAAGACAATAATCAATCAATCATTACAAAATTGAAAGTTGCTGCTGGACTAGCAGCATTAGCCATGAGGAAGTACAAAATGGCAGCCAAACACTTTTTACAAGCTTCATTGGATCATTGTGACTGTCCAGAATTGTTATCGGCAGGAAACGTTGCACTTTATGGTGGACTTTGTGCTCTGGCAACTTTTGACAGACATGAATTGCAGAAGCAAGTCATTTTCAGTAGTTCATTTAAACTATTTCTTGAACTTGAACCACAATTAAGAGATATAATATTCAAATTCTACGAATCGAAATATGCCTCATGTCTGAAACTACTGGATGAAATTCGAGACAATATACTTTTAGACATGTACATAGCACCACATGTTAACACGCTATATACACAAATTCGTAACAGAGCTTTGATACAGTATTTCAGTCCATATTTAAGCGCAGATATGCGCCGTATGGCCGTCGCATTCAATCGGAGTGTTTCAGCATTAGAGGACGAATTAATGCAACTCATTTTGGATGGACAAATCAAAGCACGTATTGACTCACACAATAAGGTACGACTCAAATACAATTCATATCTGAAATATCTATTTAGCAAACTCCATAAATTCTCGGTTTAATATTTCATGTGTTAATGCGATATATGGATGATTTTTCAGATTTTGTATGCCAAAGACGTTGATCAACGAAGCACAACGTTTGAAAAGTCTATAGGTGTTGGCAAAGAATATCAGAGACGGACTAGGATGTTAATATTACGAGCAGCTATTTTGAAGAATCAAATTCATGTCAAAGTATAAATAAAAAAATTCGACTTAGTGATATTATATCTAAATATTTGGCAGTATCAAGTCATAACTCATTTTACGATAATAATTTTTCAGTGTCCGCAACGGGATAGTTCTCAAGGTGGGGAAATGTCAGTAGCTCCTGGAAACAGTGGTGCAGCACCTAGAAATTAACCCAGTCAATGATTCATGTGGGTATATGAATCATCTTATTATATTGTTTTTTTTTTCACCGCTAAAGTTCTTCTCCTCGTTTTATATTATGAATGTACATACAAGTTAAGTACAAGCGCATCGTTAATAACAAATATATAGAAATATACAATGAAGAATGTTAATTTTCATTTATTATGATCAGATTTGCCATCACATTTCGAATCTACACAAATTCTTATTATTCATCAGTATACAATACCCCATACCAGTTGAATAACTGACTTTTATTAGGTCATAAGACATTTTTAAAGTCGGGAATAACTGTTGAAGCTTGGGGATAATTTACTTCTACAAATTAGATTTGAATAATTGCGCCGTTGTAAATTCAATGCAAATTCATCACATGAGCGCCACTTGTGGTGTACCCATCAACTGCTAAGCGTTCCAAAAGGCCGCGAATACTGTGCGTAACGTACAAAACCCCCCTGTATTTTTTCAACTGAAAAGGACCTTATTTATATTATATATCATGTTCAGCCGAGTTCAATACTACAATGGATGAAAAATATCACTCCAAATTGTTCCAGAGAACCCCGATGAGCTAATGCATATGGAAACGATGTACATATACAAGAATCACAGATTTATTCCTACGGTATAGATATACGCTTTGATTCGAATTGCTATACATAAGTATATACTTATACAGGGGTCGCCCTCACAGACGCATTCGGATGTAGGGGATGAAAGAAAAGTCAATTTTGTGAACCGAATGACGTAGGCGTGCTCATCGCTGCTCTTCATCAGCGCCAGCCAGCACTCACTTAAAGAAGAGAAAAGGTTGTGGACAAGTTCTTCAAGTTAAGTACACGATTCGAAATTCCATGCTCCGAGTCAGTCCAAGCGTTCGAGCTGTTCCGAACGCAATGTATACATGAACTACGACCTGCTGCGACCAACCGCAACTGTGGAGATGAAGTGAATACATAATCCCTTCTTGTTTCTCGACTTGATCACGGATCTTTAACGATTCTACATGTTCACCGCCGAAGTTATTTCTTGCGTTGTTTAGAACATTGGATACAAGGAAATTCAACAACATTATAAGAGCGCAAAAAATTTGATACGGGGGGCGGGAAATGGGTCGCTACAGAAGGTATGTATAATTAATCGTGGATATATTATCAAGTGTAACAGTATAAGGAGCAAAGTGAAGTCCATGAATGCTCGTAATACTGTATTGAGTAATGCGTCTATCGCGAAAATATGGAAGCATCATTTCTATCAAAGAATGTGACTAACACACTGTATCAACATGCTGTTTCATTTTGGGGGGTCCATACAAATTCTAGATATTCATTTAGCATTCACCCGTATAACATACATGCAGGAATTCGATATGGATAACCTGTGCACATGTTCTATGAAATAAGCTTGATAATCTATTCAAAGTGGATGGTATGATAGGATCTTATATGAATGATACTAATAATAATGTGAATAATCATTAATAGTCGCAGTCGAGAACGAGATAGGCGGCGAAGATCTCGAACTCGTTCACG
Organism: Meteorus colon; assembly: GCA_030523085.1. Classification (NCBI taxonomy): domain Eukaryota; kingdom Metazoa; phylum Arthropoda; class Insecta; order Hymenoptera; family Braconidae; genus Meteorus; species Meteorus colon. Next base: position 628,651 of record JAPYZH010000005.1, read on the forward strand.
GAGCCGGACTCCGCGTGACAGACGTGGATGGGGTGGAACTAGCATTCGCGATCGATCTGGAAGCAATCGGGGTGGACGTAACCAACCTGGAGCTAATCTAAGAAAGCCACGATGGGATCTTGGACGTTTGGAGGCATTCAAAAAGGACTTTTATATACCGAATGACACAGTACTGCATCGAGATGTGCGTTTGATTGAACAATATCGGAGTGAAAAAGAAATCTCATTGCGTGGCAAGAATATACCGAATCCAGTTTTTACGTTTGATGAAGCAGGATTTCCTGATTATGTTATGAAGGAAATCAAGTGAGTTCATCTTCCAATAATACAGATTTTTAGTATTTAATGCATTTTTGAGACAATCTATTTATTTGAAATGGTTCCAGGAGACAAGGCTTCAAAGAACCAACATCTATACAGGCTCAAGGATGGCCCATTGCTCTGAGTGGGCGAGACATGGTTGGGATTGCATCAACAGGTTCTGGAAAAACCTTATCGTACATATTACCAGCTATTGTCCATATCAATAGTCAATCAAAGCTGAGTCGTAAAGATGGACCAATTGCACTAGTACTGGCACCCACTCGTGAACTCGCACAACAAATTCAACATGTAGCTGATGATTTTGGCCATACACCAGGAATAAGAAATACGTGTCTTTATGGTGGGGCTCCGAAAGGCGCACAAGCCAGAGATCTTGATGGTGGAGTTGAGATCGTCATTGCAACTCCTGGCAGATTGCTTGACTTTCTCGAGTCAGGTCGCACAAATTTGAAGAGATGCACATATTTGGTTTTGGATGAGGCTGACAGGATGTTGGATATGGGTTTTGAACCTCAGATCAGAAAAATTATTGAACAAATTCGTCCAGATAGGCAAACTCTGATGTGGTCTGCCACGTGGCCGAAAGAAGTGAAAAACCTTGCTGAAGATTTTCTCAAAGATTATGCTCAAATAAATGTTGGATCGCTTCAACTTTCTGCGAATCACAACATATTGCAAATAATTGACGTTTGTCAAGATTATGAAAAAGAAAATAAGTATGTATCACATAACATGCAATTAGTCAGAATTCAAATGTAATTTTTGTCGTATAATAATTATATCGTCATTATTCTTCAGATTAAGTACACTCCTCAAAGAAATAATGGCAGAAAAAGAGAATAAAACTATTGTGTTCATCGAAACAAAGCGTAGGGTCGATGAAATTACCCGGAAAATGAAGCGAGATGGATGGCCAGCTGTGTGTATTCACGGCGACAAGACTCAACAAGAACGTGATTGGGTTTTACAAGGTATTTTTCATTCATATTCTTTTCGTGGCGGCGAATTTTTTTCTAATCTGTATGCATTCCTTTTTCATCAGATTTTCGATCGGGTAAAGCACCAATTCTCGTCGCAACGGACGTGGCTGCCCGTGGACTTGGTAATTAGACAATTTTTTTTTCTTCGCTATCATTCTAAGTCAGACATTTTTTATCGAATTCCAAACCCTTGCTGGGTATGTGAAACACTACCACATTGCTCAATGTTTTTCAAATCAAATTCGCTATAGATTGAATGAATTATTTTTCCAATTCCATTGATTTTACCGTCTTTGAACAGTCGCTAGTACATCAGTCAGTTTTCTCATTACGATTCGTTGAATTATAACGGAAATATCAGCTCGAATTTCATTCATTTGCTTATTATTGGTACCACAAATGTATTAAAATAAGTTTGTGAAACAGGACAGAAAAACAATACGATGAACAGGTAAATATGTGTAGCTAACGGGGCTGGATGTTTGTTTGGATTGCAGAGGCACATTGCGCGCAGGTCCACGCCGGGTAATGCAAAGCAAACGGGGGTGCTCCGCCGTCCATTTGTTCGGTGGTGCACTAGTTTGCATTGTCTGCGGTGGCTGCTGCGCGTGCCTCTTTCCGCCAATTGCGTGATGGGCCAGTCTGGGCCTAATAAGGCCCACATTAATCTGCCTCCGATACCCGGATATCTCGGTTCTACGCCTGCGTCGTTGGCCATCTGGGCTGGCCGAGTCGTTGTTGCCAGTCTAGAGTTTTCCATGTCTACTGGCCTCAAGCTTACTTTTCGAGCTAACCGCCCGACGCCGGTCACCGATGAGGCGATGGCATGCTAGCTAGTGGATGCCATTAGCAACTGAGCGGCGGAGGCTATAGCTGGAGCCGTACGTTGCTAGCAACACTTGCCCGCTGCCTTACTTTAGTATGATAGTCCAATCAAATTATTTCATATCAATTATATATCATATTCTCATAATTTAGTCACTTTCCTTGTTTTCCTTATGTTGTTCATGTCCACCTGTTCATTATCCTTTTCCTAGGGTCACATACCTCTTATTCCTCTTCAAATTCCATTGTTCTTTATCCTCGCTGTTTCATTCGTTTCCATCTAATTTCAAATATATATATATATATATATATGCATATGTATATATATTAATTACTTTCTCCTTAATGCGTAGAGCATTGCTATCATAAGCTGCAGCCCTAAACAAAAAAGTGGACCTCATGAATTTCGTCTATACGTGAGTTACTGTGCAACTTCTTGGCATTGCCAAATTTTTCTATACATATAAACAATTTCGTTTGTTCGCATTATAAGAAGAGAAACAACATTGAAAAATATTGTGATAATCTTTCTGTGCAGAACATTATTTCGAAGTGAGCACGCGATGACTCATGATTTGGAGTTTTTGATGATAAAAATTTTAAATATGTTTTGTGAATCGAAGGAACTGTGGCTTATGATAATATTGCGATAAATAACATGAACTCGTTGAATATCATGTCGCACTTGTCGTTTTTTTATACATTTAGGAAATTTGGTACCATTGTCACTCTCCTACTGAGATAAAGATGAATCTGTATGGTTATAATGACATGATGGAGATGAAATGGTGTTCTAATTGTTATTATCAATTTCAGACGTTGAAGATGTTAAGTTTGTGATAAACTTCGACTATCCGTCCTGTTCTGAAGACTATGTACATCGTATTGGGCGAACAGGTCGACGACAAAAAACTGGAACGGCATACACATTCTTCACCCCGAACAATTCAAACAAAGCGAATGATTTGATACAAGTGTTGAAAGAAGCTAATCAAGTGATAAACCCAAAATTACTAGAACTCGCAGAAAATCGTGGTGGTGGATACAGTAGAAATAAAGGTAATGATTTATATCATAAGAAATTGACATGAAACTTAAGGAGCCATGAGAAATTAACAGAATATGATATGTCAACAGCAGGTTTCAATACAGGTGGAAGAAATCGTTGGCGTAGTCGTGGCCCCCGTATAGGAAAGGATCGCAGCTACTCGAGAAGTCAGAGTCGAAGTCACAGCCGAGAGCGTAATGGCCGTGGGGCTAAACGGAGCTACAGCCGAAGTTTCTCACGGAGTCGAAGTCCAGTAAACAATCGCACAGGCAAGTTTCCGATAAGTCTAACGGATGAGGACATTTTTCGATTTCGGACATTTATAATGAAACCTACTCTCCCTTTCCTCTTCACATCTTCCACCTCAGCTTCATTCTGTACCGCCACTCCCTCTTCCCGCAGTATTGCTGCCCCTGCCTTCTAAACGGGCAGAATGGCCATCAGAGAGGGTGATTGATCTGGGACATATCCCAGTGGTAGCTCTTCAGAATCATCCGGCGCGAACGAGTTATCGCCAGGATCTTGGTGATAGCTGATCGTCGTTTGGGACTAGAATTTTGGCGTCAGGTACGCCGAAGGGCCTCAATGGCGGAGGTAGCTCTCAGAAAGGGTTTCCGAGCTATCAGTGCCTCCGCCGACAATGAACTGTACCAATGGCTATCATCGCTAGCGAGCGTACTACCCTCTCTGTCATCATATTTGATGCAACCAGGTTTGTTCAGAGACCACCCATACACGGTATGGCTCGAATTCTGACCTGATGAATCGTCTTTTAAAATGTGTGGAGTGTAACTCAGAGTGTACTGAGATTCAGTAAATGAATTCACCAAAAGTTTGTAGACTACCAGAACGATTGCTCAAGGATATTAATTAATGCAGTATCTTCCCTCACTGCTTATATAATGAAGAAAATAGGACAATGAAACATGAAAATGACGGAAAAAAGCAACAAGAGTTTCCTTTTTCATCAATTATCATGAGATTGATATATGTAATTTTTCCCCATTGTCTTTTTATTTTTCAGAAGTAATTGGCAAGAGCTATTGGAGTAGTGAACGGTGATCAACTTCAGAGAACGTCAATTGAAAAGACGCAAGGACTGACATCATCTCACGAAAACTTCTTAAAGATAGGGGAATAAAATAGGGCCGACTTGACGCATTTCGGATTTTGATAATATAGAAGAGAATAAATCTGATTGCAATTTTTCAACTCCTCATAATTTAATTCGATTTTATCATTACGTCTTATGTGAATATCAAGAATGATTAATGATATCATTTGTGTGTTAAACTATTTGAAAACACAACCAACGGAGATGCTCACGTGACTCACATAATTTTATTAATTTGAAAAATTTTGATTTAATATATTAATGATTATTCATAGGGATGCATTCCTGGATGGTACCCATTCCTATCAAATTACGTCAAATTAGAAAAGAACAAAACAATTCAATAATGTACAGTATTTAAATGTAATGTACCAAATAAACACGTGATGTAATGTCACTTGACGTTTCTTTCTCCCTGATAACTTTTCGCCATTTTTTCCTTCATTGATTCTCTTTTTTTTTGGATCAATAGAGATGCATATCCCATGAGAATTAATTTTTCATTGCGTATATCTGAAAACAAAGTGAAACATCAATTGCTAGGATTTCCAATTCATAGAAATCATTAGACTTCTTCCAATGTAAAATGCTAAATACAGCAGTGGAATAATACATAATACATTAGCCTCAGTACAAGATTGAAACAAATGATGGGATAGCAGGTATGTAGATTCCTAAAAGTGTAGTGTGAACCCTATAGTATAAACCAAAGGAATACGGATCGATTTTCCAACGCATTCCTATTGGACAGCGTCGCATCGTTGTGACCAGTTGTGGCGTTTACGAGTATTGCATGCACACTATTGGCCAACCAATGTCACGTGATATTTCCGAGACATCACGTGACCATGTGATAAATGGTAAGGTCTGTCGAGTTGCTGAGTTCCGTCTTCCCAGCGCCTGTTAGCCATTGTCGACTCTGTTCACCGGGTTTTCTCTGTAAGTTTTATTCAGTCATTTTACAAATCTCATCGACTATTTTCAACCTCATCGTCAAAAAGATTTACAACTTTCGTTTAATTGTCGTCAAATATTCCATTGGAACTGGTGAAGTTTTTCCTAAACTATGAAATATCAAAATTGATTTCATTATTCCCAGATTTGATTGACAACGAGCTAACAACGTTTTCGTGAAATACGGGCTGAGGCAACACTTTCGTTTATCAAGACAACTTGAAATCGTACGAAAATGTATAGCAACGGTTATCCCAATCAAACTTCGTAAGTACTGCTTTTTTTTATCGTTCTTTTTTTTTTTTCCATATTGCTGTTGGAAGTGAAACTATCATAATGGCAACCCGGCCATATTCAACTTTTTACCCGTTCCAACTATACGTACCGGCCATTTTGTGCAATTTCTCTCATTTCATTGCACTCATAATTCATCATTGATGAAACTCGAATTTGCAATACAATCACAGCTGAATATTTGCTTATTCACAAATTTTCCCCTATTTTCATTCCATTATTACGATATTCTATAACATAAATTCAATAAAAGACATGTAGATAGATATATATACATGTATATAATGTACATATATACATATACATACATACATACATACATACATACAGGCATATATATATATATATATATATTGAATACGTAACTGACTTTTTCTGCTTGGTTGAGAGGCAGAAAAAATGTTATTGGCCCAATTCTGCTATACCGTTTAGTTACAGACCCAGAGGAAACAGGGAATATGGCAACAGGAGCATGGGTGGAACTTATTGGAATAGTCAACAACAGAACCAGAATAATTACAACAAAAAACAGAACCAGAAAAAATGCCCCGGTGATTTATTGAAGAAACCCGAGTGGGATATGGAGTCACTTCCAGTTATTACGAAAAATCTCTATATACCCCATCCTAATGTTAGAAGTCGTACTGCAGATGATGTATCAAAATATCATATTGGCAAAGAAATTACAGTGAAAGGATCTAATACACCATTACCAATTCAAGCATTTGAAGAAAGCAATTTCCCTGACTACGTTATGCAAGAAATTCAAAAACAAGGATTCCAAGAGCCGACGGCAATTCAAGCACAAGGTTGGCCAATTGCTTTAAGTGGTCGTGATTTAGTTGGTATTGCACAGACAGGGTCCGGAAAAACTCTAGCGGTAAGTGGTCTAAACACATGATAATCAGAAAAGAAGAAAATTAAGATGATCACACATCCAACACATTCACTGTATTTTTGGTTTTAGTATATTCTGCCCGCAACTGTACACATAAATAATCAACAACGGTTGGAACATGGTGATGGTCCCATCGTATTAGTATTAGCACCAACCCGAGAACTCGCCCAACAAATTCAAACTGTAGCACGAGACTTTGGTTCATCATCGTGCATCCGTAACACTTGCATATTCGGCGGTTCACCAAAAGGACCACAGGCTCGTGACCTTGAACGCGGTGTGGAAATATGCATTGCTACGCCTGGCCGTTTGATCGACTTTTTGGAGAAGGGCACCACCAATTTACGGAGATGCACTTATCTGGTTTTGGATGAAGCAGACCGCATGTTAGATATGGGTTTTGAACCACAGATTCGCAAAATTATTGAACAAATTAGACCAGATCGTCAAGTGCTTATGTGGTCAGCAACTTGGCCCAAGGAAGTACAAGCACTTGCGGAGGACTTCCTCACAGATTACATTCAAATCAATATTGGTTCATTGACACTGGCTGCCAATCACAATATACGTCAAATTATTGAGATTTGTCAAGAGCATGAAAAAGAGTCGAAATTATCAATTTTGCTACGTGAAATTGGTTGTGATCGCGGCAACAAAACAATAATATTTGTCGAGACAAAGAAGAAAGTTGATGATATCACAAAAGCTATCAAACGAGAAGGCTGGTCTGCAATTGCAATTCATGGTGACAAGTCTCAGCCAGAGCGTGATTTTGTTTTATCCGAATTCCGAAATGGTAAAACAGCAATTCTTGTAGCAACTGATGTGGCAGCTCGTGGTCTTGATGTCGAGGACGTGAAATACGTCGTGAACTTCGATTATCCAAATAGCTCTGAGGATTACATTCATCGGATTGGTCGCACGGGTCGCTGTCAAAGCGCTGGCACAGCCTACGCATATTTCACGCCAAACAATGCTAGACAAGCAAAAGAACTGATATCTGTATTGGAAGAGGCCGGACAAGTAATTAATCCCCAATTGGCTGAATTAGCGAGCTCGCAGAGAGGTCAATTTGGAAAAAGCCGTCAACGTTGGAGTAATGTTCGTACAAATACTAAAGATAATTCCAGCTCCAGTCCCAGAAGTAATTCAAGTCCAACATCGAGTGCTGGTTGGCATGGACATAATAACCCACACGTCAGCATGCATCAACATCACAATCAAGTGCATCAAGACAGACCAAACATGCATCGACATCAGCAAAATGGATACATTTCTAACGGCCATGTGTCACGACAGAATAATTTCCAGAATGGTTATAATCAACAACAACAACAACGTCCAAATGTTGGAGGTTATCAACAAAATGGATATCATCAGTCGACGGGCAGTCATAGTTCTGGACAAGGTTATCAGGGTACTCAAAATAATTCTAGGTATCAAACACGACCAGGTGGATACCAAGGCAATCGTAGTATGAATACTGGGCAACGTCAAAATGGATATGCTGGAAATCAAAATGGCCAGGGTATCTACTCGATACCGCCACCATATATGATGCCTTCAGGAGGACATAATGATAGCGGGATCCAAAGTTTAGTCAACAACAAGTTTTTCCAGACGAATCGACCGCCGCCCACTGCCAGCGCTTGTGCTTATCAATCAATGGGATACGGTCAATTTCAAGCAGTTCCATCTTATGGCTATCCCTATCCACCAACACCCGTCCAACAGTGACGTACTACAGTAAGAGGTAAATCAATTGCAACTTGCGCCAAGTAATAATGCGACAATTATCGTCGAATAATGTTCTGTTTACAATATAAATGTATATACATATATGTATGTGTATATATATATACGTATGAACATACATATATACGGACACATATATGATCATATATATTTATATATATATATATAAATATATATAAGTATGTGTGTGTGGGTCAACACGTTTTAGAAATCAGCATATGAATATGGGCTTTTTACGACAAACTTTTGCACTATTATGTTCGTCGTCCAATATTCTTATCAATATTTTTTTTTCTCTCTGATCAGTTATTGTTCATACTTTGCTGGAATAGTGCACATTGGCCATTGCACATCAACGATAGTTCGAGGTGTTAATGTTTTCCATATCCACACAATAGATATTTCCGCACATTCGTTCAGGGTTGACTTCAGCAACATATATCCGGTGGCATAGAAAAATTCAATTCACATCAAAGGCCTACATTGTGGTTACTCCTATTCGTGGTATATGACGAGCGCGATATTTTTATTTATTTCTTTTTTTTTTTTGTGTTTTGTTGCTTTATTTTCTCTTATAAAAACATTGGTTCATTTCGTTCGATGCTTGCATTGAAATGCAAAGTCACCTCAAATGAATTATAAACAAAAAAGTAATGTTGATATGAATACTAACGAGACATCCAAATGCGCCAATAATTAAGGGCACATTCCAGTCGAGTTTTAACATAGTGATATCTCTATAATTATATATTAACCTTGAATATTGTCAATGACCACGAATGTAGTTGAAATGATGGTCGTTAATATGGTAATTTAAAAGTAATCTCTTTGCGATAATTATGTAAACTATCTGTATGCTTTTCTGAAATGCACGAAACGTATAGAAGGGGGGTGGGTTAGGATTAATAATTTATGCTGTTTATTTATGTCTTTACATATACGCTGGAGATGCTCTATGAAAACACATTGAACAAAAAATAAGGCCTCTTGCATAAAATTTGAGCCCCGCGTCTTATCAAAACAATTGAATGATGTTGTTATATGATGACAAAGAATAATTGTTTGCCAGATGACTCTGAACACCATGATGAGATTGAATTTTGTTTTCTCGCAAATGTTCTTCTAAAATGTATGAGGAAATTGAAATAAACGGCAAATGTTAGGATTGAATTAGGTGGCAAGCAATTGAGTGTTTTCTAGCGTATAATTGGAATTGTAGACACAGAAAAAGAAAAGGGAAGGAAGATGAAAAATGGACGTGTATTCGCCATGGCTGTGCATCACATAGCTCGGTACCTTATTTTTGTATGAAAAATATAGAAAAAAAATGTAATTTGTTGCTAGATCAACAAATTATCCAATATAAAACAAATCTTGTTTGATGTTTATGCAACTGGCCACCGGGTGGTCTTGCTTTGCACGCCATCGTGCAGGCACGTGCAGGTTGTGGCTGCGAATAGTAGAACAACAAATGACAACTAAGTTCTAAGTTCAATGCATCGTAAAAGGAACTTTTTCGTGTCTTATGATTTATATTCAGTTTGACAGTAATGCGGGTCCAGTTCATTCGTGATGTGACATGAATCACTCGTCATACACCTCATTATATAATTATTACCGAACAGCTACATTACATTGCGTTACACAAATTTCGATGGCCTGCTACAGGACAATTCTTTATCAGTGTTTTCTCAATTCTCATAAACAATCAGATGCTGCATTTGATGTGGCGAGAAAGGCAGTGAATGTATAATGAATAAGAGCACAAAGTATATGCCTTATCATAAAATGGATCGCTGTATGTGTGCCTGTATGTATGCCCGTGCGCGTATGTTGGGTTTGTGTGATCGAATATTAGAATGGTTATTGTAGGCGAATCATCTTGCGGTTCCTTATTTGTAATTCGCGCCTGATCGACATTTTCAAATGTTCACAATCGCTCAATTTATTGGTAATGAGGTTTTTCATGACCCGATCATATTCTGTTGATTATCGAGCCATTTATTATTATCATCATTATTATAATAATTATTATTATTTCATGTTTCTATGATAATTCATATGACCCACCCCTATTCATATTTACATAACGCACAGCTCATCTTGGGAGTATTCAGATTCCATTAACGTAATGGATTTGCGTTAATTATTCTAACTCGAACCGCTGAGATAATTATAATAACGTTATTTTTTAAAATTCCATTTTGATTTTCCTGCATGGCGAAGGATGCTGGGATTTAAATAGCTAAGATGTGATGGAAACGCGAAAGGGTATAGAATCTGGTATAAAATCGAGGAGAACAAAAAGCTGGAGGCTCCCGTACATTAGCGTATTCTCTCTATCGAGTTTGATACCATCATGTGATTATGAAATAATTTTATAGTTTATACTTCGAGAAAACGAGAACAAGGAACAATGTAGATATCTCACATGATTGCAAAATAATTTTGGAGTAAACATCGACAAAATTAGTAGTTGTAAAACGAAATGAACAGATTACCAGTGAGATGGTGTCACTCGGATATCGATAGCGGGTTTACGCGTAGTTCTGTGATATGTATAATGTAGCGCATAGAAATTGATTGTTCGATGCGCAAAGCAATTAAAATAAGAAACGTATCGCATCAATTTTATATATGTGGTATATCATATCAGGTTATCTCGATGGGAAATCTGCTGTCGGCTGATGATAATGATTATTGGGAAAAAAAAAAGGATCGTAAGAGGTAATAAAATTAGGACAGTCTTGCTGTGTCCCCCATACGGCCGGTACATCCGATTTAAATCTGATTAGAAATAAGGAGATGCAGAGCATAACAAAATGGGTGGGAAGTGTGTAATATGACGAAAATAATATATCAAAAAGAAATCTAAACGAACTCATGTATGGAAACGAAAAAAAATGGAAAGTAGTTTAAACAGAGCAGCGATGAAACCTTTGCTAATCGATATAATGGAGAACTGATTATTTTTATGCGGAAAATACACAGAACAGAACGTAATACGCACCATGCAAAATTGAAACTTCAACACGAGTAAATAATTCAATGAAAATAAAAAGTATTGTAGAGGTGTTCACAAATAAATTTTGTAGCTGAACAGAATGAATATATAATAATATTCATGAGAAATTTCGGGGAAAACACGCACACGAATTGATAATGATCATTCATGAAGCGGTTGAATATAAAACGTGTCGCCAACTGATGAGAAAGATAGGCGTGCTTGGGGAAATTTAATTAGTATTTACTCCAGTTATCATCGTGGTTGCCATAAATTGTATTCATTAAATAATAGTCAGTGATTTCGTTGTTCTGTTGGGAAAAAAAAATGACAGAGTAAGAAAATGGACATAAAATATTGATCTGCTGGATGTGATGTCACAATTCATATACTATCGATATTCGTTGAGAACGAAATGGTTCCGATTTCAAATGCTTGTCAATAATCTTGTTAGATGACAGGATCTTATGATTTCTTCGCGACTAAAACAATCACCGGTTAATGATTGGTAGTTGAATAATTGGTACACTTATATCGTCGCGCGCGACTCAGTATGTAATACGGTATAACTGTCGTATAATTCTCAATCAAGATAATGATGATGGGATCATATCGACGTATAGTAAAAAAAAAGAACAAAATAAATAAAAAGAAATTGAAGAAACTCCGAGTACCTTGATTATAACGCTGAGCGCTGTGATATCGCGTATATGAACATTTTTTATTATTATAAATGTGAATTCGCACATTGTAATATGAGACAAAATATTATACCCTTTGAACAAGACTGATCTTCCGCCAATTTGTATAAAAAAATAAATCTCACGAAAGAACGAATCAAGTTGGGCAGCCGGGAAACTCGTTTGAATCAACTGCGTATTACTGTCGATACACCCATTCGTATATTAAATATTGATTGCAGAATACATTAAATATGATCGTACGATGCCGTCCGCATTAAAAACGAAGGTTAAGGATCAAGCGGCTGCACTTTCCCTGCGTTACGTTCGCAGTTTCATTATGTTTCTCAACAATTTTCTTTTTTTTTCTCTTTCTATTCGTTCCTGTTTGTTATTTAAATAATCTCTCTTCCATTGTCATATGAACTTATATAAATTACTTCCGCCTTTATTCTCCATTTTTTTTCATAGACAATTCAGTTGAATAAAAATATTTGACATCGGATATAAAAATAATGATAATGATAATGATAATAATAATAATAAACAATAATAATAATGATAAATGCGGAGGGACATTAATTATACATATATTTTGTTTTTTTTTTTGTGTTATCTGTTATTCGTTTCATGCAATGTGGAATCACCTACCTTTCTCAAGAATGTGACACGCCAGCTATTTATTAAGGGAGGGAAAAACGGGAAAACCGGTAAATTCATTAGAATTTGCAGTCTCTAGTATGCGACACCATCTCCTCTATGAATCTGTTAGTATTATCTACTTATATCATCTCACTGTTACACCTATATATACTAACAAAAATTTATCTCTGATAAACAGTAAATTTTATGCGAACATGAAGACAAATAGATTCATGAGAGACAAGTAAGAATTGATGCGCTACTGTTGTTCCAAATAAGAATTGTTAGCATGCTTTCAAGTATCATTCATATTTTGGTGTTATGAACTTATGTCGTTTTATCTAAACAAAAAATAATTCCACAATTTGGACATTAAAAAATAAAATAATGAATGTCCAACGTTTTGTTCGCAACAACCTAAGCAAGTTGTATTGATGAAGTAAAATCCATCGAAAGTCTAGTCAAAATCGGTACAGATTGATCAACGTATTTGCAGGAACATAAAATATACGGTCTGTTTCTGAAAATTGGTTAAATACAAACTTGTACTTTTTTTTTTCGTTTTTTTTTCTACGTGATATTACAAGGATAATACGAGAGAAGTTAATGAATGAAACATAAATAGGAAGATGTGAAAAGTGGATTGAATTTAATCGGGCGATTTCAGCAGGCTTATATAAGTTTTATATTTGATACTAGTATGTGATATTCTTATTGAAAATGAAGTTTCAAGAAACTGTTCCCAGGTCGTTAGCCGCACGATTATACCAGTCGAGTTAATTTTTACAACAAATTCAATAAACGGGAGAACAGGAAATCAGAATTATTAGTGATAGTTTATTAAAGGATAGGAGGATGAAACAGAGGAAAGGATAATATGGAGTGGACAGAGTGAGAGAGTGAGAGAAAGTGGGAAAAAAAGATTTAAAGTCGTATTTAGTTTCTGACCATGACATGACTTGGGATGAAAACATGGTACACTGACGTGCGTACGATAATGCAGCGTTACGATGTACTACTTCAATTGTAAGAGCGCAAAGTAAAAAGATGAATTTCAAGTGTAAAAAGGAGAATGATCTTCAAAACACCTGAAAACAACTTTATGAGAAAAACACCCTACTTAGTCCTGTTACCGTCTCTATCATTTATCTAAGTTGATATGCGAAAAAAAGTATCATAATAATTAGTCAGAGCAGGAGACGAACATAATGTTGATTCTAACATTGTCCCAGATAGCAAAACAATATTTCAACGGTGAGTCTTAATTCGAACGATATAACCGAATGGAATTATTGCTCTACATTCAGATTCTCTTCTGTAGGTTTCACTAAAGTGCATTTCTTGTATGTTATACAGTATTATAATATAGTAAATAAAATAATAAAAATATTACACTTGTATGCATATCGTTGACTACTTTTCTTTCCACACCCTTCATCCTATATAATTTAATAAAAACGAAACGTGTGAATGTTCCTGAATTGTCTCGAATGTTCTACGTCAAATAGAGCGTGGGGATGAATTGATCAATTTTATATTCAAAGCTTTCCGCACATGTACACGATAATGACGCGCATGCGCACTCGCAGACGCAAATCAGATACATTTATTGATATCAGGATGATAAAAGATCATAAAAGACTTGATATAAAATAACCTAGTAGCAAGGAATTATTATCTATATGATTATTTATCTACAATTTTCAATACTGCAAGATATTTTTAGTTGTTGTAATGATGCGTGTATTACTGTCTGGATACTTCCAAACTACGCAGCTCAACAGTCGCACTGTTGTACTTCCTGTTCGGTGCACAACTACATAGACATTCGGTTTCATATACGGGCAGGAAATCATTATTTCAGCCTGGCGGTATGATGGCGCATGCGTCAGACACCAAGTTGATCCTTCTGCGCAACATCAGTTCTCCCACTCTTCAATTCAGATGCGTTAGCAATTTCCGGCATCCTCATCGATAGTTCTTTCCGTCCTTACAAGCGGCACGGGTAAGTTGCGTCTGCTCTCTTTTGTGGTTACTTCGGAAAATGAAACGAAATTTCTCGATTTCAAAGTAACTTATTTTGCCTAATTCATATCTTTGGTTACTGTAGAGATCTTTGCCGCTATTTAACATCCACAACATTGAATTCAACAACGTTTTTCCAAAGGACAGATAAAAGCACAACATCCAACTACAACATGTGAGTTCTTTCTTTCTTGAATTAATAATCGATATGGATCTGCTGTTGACATGAATGCAATTTATTTCGCATTGTACGCGAGATATTGATAATTCATTCGAATGATAGTTCTAGAGATTATTGTTAAATTAAATTATTCTGCTGATTATGTCCTTGGCTGTGACGTGAACGGCCGCCATTATGTGTAAGCCGCAGGCGCAAATTTATTGACCGTAGTTGTATTGAGCTTGACTGCGCATCCTCTCATTTTGGCATGACTCTGTCTCGTACTTCGATAGAGCATGAATGCTTGTGAGAGGTAGAGAAATATAAGCGAATTATGCCTTCGGTGTTCACACATTTTGTCTGGATCCGTCTCTCAATGTTCGCTACATATTATTAATCGATAAAAAGTATCGCGGACGCTGCTTTCGTTATTTTTCAAAATGGACGAAGATTTTAACTAGACTTTTTACCTTGTGCTGTTTTCTAACAGGACTTACGGTGGATCATCTGGAGGGTATCGCAATGGAGGATCCGGCGGTGGAAGTAGTGGTGGAGGCCAACGCGGAAACAGTGGAGCTCAACGTAATGGATACGGAGGAGGCGGTGGCGGAAACAGCAATAGCCGATTCAGTAGCCGCGGAGGAAGTGGTGGCGGCGGTGGGGCTGCACGCTTCGGTAGTCGCACAAATAACAATAGCACGAGTGGGGCTGCCGGTGGCAATTTGAGGAAACCTAATTGGGATTACGAAAATTTAAAACCATTTAAGAAGGATTTCTACGTGCCACATCCAAATGTATCAGCACGTCATCCACGTGAAGTTGATGCCTACAGGCAAAACAAAGAAATCACTCTCAAGGGTGAAAAAATTCCACATCCGATTCAATTTTTTGAAGAAGGAAATTTCCCAGATTATGTTATGCAAGGTATCAGAAAGCAAGGTTTTTCTGAGCCAACAGCAATTCAAGCACAAGGATGGCCAATTGCCATGTCTGGAAGAAATATGGTTGGAATCGCTCAAACTGGATCCGGAAAGACCTTGGGATACATTTTACCAGCAATTGTTCATATCAACAATCAACAGCCACTTAATCGAGGAGATGGTCCAATTGCACTAGTCCTAGCACCAACCAGAGAACTGGCTCAACAGATACAAACTGTTGCTAATGATTTCGGATCGTTATCATATGTCCGAAATACATGTATCTTTGGTGGTGCGCCGAAAGGTGGTCAAGCTCGTGACTTGGAACGTGGCGTAGAGATAGTGATTGCCACCCCTGGTCGCCTTATTGATTTCCTTGAGCGTGGAACAACAAACTTGCGTCGTACTACTTACCTTGTTCTTGATGAAGCTGACCGCATGTTAGATATGGGCTTTGAACCACAAATCAGAAAAATCATCGAACAAATCAGACCTGACCGACAAGTACTCATGTGGTCAGCGACGTGGCCGAAAGAAGTGAGAAACCTTGCTGAAGAATATCTCACTGACTACACACAATTGAACATTGGGTCATTGTCACTTTCAGCCAATCATAATATACTACAAATTGTTGATGTATGTCAGGAACATGAAAAAGAAGCAAAGTAAGTACATAAGTTGCTTATGAATTTTTTTTTTGTTTGTTTATTTCTACAATGATGAACTCTAGTTATGAAGTTATATGATTTGCAAGTACTTTATTATCCTCTAAGAAGAACTGATTCTACAAAATATGTCTAAAGGCATTTTCTTGATAATTCCGATATTCACAAGGTATTGACCATTGATGGTATTTGTTACAGATTGGGCACCTTATTACAAGAAATTGGTAATGTTAATGACGATGGTGGAAAAACAATCATTTTCGTCGAAACAAAGAAAAAGGTCGAAAATATCACCAGAAATATACGTCGCTATGGATGGCCAGCAGTATGCATGCATGGTGACAAATCACAACAGGAACGAGACTATGTTTTGAGAGGTAAATTATTTTGACCATTTCATTCGAAAATTTGAGCAGTTTGGCAGGATCAAAGTTATTTAAATGATTACGTTTGTGATTGCAGAATTTAGAAGCAAGAAAGATTCGATCCTTGTAGCAACAGACGTTGCTGCTCGTGGTTTAGGTAAGTTTATACCAGTGCAACGCTTCCAATGGTAAATTATATGTATGTATTCATGCATATGTGTGCGCGTATGTGTGTATGTGCACATATATCTGTGCATATGTATAATGTACTGATCGATTTTCCATGTTGATTTGGGTGGGGACGCGACTGATAAATAAGAGACAATGGGTGGTGCTGGGCAGTGTGGCGATGTAGCACAGACTGGTTATATGAAGTGATGCCTGCTTGTAGAGTTGAGAAGGGAAATGTTGAAAGAATTCTGAAATTGCGCTGAAGCGCTCGAAAGTGTTATATATGAGGTAATGCATTGTATATCTTGAATGCTTCGACTAATTTCTATTGAAATTAGGTACATCATTGCTATCAATCCTCAATATTATTCCAAAGTCATGAAACGAACCATTCAATATGATACGATACCATTTTCTAAGTGAATGAGATATTGCCACATCTTTTTTTTCTTCTCTCTTTCTGCTTCAAGTAATGCAGTAAAGATTTGGTGGGGCTCAGGAGTATAATTCTGGTCAAATTACCATCATTAATATTATGGAGTGTCAAGAACGGTTATATGATTAATTTATCAAATATTTGATGATTGTAGCAAGTGTCAATTCGACGTTTGAGAGGGCGGGTAAGATGAAAAGTCTTGTGGGAGTATCGTAAAACGCGTCATGACTCGACGCGGTTCAAAGGAAAAAGATATTTATCAATGTATCTAAGTGAAACGTGGGCATCTCACAATTTATGTTAATCAGTCTGGTTGTCCTTTGTTTCAGAGGCACATGGTGTACAGATTCTGTTGAGTGCGCGATGAACAATAAAAAAAATTCGAACGATATGAACCATGGCTCACTCACTGTCTGTGCTCTTGAAAAAGGCTATATATGCAAGTGATATATAGACGATGTACATGTGCATTTTCTGGTGCACTTTTATCATGTACTTAATGTGCCTCTGTGTACAGCCTGTGTACCACGAACGTAGTAATGTGGTGCGCGGGTACTGTCGCGCTGGTTGGCTGTGGATTTAAGATTCTGGTTTATCACACATCCACCATAATCAATATTCAGCCGGTGCGAGACAACAATCTAATGATTTTGCTACTATCGCTACTGGTAGGACATATTCAACTGAACTTGCATTCAAGAATTGTACAACTCCAGATGAATGCACTTTACTCTTTCATGGAATGCAATGTTCGGTAACAGGGTTTGTATTATTACAACATGTTGGCAAACATGTCACTTACACATTTTCTCTTCAACATTTTTATTTGTTACAATTTTCATTGACGCAATCTTGGTTACATAACATAATATCAAACATTGACAATCGCGTTTCGCGGATTTTTTTCAATTTTAGTTTTTTTTTTATTTGATCATTGCTTCGTTGATTTATTCGCTAGTCTAGAGTTACTTCATGTCAGTGATTATCAGATTTTGAGAAAACATCTCTTTGCACATACGAATGTAGGATTTCATTGAGAATCAAGTATCGTCTGGAGAAAGTATAACGACGAACACCAAAAATTCCCACATAGTAGAAGGATTTCTGACATGATATTGTTTTTCATTAGATGTCGATGACGTCAAGTACGTGATCAATTTCGACTATCCATCTTCGTCAGAAGATTACATTCACAGAATTGGAAGGACTGGTCGATCACAGTCAACAGGAACAAGTTACGCCTTTTTCACACCGCAAAATGGTCGACAAGCAAAGGATTTGATAAACGTACTACAGGAAGCCAACCAAGTAATAAATCCCAAACTTTCCGAGCTGGCATCCAGAAGTGGTGGTAGCAGTTATGGTGGCAGAAGTATGTACAGCTGTTTATTATTGATGTTTCTTATCGATAACAATAGTATTGAGAGTCAACGTTTACTAATTTCGTATAACTTTTTTTTCCTGTAGATCGTTGGGGATACGGAGGTGGTGCTGGTGGTGGTGGTCGCGGTAGGGAGAACACCTTCTCTGGCGTGCACAAAAGATTCGACAGCGGACGTAGCAACGGCTACAACTACAGTTGATCACACATTTTAGTCATTGACCGAAGCATTGACTGTAACACGAACTTTCAAGGTGCCGATTATTCATTTGCTCGGGGTCAAAGTGTACTTCGGTGAATTAAAAATTTCGTTGTATGAACAGTTAATTGTTTAACCGGTCAAATTTAAGGATACATATATGAATAAATTCCAACTTTATAGAATTATTTCGTTATCGATATCAGAGTGATAATTTCTCTTATGGCACACAAGTGCGTCATATTGCATCAAGTTGCATTTTTATTTATTCTCTTTCGTTTTTCAATTTGTTTTGATTCTTTCATACTCCAAACGAAAATGTGTGCCCAGTCGATATATTCGACAAAAAAAAAACTAATCCCGACTATGCTGGAAAAAGTTGAGAGACCATTCTTCTGTTCGAAATTAAATTAAAAAACTTCAGTATTCATTCCAGAATTGTGGAATGGTCAAGTCATCGCTCTAATTTTAATCTAGCTTTTTTCCTTATTTCCTGCACTGGTCGAACAATTATGACGAAAGTAATAGATTAATGAATAAAGCATCCGTCATAACACAATGTATAACTCAAATTTTTCAACCGATCTGATGGGTTTTTTTGAT
Organism: Meteorus colon; assembly: GCA_030523085.1. Taxonomy (NCBI): domain Eukaryota; kingdom Metazoa; phylum Arthropoda; class Insecta; order Hymenoptera; family Braconidae; genus Meteorus; species Meteorus colon. The sequence goes on from JAPYZH010000005.1 coordinate 648,094, forward strand.
CCTACAATAATAAAAACCCTGTTACAGATGATTTCATGGTATTTATTTCCTTCCTTCCAACTATAATTCCAACGAATTTTATACATAAGTTGCAATTTTGTTGAATAACAAGAGAATATCAGGTGTGTATGAATCTAATCCTACTAGAAGTCACGCCAATAGTACACTAATACTCCAGTAGAGTAACTTACACCGAGTTATAAAGATGAATTCGTAAAGGAATTAGTGTTATTGGCTATATAAGATCCAAATCTAATGACGAAATAATTGATTTTTGAATTTAAAACATGTCATGAAGCCGAAGTTCATACTATGCACCACATGTCGAAAAATCTTATCAGGTTATGGAGTTGAAACGATTTACTTACTCCTTAGAACGGATAGTGATGGATCAAACTCATTTATCGATGTACACAATTAATATTCGGCCGCCCAATCTTTCAGTCTGTCGCAATATTTCATCTAATTGTGAAATGTTTGTTTTGACTAATTCCGTTTGCAAATACGATCGTTATCTTGCTACATGGTTCGAATATGCTTCAGACGGATTTTTCGTTTCAGCAGAATAGATGACATGTACTGGTACTATAAATATATATATGACATGCAAGTCAGGTTAGAAACAGCTGCGATTGACTGCAATACTCACAAAAGTATACAAACGAAATGTCTGCAAGTGCAGAAATAATAGAAACCAAAAAGGCTGGCATTGATGACGTGATTGCCGGTGCTATGAGCGGATTCCTAACGAGATTTATTTGTCAACCGTTAGACGTTATAAAGATACGATTTCAAGTATGTAGCTATTGATTCCATATATTTTGCTATTGACTTAGAGTGAATGAAGTTACGAGAGCTTTTCAGCTGCAAATTGAGCCTATAACACACAGGCATCCTAGTAAATATCAATCATTTTTGCAAGCAGTATCAACTATAATCAAAGAGGAAAATTTATTTGCTCTATGGAAAGGACACGTACCAGCACAAATGCTATCAATCACTTATGGTATGCTCCAGGTAAGGCATATAATTTGCTCAAATAGTTTCCAAGCCCGAAGAATAAAACATCATCAGATACATCAAAATATGTTATCATGTATTGTAGTTTTATTGCTATCGAGAATGTGTGGAATTACTGAACACGATGGTGAAACTTAATCATTGGCAACACTCAATGCAATTCATCGCTGGTGCAAGCGCTGGAACTATTGCAACTATCGGCACTTTCCCTTTTGACACAGCCAGAACGAGATTGGTAGCGCAATCATCAAATCATAAAATTTACAAAGGAATGATATCATTCTACGTGTTAGTATATCAATATATATATATATATATCTCTATATTGTGAAACATCATTCATCTGCGTGGTGTTTCTTTGCATGGTTGGCTTGTGTTATCTAATGAAGGAATATTTTTTCGTCGATCAGATTAACATTGAGAACAGAGTCTGTGAAGTCATTGTTTCGTGGCCTCTCACCAACATTGCTCCAAGTTGCACCGCATACAGGACTGCAGTTTGTGATTTACGATACATTTAGAGACATTTACAAAAAAATTTCCAAGGAACCAGACATTAGTGTTACCAATTCCATGGTAGTTGGAAGCTGTGCTGGCCTATTGTCGAAAACTGCCGTATATCCACTTGATGTGGCAAGAAAACGAATGCAAATTCAAGGATTTGAACACGGACGACGGGGATTCGGAGAATTTTTCAGCTGTCGCGGACTCATCGAGTGCTTACTTCGTACAGCCAAACGAGAAGGAATAATGGGATTGTACAAAGGGCTGTTCCCTAGTCAGTTGAAAGCAGCTATCACAAGTGCGTTACATTTCACATTTTACGAGCAAACCCTTGTTCTGCTGCAAAACTTGGGTTATTAGATATTACCAGTGATCATGTTGAGAGCATTCTGTCGTCCCTGTCAAATGAACTATGAATTGAGGAAGAAGGGATGAAGAGAAGGAAAAAAGAATTATGTCGACTAGACTAGTATTTATTATCCGATTCAAATTTTATGAAAACGTGGATAATTTACAAAGAAGTAAACCGTATCAGAATGAAGAATTGTATATCATTATTATCCATAACTGACTGTGTATCCCATGGATATCATAAGAGTTTCCCTGATTGCTGGATGGAGTTGGTGCTCAATATATTTGGTGAGAACTTCACTGGCACCATGTAAAAATACATCTTCCATTTCTTTTGCAACATCCTCCTTTGATTGCCAATCGAAAATTTCATGCAGTCGACCATCCAGCGAATTATAATATCTTGTTTTTCTCGAATCATCAATGAAACTTTCGAAATTGATGGAATCATTTGATCGTTTTCTTCTTTCAACATTTGGTAATTTTGTGATCCAAAATGTTTTTTTCGTTGGTAAAAAGTCTGTGTGTGAAAAGCTGAACATCGAACTTTCATTTGCGATAACTATTTCGTCTTCTCTCGAAGTATGTTTAAGTTTATTACTTCGTGGTTCCACCTCGTCATACTGTGTATTAATGATTGACGCAGAGTGTTGAGGTTTATCCTGCCTCTTCATGTTTCTATCAACTCGATTTGTCAGCCTACAGTTATATGCATATGTGGAGACGAACCTCGGCTCCAGAAAGCTTGATTCAGTTCGAATTCTCATTTGTCCATGACTGCGAGCAACTGGACTAGTAAAAAAATCAATCCCCGCCCGTCTCAACCGCAAATTCATACGGCAGGATTCACCAAACATTGATAAACGTGGTTGATTCGGCACTAATGATACGATACCTGACACTGACAAATCATTCATCATAACTCGAAGCAACAAGGAATTATTGCCTGGTTCGAAGTAACATCTGTCAACACGCGCCCAAATACCATCACGATTGGCCATTACATCTGGTAACTGCAATCCAAATGCATATACGTGCAGTGTTCTCCAAAAATTAGACTTTCAAGTTTAATACCTTTACAGCGACGTTTGTGACAATCATCTGAAGCGGTGCTGAAATAAGTTTATGTTGATAAATGAAACCATGTTCATCTTCATCATGCCGATTCATTCTCGATGAACCCTTCTGCATCGCGTCTAAGGCACGCTCCAATCTTCCACCACATCCATCATAATTGTAAATTGAACTTGACACATATGACAATCCTACTAATATCATTATTGTTAATTTCTTCATATTCTTCTATTTTCTCAAAAATATTCCAAGACACTGCAAATGAATAGAGCACTATAACGTCACGAAGATACACATCATATACTGTGATTAAAGAATTGCCCACATGAGAAATTCCGAAAGAATCCAATTCATCTACCGTTGTGCGTGAAATGCAAACAGAGCATGAATGGTGTCTGCATACGACACAGACACTTGTTGTGAACAATCGAATGTCGAGATGTTTAAGAGAATGAGGCAGTCAGTAGACTTTCTTTGCTCTTCATCTTCATATATTACATATATTCATATTCTCCGTTTATTGAACCGAATCGCCCCCCATAATATTGTGACGAGTCATCAATAATATACCAATTGTATCCGATTCTTTCGATAATAATTGAGTACTTACCAGTATTATTGACAGTGAGAAATTACACTATGATTTAAACCGCGTTTTACGCTCGAGGATGATTATTACACTTATGAATAGTAGTGTTCTACTAGTGTGTTCAACAGAATGGACAACCAATGAAAGTAGATTCGATGCTGCAGAGTTTGTCGTCGTACCTTTCTTTTCTCTCTGACAACTACAGTACCAGCGAAAATACTTGCATGTTGTTTGGAGTCACAACGAATCTAGAACACCGGTATATCTAGGATGGAACCGATCACATTTGCTATGCCTCATGCTTCGTTATATATATTTCTGTGGCAACATACTTCCTTCTCTTTTATGCTCGTTTTATAACTCTCACTTTATGCAACATCCTTTCTTCGACATCCCTGCACATTTCTTCATAGAACAGCAACAATTCATGTCATCTGCAATCGAACATTGTTGACATACATATATCTATGGATATATTTTTGTGTATATGCTGTTCCCTTGACATCTCTTTCTAACTTCGCTATTCGGATGTTCTAAATTTTCCAGAGTTATAAAAATGCATACATAACATTCGGAGCATTGAACCGGCAACGCGCAAGACAAACATTTGCTTGTGCTGTTCAATATGTACATATATATAATCAGTCAAGTTTTTTTTATTGTTTAAGAATGTACTTGACAGGATGAACATGGTGAAATGTTTGCCAACATTTTCTTTTTGATGTGAGAACAGCGTTTGTCTAATTTTTAGTCATTTGGCCTTTCCATCCGATTCCAAACTGTTTTATGATATATAAAAATGGAAAAACATCAAGTGAAAGATGGTCAAGTTGTTGATAATCCCTTCACATTGCCTCAAGATCGACAATTACTTGCATATTATAAATGGTGTGACGCTCGACGGCGTCTCAATAAATGTCGGAGGATTGTGGCACACAAAGGAATCTCAAAGTCATCTCAGAAAATTTTGGAAGAGAAACCAATTCAGAAGGTTGAACCAACAGCAATTACCGATATTGATCCATCATACTTCACTGACCTAGCTCATCGTCCGATAAGAGAAAATTTTTCGAGACAACGATACATAGATGGAATCCAGAAAGTTCTCAGAACTGAACTTCTTATTGGATATGAGAGGAATGAGTGTCTAAGAATTAACCAGAAATTCTCTGAGGAGCAGAAGCGTCTGGTTGCTATTGAGGTAATTCATTATGTTGTGTCAAATCACATTCGCGAAGTACTAAAAATGCGTAACACTGTTATATTTTACACAGCGCCAATATCGTTTTTATAATAATGCTTTCGAAGAATATTTGTCTAATGATCATGAAACGAGCATGAAAGTTCTTGACCAAGCACGTCAAGATGACAAAAAAAGCAATGAATTAGTTGCTAAACGTGATATACTTCTCAATAAATTTGGTCAAGTACGACTGGAAGTTTATCAATCTGAAGAAATGTGGCGTATTGCGAGAATGTGTCAGGAATTTCTCCGAAGAATGACTTCCAATTCACCGCAAACGACAGAAAACGAACCAACTCAAAATGCAGAAAGCAATAATGGAAATAGTCGAAGAGCTTCTATTGTTGGAACTTTGGAATGTCTCGTAGGTCAGTTTTATTTACTTTACTCATCAATCAATCTATGTCTCATATACTTTTCATACCCATTCTTTATGCCATTCATAAAAGTGAATGAAGATGATAATAAGCATAGTAATGGTATGTATAATAACAAAAATGATGATGATGATGATTATGATACTTTGATCAATTCAGAATCATTCGAGAAAGATATCAGAAATGATGATTTTGCCAGTGGGGAGATAAGTTTGCAAGATCCGCGTGAACTCGCACAAATTTTTGCTGCAATAGAGCAACGCAACCTCGACGCGCTTATCCATCTCGAATCATTGGCTGGACCAATAGCCGAAATGACCACCAATATTGTTAGAGCAGAGGAGCTTATTGGCGGCGAAATAAAGTTGATCGAAGAAAGCCTCGAAGAACTGAAGGTTTCTATATGAATGGGTACAAATCGAATATTCAGTTTTTGAAATTAATAAACTATCTTATATCCTGATTGCAGTCTCTTATCGATGCCAGCGAACAACGCATGACAGATCTCGAATCTTATTCTGTTTACCTGCTGAACGGAGTTTTTCGAGAACTTGTATGCTCAGATTCAGTGTTGCGTCTGCGTGTTTTCACTGAAAACACGTATGAGAGTTGTGTTGGACCCAATGACGCTAACTTGGATTGTTATTCGATGATGCAGGCTATTGAAAAAACTTATGAGAGTCTTAACATGAGTCTAGATAATTTGCCACATAAAATCGTCGAAATATGTGAGAGAGAAGGTTTTGCACAAGAGATGAGAATAATGCGTGAAGCTGAGGATGCTGGTGAAAAGGTTCGACTGCTTTTTTTCACATTCCTTCGATTTAAATATTTTTATCTAATAAATAATATTTCCATGAAACATGTATGTATATTATTTTGAAGTTTGATTTGATGCATCGTTTGCTTGTGGCATTGGAGCGAATAATGGATCCGCCCAATTATGATTCAACGTTGAAATTGAAATCAGAATCAATGACACGCGGTGGCAAACTTCAATCAACTATGCCAGCATCAAAATCAGCCGGTAAAGTATGGACTATGGGTCGTTCCCGATCATATGTGTCAGTGGAAAGACCACAATTATTTTTCAATAAAAAATGTCGATCAAGAGATTGGGATATATTCGATGAAGCTACAACCGAAACAAAGCAAGCGATCACACGCGAAATATCGACGAAAATATCGCCAAGGGATGATCAGACAGAAAATCGTTGTGATGGTGTGCGAGAGGGTGCATTATATAGTTGAACGTTGTTGTTATATCTGAATACCACTCTTGAACTGATGGAGAGAATAGAAATGTCATACTATTGCGAACGCGTGTAGGTGTGAATCACGTAGGTTTTTTATAGAGGAAAATTACCTCATTGTTTTATCAGTCAGTTGTATAGATTTAATATACCAATACAAAATTTTTGCGGCGTCAGTTGATTAAAAAAAAACACCCACAGTTTCTTTCTTCGATTGGTAAATATATGTTACACGTGCTACTATCTCAGGGGATAACATCCATGAATAGACAATGAATTGTATATATGACACTGATGTTAATATTTACCAATTTTATAAATTTTATCAACACCTGTGTGGATTTACAATTACTATTATAACTCGTCAATGAGTATATAAATATAGATAGATGAATAACGCGTTGATATATATCAATTGCAGTAAACTCGAGATAAAATATCGAGAGTAATAAACACAACAAGGGCAAGTACACCAAGTACAATACAATACCATATTACACTCCAATATAAAAAACAATATACGCATGAATTCTTATGCCTAGGACTATAGACAATCGCTGGGTTAAATCAACGAAAAATGAATTCTAATCTATATTGACGTTGGAAGTTATGTTATTTTTGTCTTCACACATGAAGGATAGAAAAACTCCGATTAATATGCACAGTAGAAATTACTCTCTTAATTTTATAGTAACAAATTCTCTTTATGACACCTAGATTTGACCGGCCCACTCTGTTTGAGCCGAATCAATCTACATAGTGTTATCTATCTCATAGTTATGCGTGTACACAATGGACCATGACAATATTATTTACATTCATAGCTTGTTACGACACTCATTTAGTTTGCAATGCAGACTTGGTAAAAAGTCAAGTCGACTAGTATCATCACTTATAGAACCATGAGTGTGACTTTTGATCAAAATGAAGACGATATAAAACTAATAATAATAATAACGTAAAGAAAAAAATAGCAGCCAATATAAAATCATACACTGTTCAGAATGATTGACAAAGTAAAGTCGAATCTGCCGTGCCAAACTATCCATAGGAATTATTATGAGCTCAGTTGTACCATTGGCACGATCATAGATATATTCTCTCCAAGTTTCGGAGATTATGAGAAATTTGACTATTAATTGCTCACAATGGAGTTGATATACTTCCAGTGAATTCTCAATCTTATTATATGAAATTGTCTATTCGATACAACATAACTGTTGCAAAACAACTACAATAACTTTGGGAAGCACCGAAATGATAGTAATAATAACTTTATAAAAAAAAAATAGTGGAGAAAATGAACTAGAGATTGTGAGACACCGATGATCCGCAGAATTCGATTTGTATCGCGAATTGAACATCGACGAAAGCCGAAAATATGTAACAAGTATTTTATCCATTATAAACATCAGTTCAGAGTAAACAGACTCTCTTCCTCGCTCTGATTCTCACGTCTTCTCCACACGCTGCCATTAAACCATCTCGTAGCTCTGGTTCAATGCATTGGTTTGGCTATCAATCGACCACACTGCTGTCTCATTCATTTTCTCTTAATACGCGTTTGTAAGACCATATTGGTTGGAAAAAAACAACGTCCACACCTCATTGACACTATATCGTTGCGATCAGTTAGCGACGCGATAATCGTTGCACAGTCATTGAAATTGAGCATTATCATGAATAATCGATGTATTATGACTTGAATTGATTCTATCTCTCATAGTCAATTCTATTTCGGTTTGATGGTATTTCATGAAGGGAAGAAACATTGCTGTGATTATTTGCGGCCCGAAATAATTTGGGATTCAGTTCACTCTACTCATCCCAAGCTGCCAAACTCAGTAGCAGTTTTGATGAAGTCATCGATACTCTAGACCACATAATCCGGACATTACATATGGAAAGTTCCCGATTTTTATGGTCGGGAAAAGTGTAACACTTGATAAGTCGAGGACAGTATCAGAAAACGCACGTACAGTCCTCCGAGGCGCGGGCCTACCTCGCCCGTTTGCGATTCAACTTAGCAAGTTTACGTCGTTTTTGAATTAGCTGATACAACGTATCGAGACCCTCGTGTAAACCCTCACCGGTAATGGCACAAGCCGGTTGAACTTTTATGCAAGAGCTGCCAGGGGATGTGGTGAGTTCCAGTACACCCAGATGTTTCTCCAATTCGTTCACCTCTTTTGCACCTGAAATATTTGATGACATTCAAAAGTGAGTACCCAATCGTATTCGGAGTCATTAGTGTAAATTTAACAATTCAATTTCATAAATGATTTCTTCACCAGGTAAGTCTTGTTTGTTTGCTAAGATGAGAATGGGTACGCCAGCATTGTCTGGGCTTCTTGCAGTTCTAGTCAACTCCATTTTTGCTTCTTCGAGTCTCTCTGTATCACATGAGTCAACAACGAATATAATACCATCTGTACATCTTGTGTAGGATTTCCAAAGTGGCCGGAGCTTTTCTTGTCCTCCGACATCCCATACCAGGAAGTTAACGCCTGTCACATATGATTGGCATACGTTTCACGAAAATCTTTACACACGCATTCATATGTATGTATCTATGTGCATTAGATGAACAAACTATTGGATGAATATATGTAGCACAGCCAAAGTTTCACATACCTTTTGCTTTGCCGATACCGCCGCGAATTCTTTCGCAGTTGAAACCAATGGTGGGAACAGTGTTAAGATATTGATCAAATTTCAGTCGATAAAGTGCAGTAGTTTTCCCTGCACTATCCAAACCAAGCATCGCAACATGAAGCGGTGTACCAGTAGGTAATGCCTCGAGAAGCCCACCGCCGCTCGTTCCCGATCTACCCATCCCAGCACCCATTCCTTTCGTCTATACTTTGTTGCTTGACAGGCCACACATTTATTCTTCTATTTCCTTTCTTTTCACGTTTCACTTCTACCGCTGGACCATCTGAAATTAATTTAAAATCATTGGATGAAATTCGAAAATCATACTTATTCGCGTTTACATATTCATATTATCACTCATGACCAATAGCGGTTTTTTTTTGCGAAGAATCCCCAATATAGGAGCTTCCGAAGTAGCAACAGCATCAGGCGCTCAATATTGGCATGGGTGAGCAGGAGGAGGTGGAGAAGGAGGCAACATGACCTACAGCGCCAGATGTCTGTCTATCTCTCGATTCCTCATTTTTCTCGTCTCTTATTTTATTCTCAAACCTTCTTCAATACCTGCTATATCGCTTTTTCAGAACAAGAATTGGATTTCAATATTTGTAACCAAGTCTAATTAATTATTTCGCATTAACACATGTTTCATCTGTTGTAAATTTAGTGGGGCAGAAGATTGTAAATATTGTCGTGATTGTTGTTCCCCCATCCTGCGGTTGATCATAATGCGATGATTATAAAATTAGAGATTCAAATATTCGCTCGGAAATTTAGAAAAAACAAAGATAGGAGACAATATTGGATTCGAATTCGATATCGGACCGCCGCCGACTTTCTCTCGACAGAGATATCATTTAATGTTTTGGTAATGGTAATAGAAAATATGATGGGGAGCATTCCATCATATTTGATTAATGTAATCTACGATATGACTACAAGAATTTCGAAGTAAAAAATAGTTTATTTATGACTAACATATTTTTGACTAAGCACGAAGAAATTCAAGTGTGTTGGGCAGTGCGTAAGCAAAATTTCTAAACAACACTCATCTGAGAAAGGAGGAATAGACACAACAGCTCGTTAGAAGCAGACAGAAAAAATGTAGCTTCATAAATATCGTGAACGAGTCAGAGGTGTTCAATGCGTGGCACAAACAAACTAAGCGTTTCAGTGGAATCTTCAGCACCATAACGTACCTAAGCCCATAGTATGGATACCATCCAGATAAAGAACATGCGTAAAACGTTCTATTGAAACAGGCAAGCTGCGAGACTAAGATGCCGAAGATGACGCATAAAACTTTAGATCCTGCACCTAAGTTTCGTTAGGTCTCGCTTTCCATAGATTCCTACGGTTTCGGTCACAACGAAAAAGATCATATATATATACATACGTCCACATGGTGTGCCATTTAACCTTGAGTAAGTTAGAGCCACAATGTCTATATTCTTCATCAATTGATATATAAAACGAATTATATAACGACAATCAGAATAGATAAGCGATATAAATTGAACAAAGATTATTTCAATCATTCAACGTGATTTCGTTGATAGCACAAATTGAGAAATATTTGAAAAATTGAATCGCATCGCAGTTCATCATGTTCTGTTACATCGCTTCACTTGTGGCGATTAGGTAGAGGAGTTTGCAATCAGTTCCCTCAGTTTTCACATCAACAAAAACGTCCGACCCTCGAGATGCAGATTATCCGAACGGATAGTAGACTATTTTTATTCAGCACTTTACTCCCTGTCCCTCATGGTTCATTGCAACCACTCCAATAACATTAACCCTCATAGCTTGTTTTGCGAATGACCCAGAAGTCTCTGAGGGATTCAAAAAAGTTTCCAGGATTTGTACAAATAATTCACTGGACAAAATTGGAACGGAAATTACCATGAATGCACAATGTCAACTTAATTTTCATGATTGAATTGATTATCAAGGGTATTCGAGCACATAGAGAAAAAGAGGGCGATCCAATGAGCCGGATAATAATAGGTCGTTCACACACATATTTAGATTGAGATTTATCCCCCTTCTTTTAGTTTCTGTTCCATATTTTTTTTTTCCCCAGTGAAAATGTTCAGAAATATCTGTTATCATAAGATCAATAAATGTGCTGTTGATTTATCATTTTATGATGACGTTAGAATCGATAACGATGCAAGAACTTTTTATTTAAGGCAAATGGAAAGAAGAATTATGATATTTCCAATGATGAAATAAAACAAGGAAAAAAAAGAAGTGAAAATTTCATGAAAATGGCACGAATAGATACCATAACCAATCGTAGGGTGAATTCTTTACATAGATGAATTCTGCTCGCTTCTACTCAGGTAGTAACCTGTGATTCTTCTTTTTTGGGGCTCACTCTCCCCCACACACCATGTTCTTAGAAGTTTATTGTTCATCTAGTTCATTATTAACTTCTCTCGTCTCTGTGAATGATATCACGTGGAATTGAGGTAATTAACAACTGCTACGACTGCAAAGATATTCATGAATGATATAAACATCTCTATTGAATGAGCAAAAGCAAAAGACCGTTAATAGAAACAAACAAATGTCGACATAGGAAAGCCTTGAAAAACACAAAGCAGAAACGGGACCTGATAAGCCCCCCTCCCTGTTATATAATTCAATGCTCATCTAAAATACTCAAAACAAATTGTCACCAAAGGCATATGAATTTATCAATAAATATTCATACAATTTACCATAATCAAGCCATTGAAGTCGATTTATCCAATCACCAGAGCATCCACAATCGTAAATTGCAATGAATATAATTACCGAGTATAACCCACAATGCGTACACAACACTAATTCAATTCATATGACTATTCAAATATAGTTTGGATCCAATGAACGAATTTAGTCAGCTCTTCGCTTCATCCAACCATATCTAATCAACGCGAGGCAATAACACTCACGTTGAAAACACTGAGCATTGGGTCATCAATAACTCGACCAATATAATATAAATGAAATATCAGGTTTGTTGTTATGATTAACATTGATGTGTTTTACCGGGCAGCAGAAGGTATCGCATGGAAAGAGATTAATAACTGTGAATAGCTGTAATTGGTCACCCAAATTCACTTCACTTGACACCAATGTTTATTCTGTACCGCAACGAAATTTACCCTTGTCTCCAATTACGAGCTCAATAAACGACTGTGCTCGACTGTGCACGAATGTTTACGACACAAATCCTACAAATGACATGACCAAACATGAGCAAACACTGCGGAAGCAGGTCTGAAGCAGATTGAACTGCTGGGTGGTACTGGTGAGGCCCAGTGTGGATCCTACGCTATTATGCACTATGCACTATTATATATATATGAGGAGTTAACTTACGGAGGAAAAATGGAGTCGTTGATGAGGTTATTCTGGAAGCGGTTGTGAAGTGACAGCAATAGAGACGTCGGGGAAGGAGGGACTTGTCACGCGCATGCGTTATTTCACGCGCGTGGGGGATAGATCATCGGCGGGGCATTTTGATAGTGGAAAAATTACATACATTAATGGTAAAGTAAAAATGGTTTTTATTCCGTACGGTAATGTTAATGAATTTGAATGGAATGCATCCATCTGTATATTTTCTAAAATATTCTAGCGCTTTCTCTTATTTCCGGGCATTGTTACAGTGTGAATTGTCTGACGCTGCATTAAATTTCTGTACGATACAAAAGAATTTTTTTTGAATAGAACTTGTGAATTAAATAACTATGATATGATTCCATTGAATATTTTCAGTGGGGCTTAGTGGCACTCGATCATTCATATTGGCGAATTAGTTTGTGGTGGGAGCATTAATTTATGGATTTTCTGGTATCCATATGTCGGAAGTACAATCGCCACCTGGATATCTAGAATTACAATACTATTATTTAGTATATGTGTTCAAATTTGGATGAAATGAGTTTATCAGTTTGAGGATTCTAAAGGGGATTTATACCTCATCTCATGTGCCAACAGAATATCATCCTCTTCAGCACCAAAATCCACGAGGAAGTTCGGGTCCAATTTCATTCCACCGTTTTCGACATCAATGTCTAGTTTTACCATAGTTGAGCCACGACTGCATATTGAATATTGGGCTTATTATGAATGACTCAAAATATGTGAGGATTGATGATACGACTTGAAACTCACGCAACATGTTCAGGATAAAATTGTCGGTCCCATGGTTTGAAAATTGATGTTGTTATGTACAATCTTCGACCATCGAGACTCAACTGGAGCATTTGAGGGGCACCGTAAAGTCTTCGTCCCTTTAGGTATATTGGGTCAGGTTGGCATGAAAGTTCTTCATCCTCAATTACACGAATTTTCGAATCGGAAAGTATGGATCCTCCTAAAAATACTTGACCCACCAATTTCGGATGATTGCGATCCGTTATGTCGTATTGCCTGACATCTCCATGTAACCAATTATTGAAATATAAGTATTTATCATCGAGACTCAGTAGGATGTCAGTTATCATGCCTGCAATATAGCAAAATTGATATAAGATTGCAATTTTTTTTTTTCAGAATTATTCGCATACAACTTTGATAATTCTTATCATACCAGACATATAAGGGGTTATCCATCCTTCGACTTTTTTTGCCGGGACATCGATAAACTTTTCAGCTGTCCATTTGCCAGAATCAGTTTTAAAAAATCTGAATATATTGGAAGAAACTGCACAACCAACGAATCCCTCATGTGACGTAGGTTCATGAAGGAATCGGACTTCTAAAGGTGCGATACCGTCTTCACCTAAATTGATTTCTTGTTGATAGCTTCTCTGAGACCAAGAGAAGAAATTGAGACTCCTTCCATAAGTGCCTGAATGATTAATCGAAGAATGATATTATAAATTCATGAATATGGATTTTGATCATTGAAACTCACTTGGTGTACAATCAAGTGGATCGTATCCTCGCTTGAAAACTCTTGGAGTACCCCATTCAGTTGCGATGAGTACATCATGATATGGCTGATACCAAAAATCATATCCGAATTTCGCTTTTTTTTCACTCAGTGTCCAAGAACCCTTTACTTCAAGAGTTTTACTGTCAATGCAGATAAAATCCCCATGTCCATCACCATTTGGTTTTCCCATTGTTGATATTATAATCTCACCCGTTGGCGAGCAATGAGCAGTATGTGGAGTTGCCAAACCATGTTTATGCATCTCGCTCGATTCTAAGACCTGTTCCATCATATGTTTATAAGACTATTTTTCTAATTGAAGTACTTCTAATTTGAAATGTTCTCAACTTTTTTCATCTTCGGAGTTTTAACATCAGTCGTGTCAATGAAATAAATTCTATCGGACATCAAACATGGTAGAACTAACGTGTTCCGTTTCTGCTCCGAGTCATGACAACTGCTGCAAACATTCCAACCAGCATGGTGAAGTTCATCATTAACATAGGGCATTCTCAATTTATGAATAATCTGCCAGAAAAAGTTTTGGTCAATATTTCCGTGCATACATCTCTTGACTCCACAATACATACTTGACAATAGTTAGAACTCATTGGATCAATATCAACAGTCGCGAGAACATCTGACTTCGTATCATCGGTGTGAATGCAAACTACGTACATAATTTTTTCACGAAGTCCCTCTCTCATAGCTATTTTTGGACTTCGATAACCTGGGCCACATCCTTTACACACTGTCATTGCATAGGTTTGTTTTATAATACTTGACATATAATTGAAGTTCTATCGGTTAAAAAAAATTCAGTCACTGAAAAAGTTACCTTGTTTTGCTGCCATTTCCTGTCGGTGAAAGTTAATGTATGAGAGAGCAAGACTTCCATTTACAGAGTGATACTGAAATGAGTCACATGATTCTTCTTCCTCCATATAATATGTCAGCGCAATGCCACTGGACCACTTTACACGAGTTAATTGAGGAGTGGGGCATTGATAATATGTGTAATATGTGATGGATAATATGTACAGATAACTTTCTGCTATCTTCGAAAATGATGATAACTCTCTTAATCGAAATTGATAAAATTACATTTCTTAGTTTTGGGGATCTTTCGTGCACTATTATTCATCATATTTCGTCAGACAAAAAAGAACTGTCCGCATTGTGTTCCATCAAAAATTCGCTCCATGAACTCTTCCAACTTTATACTGTTGTGATTCTGTGTCCAATTCCATCAGCTACAAATTTACTCTGAAATCTCTAAAAATACGTGTACAGATCATATCTATAAATGTACTCTCATGGTTGTAAATGCATATATAATTTTTTTATTCGAAAAAATGATTCAATTCCAGTATTGCACTTATGATGGAAATATGTTCATCTGGTCCGATTGATTGTCATACTAATATTTAATACTTGAACATTAATCAATCTATTACTATATCAATGGATCCGGTCGGATTTCCCGAATTTGCACTCGGGATTTTGCCTCCATTCAATTTATTACGTTGATAGAAAATACAGTTGAATATGCGTTCGCGATGAAGTCCGATCAGTTTATGGAACCGTTTTTTAGCGAGTTCAGTTTCAGTACTCATTATATTCAATCCAGCCTCTATCCTATCGAGATTGCGACTGACATTCATTATCGTTTGAAGGAGGAGCTCGCTCCTTCTTGCTTTGTTAATGAAACTTGCAAGTATTAGTAAACTGACCATAATGAATATGGTAATAAGGCTTTTTTGCATAAACGCCTGCATGACTTCGGTAAAAATATACACGGATGGAATAGATATTTGCACATTCTTTTAACTGATTATTCCCGTCACAATATCTGCAATCCACATTTGATGGTGCCAAAAACCAATTCTATTGTGTGCATGACTATTTTTTCTCCCAATCAACTCTCAATTAAAAATGAAGTTGGTTCACAATTTAAATTGAGCTCGTATAACAGGCCACATAAGTTGATTATTTTCTTCTTAATTATATTTAAAAACAATGCCCCATTACTTGTTGATTGTTTGGTTGGGGTATTGAAATAGAGACACAGGTGCGGTAGCGATCCATGTGCAAAGCTGTATTGCTCGTAAAGGTGCAGAAGGAGGAGAGAGTGGGTGGGGGAGGCGGCGGGGGTGAGCGAGAGGGGAAACAGATCCACTGAGCACCACCAGATGCTGCACCTACCCGTTAGAACTTCTTGCCTTCAGATCAATAAGTATACCGTAGTTTTCAAACTCGCGCTATCGTCCAAAATAATGAGGATATCATAACGCGACCAAACCCATTCTCATCAATCGATCGTCGCGAACGCTTCATAGAAAAATGAAAGATCAATTTATAGTCCACTGTTCCCCAATTCAAATTTTTTGCATAAATCCAATACTGATCAGGTACTTTCTCATGCTCTCCATAATATCTCCGTGTTCATATTCGAAGTAGCGTAATCACCTCGGACTTGTATATTCAGTAAGAAAGACAGCATAAGAATGAGCTGCGCTGTTATGTAGATACAGGCAAAAGCGCTGATCTCACTGTTAATTCAACGCCAGTGTTGGAAGTAGCTTCACTTTGAGGCTCTGTTTTCACTATCGTCAATGTCGTTTGACCTGCAAACATCAAATGAATTATCAGAATACTTCAGATATATTTTGATCAAGTACGAACTGTTTCGGCAGTTACCTCGAGTACGATGAAGCAAATATGATAATTCCTCTTGAGTTGAAACATATTGGAGATCTTCACCACAAGCTCCGCGTAGCACCCTTACAACGTTAGGCCTGGGATTGAGGAAGACAAGATCCTGCTTACGAGTATTGAATTCTCCGATTAACCCAGCGATTCCTTTAGCCGCCGTAAAATCGGCGTCTAACACATATTTACAATCAACTACCACTGGTAATTGGCTGGAACCTTCGTGGACTCCTGCATGACCCACAAAATGTTTAATAAAATCAACCGCTGGAAAATAGAGACTACTGCCAAGTATCACTAGGAGATAATCCGTTCCAGACTCCGTCTATTTCAAGGTGAAAACATATTTGTTATTGTTAGAATCACTGAACCAAATATAAAACTGATATCAATTGTTCTTCCAACTCACCATGCATTTTTCTATTTGTGTTGTGGGACGTATTGATGGATAAATTAAAAACATCAAATTAATGCCAACACCAACTAAAATACCATATTCTACACCGATAACCAAACACAGAAAGAATGTTGCAAACATTGGGATCAAATCTTTCTTGCTCGATTTCCACATAAGTTTCACAACTTCATATTCAATCATGTATATCACAGCAGAAATGATCACAGCAGCTAGTGACGCTATAAACAAAATAAAAAGGGAGATTCCACATGATAGAACCTTTCATGTAGGGCCAAAGAAAAATACAAACCTTTAGGGATGAAATAAAAATATGGTGTGAGGAGGCTGAGTGCCAAGATAATAAGAAGACCGGTGTAAAGGCCGGCCATGGGTGTTTTAACGCCACTAGCATGATTGACAGCAGATCTACTGAAAGACCCTGTCACTGGCATTGAGCTTGCACATGATCCCAAAACGTTACAAAGGCCTAAAGTCCAGAGTTCTTGGGTTGCATCAACTCTCGCACCGTTGGCGAACGCTTTAGCAATCGCAACATTACCAAGGACACCAATAATTGGCACGAGAAAAATGGCTGGACCCAGCTCACTACACATTTGAATGAAAGTTAAATCACCTTCGTTTGTTCGGGTAGAGAATGGTGGCAAACCGAAAGGAGGTAAGCCTGATTTGACAGGCCCAGTGAGAACAAACGGTGCACCGTTCTCATTTTCCATTTTATATGCAATAGTAGAACAAATAATAACAACAATGGCATTGCGTGCTGTTGATATCAACCAAATGAGTTTGACGAGAATTTTGTGCGTTCTCGTCTTCTCTTGGGACTTTGAGCTCCATTTGATCTCCTTCATTTTCTAAAACGATTCATCATAAATGTATCAGAATTAAATCAACTGAAGATATTTTTGTTCATCTTTGTCGAGAGATTTGCGAGTTACCCTCAATAGCAGAAGACACAAAATGCAGACAAAGCTCATTCCTGCATCCCACAGATTTGTATCCCAGAAATTCCTAATAACTGCGCTGATGGTATCGATGAATCCTGACGTAGTTATTCTCAACCCTAGTATCCCCTTAAGCTGTGATGCTACAATAATTACTGAGGTTGCAGAAGTGAATCCCACAGTAACAGGGATGGATATGAAGTCAATGAGAACATCTGCAAATGAGAAAATACGTTTTACATAATATTGAAAACAAAATCAATCAGTTCAGGTGAATAAAATACAAATGGATTATTTACCAAGACGGAGAAATGCCATTATAATTTGAAGACATCCCGCAAGGAATGCCAATAAGACTGCAAAATCGGCACTTTTTCCTTGAACATATTGATGGGTCATGATCGCCATCAAGGCAGTAGGGCCAATGGTTATGTCCTTGCATGTCCCAAACACAACATAGACTATCGCGCCCATAAATGCTGAATAAAGACCATACTGTAATTAGAATGAAATTTTGATTCTCAAACGATATTCCAGGATTTATACAAGATTCCAACAATTGATTACCTGAGGCTCAAGTCCCGCCAAAATTGCATAAGCCAATCCTTGAGGCATTACTGTCAAACCTACAGTTATCCCAGCGATAATATCACTTATTGCCTTATCTGCATCATATTGTGGCATCCAGGATAATATTGGTATGCGAGTGATGAGAAAACTCATCAACTTTTGCCGATTCATCATGCTGTGTCGAATGTTTTATTTTAAGTATCGATTGCCTTACATGACTGAGCATATATGTGAATCACTCACTGGATGCCGTTGGATCTTTTATTCTATTGATACACACTGCTACGGATTCAGGCAATTGGTTGAAATATATATAAAGCAACACAATGGTCAATATACTCCTGGTAAAGTCGCCTCGTCCACGCTCCAACTGAGGCTATTTGAATCTATTACGTTCACTCCACACGACGTACTGAATGTATCGCCATTCCTACAGTTCCATTTTATACACATGATTATTCCATCGAGTGTAATTCAACCACAAAGCAATGTTGACAACTGTGTGCCGGCTTTCAATTTTTTTTTCACACTCGGTTTAAGCTCACAGTGAGAACGTTACCTGTATAAAGATTAATACGAAACTATATTTATCAATAAACGACAATGGATATCAGTATATCAGTATTAATTAAATAACATGAAGTATACTCATACGTCTTGAGAAAAGGAATCTGATCTGGTCGCGTGTGACATCGGCCGGGTCATTGATCCGAAATGTTCAATGGTGTTAACCAGGATGAACGAATCAACTCCATTATATAGCGTGGTCATTCTCCATCATTAATCTACTCCAAATTCATAAGCCTCCAGTTCTTTAGTGGCCTCTCTCATATATTTTCTATTAATATAAGTACGTTTTCTCAAGTTGTTATCCCGTGCTCTCAATATATATGATTGCACAAACAGCGTGGCAGCATTGGAGGTACTAATGTTTTCAACGAATTTTTCCACAAAGACGGAATGAAATAATTCGAAAATGTGAACATTCGCCATTCATATTTAACAGACAACCTTGAAGTATTGAATCAGTGCGATATTGCATAACTTTCAAACGTAAATTTCTTATTTCCTAAGCGAAAATCATTTGTCGAACTGGCAATTATGTATACTTTTGTGGTCTAACTTGGTTTAGCTAGAATTTTACGTAACATATTGAAAAAAAAATATGTAGAGTGAGTATTACTAAAATATGAACGATGGCTCAATAGTGTGAAATGCAAATAGTCATGTCCGATCAAAATTTCACAATTATTTTAAACAAACATAATGAATAATTACGATTTCTATCGAATGAACTGCGAGGTTGCATATTTCACCTTCATATATTATTCTATATTTTCAAATATTACCAACAATATCTCCCTTTTTTTTTGTGTATCAAATTATAAGAAGAATATGAAAAATCGCGCGCTCTCCTGCCACGACTGCACAGTATATTTTTCAAGCAAAATTATCTATCGTCTAGCAACTGGTCCCTACTGTTTGTATTGAATGGGCCAGATCGACCATACTTGAAAGGAAGTTTTGCCACTATCAAAACGGTTGCTTCTTTCTGTTATATTGACTGACAACAACCAATCCCTAGGCGTCATATTTGTGCCATCCAGAAAACTTTAGTGAAGTTTGACAATTGTTGAGAATGGTCGATGACTCAAACAGCCTCTATGAAACTTGCAGTCCCAACCAACTCCGGATTCATTGTGATACTTGTTAGTCCTTGTAACTTATCAGCCGTACAACCGTGTAGAATTGATAAAACATTGCCACAATGCATTTACTTTCAGTATGTCCATAATACGTGGGAGTTTTGAAGCACACCAATTATTCATACATTTGTTTTACAGTTTGTCGACTGGTTTTAAGTGGAGCATATCCAACTTGATTCTTGCTGCATCCCAAACATGCTTCTGGAATTTGATGAGTAGATATAACCATACGATAATAATAATGATAACAATGATATATTATAGTTAAAATTCATCTTATAATTGCATTTCATAAGGATATCCTATAAACTCTTTTCTGTCCTGTAAAATAAATGGAATGTATATATTGGACGATTGCGCGCGCAACTTACACATATTTCATACACTGTAGCAATGAAAAAAAATATTTCTACGTTAATTTGAATTACCAGGATGGTTTCTTGGAAAAGTGTTTCTGATAATATCCCAAGAATAATCAGCTAAAAAGATAATGCGGTGAATCCATACTTCATTTTATCCAAATTTTCTTTTATTCCTTTTCTTGTTTGTTTCTTTCTATTCTCTGGGAGATATTCCATATTAATATTTCCTTTCTCTAGCTTTCTGCTAACTTCAGAATCATATATATTACAGGCAGTCACAAGTCATACGTGAAGCTAGGCGATTGTGCATGAGCCAACGTGTTGGCAAATTAATTTTGAATCGTACAGATAATCCCGGCAAAAAATAGTCGCCAATGGAAATTCACCAGATGCGCACACACACGCGGGCACATTTATTTATATATATATACATATATATATATATATATATATATATATATATATAAATTCAGTGTTCTTGTGTCATGGCGTTGAAAATTAAAGAGATGAATGTACTACAAATCTGGGATGTATGATTGAAAACAAAAACAAAAATGGATTTGGAGATTGAAACACACGACTTTTTTGGTCTAGTCACAGATTTGTGCAGGTCTTTAGTTAACAAACGCCGGGTGGAATGCCAGACTAGCCGTGATGACGCGCAAATTGTTAATGAAATGCGTACAACTGCATTTGCAATACTTTTGAATAAACATCACACATACCTGGATATGAGCGGTTCGTTTGATAAATAGTGAAAAATTTTGGTTGATTATTCTGAGATTTGTATATCACTTTGCAGATAACCAACAAGTCGTGTCTTCAGATCCTGTTGCTGAATTACTGAAGTATTGTTTCGTGTTAAAGACAACAACCAACTCATTTTCATCAGCAAACAAATTGGAGAACACTCTGAATCAATTGGTAGATGTTGATGAAAATTATGATTCTTCTCTGAAATCTGTACTTACATTTCTGTATTACCTAAAAAGATATCAACTGGCAGAAGACAATAATTTGGTGAATATATTCTTGAGGCAGTAGATTTCAAGCAATAATTGTTTCATTCACAAATTTCACATTGAATATATTATTTGTTATAAGGATCCATTTCAAATTGCTGTTAAATATTCGGAATTATCTGAAACTAATACGCGGCGAGAAGAAGTACCACGATACCAAATTCATCCTCTATCAATGCTAGAATTACCAGTAAAAATACAAGGATTACTTAACGGAACGGCTTATGAATTTGGCCCAAGTAGTCTTGGAACACCAATGAGTGGGTTATTTCAATTGTCACCAGGAATCATGCATAATGGTAATCTGCACAAACATATAGTAAAAAGCAAATTGAGAAAACCATAAACATTATCCAATCATTTGTAGAATTTTCAATTGCAGCACCTCTCTCGTCATATGATCTGGTGAGTGAGGAATATCGTAAATTCAGCTCGTAGATTCGGTCTGCTTGTAATATTGGATTCAAAAATTGAATTTGTTGTACAGAATTTGAATGGCAATATCGGTGGGACATATTATTCAATTGATGAGAAACATATTGTGGCATTACCATGGAATGAAGAAGAAATTCAAGTTCAGCATGTTCACTCCGAAGACGTTTCATCAATTTCCACAGGATCTGGTATATCACCTTCTGAGAATCCTGATACTCTTGAAGAAGTTGATAGTCACACCTGGGAAACAATAGGAGATGGTGCAATACCAGAATCTCTGCCCTTCGTTTCAGAATCCACAGTTGCAACCCAGATCTTTGAGAATTTAAGATATCCATTATCTGATCCGGGGGAGGTGGGTAATCCCAGTCATTATGCAGACAATGGTACTAAAGCCAATTTGTAATTAAACGTATTGATAACTGGAAATCGATTGTTTCAGGTTTATAATTGTCGATATAAGCGTTCGGGAGATATAACAGTGGATGAATTTATAAAAGACACCAAATACGTCCTTCTGGCAATTGAATCCAGCACTTATGTTTGGAACGATGCAGTAGGATTTATGTTCGACACCAATACAACAGTTTCTGGATTGAGTAGAAGATCTCTACAAAATATTTGTTCAGATATAGTTCATTGGGCAACTTGTTTCAAACTTTTATCACTTCTCGTCCATCCAAATATAAAATTAGGTGAATTACGACCAGACGATCAGATATATCAGGTAATTTTGTTTCATTCAAAGACATTCAAATACCTGCATTAAGAATATGAAGATGGATGACATAATGTTGAAAATATTTTCTGATAGGCCTTGTGCAGCAGTATCGACGATATATTAATCCATTATCAAGCCATCATACTGCACGTGTTTAGTAATAATAATTCGTTTACATTACTCAATTTACTGGATCGTCTACGAGGAGTAGGTCTTTTCATTTCCGAGGTCGCGCGGCTCTGCCGGTGTGATAAGATATGCCACTTGACTCTCGGAGAAGGCACCGGGATTTTATCTCACATATACAATGAAGTCACTAAAGTAACTAAACCGGAAATCGCACTGGTATATTATTCAGTATTGAAATCATGTTGTGAGGTTTACTTTCGATTACTAGAAAAATGGATGTTTGAAGGTATATGCGATCAGACTTGTGGCGAATTCATGATCAACATAAAAGTTCAATACCTCCAAAATCGTGGACATAAATTTTGGACGAGATGTTTCGGGATAAATAAAGCGGCGGTCCCAGGTTTTTTGAAAAATTTAGCTGATTCAATATTGGAATGTGGAAAAGCTGTGAAGTTATTGAAAATATGTGATCCTAAAAATCCCATGTGTGATTTTTTTACGGCTAGTCGACCCACAGTAAAAGTATGTCTGAATACGAAGATGTTATCCGAGCAGGAGAGAATATGTTCTGAATATATGGCTGATGGTATGGAAATACTCGGTTCAAATGTCACACTGAGTTCAGCTGTTCGTGAAATGAAAGCAATTGAGAAGGAAAAGGGGGAACGTGTTAATGCCGCACAATACCACACATTGGAACGAATCAAACACCGTCGTGAGGAGGCAAAACTACGATTAATACAGAGTAAACGTGAACTTCTTGTAGATCAGAAAAAACAATGTGAAGATGCGGCTATACGAAAGGCTGAAGCCAAAGCAACCATTTTAAGGGAGGATAAATTAATGATGAAGCAACAATTACTTGATAATGAAATATTTAGAAATAAACAACTTGCCGATATACAAATTACTACAGATTATTATAAAGATCTTGCCATAGAGGCTCAAAAACGAAGTTTAAGGTCCACATGGAGAGCAAAACGCATGGCACTGTTCGATGAACGAATCATTGCGATTTCAATGGCATGTACAGATGAGGCTCATTCGATCAATCTCGAGCAATCCGATAACCGGTCTAATAGTCTTCCAGCAGACAATGTTATTCCTGAACATGATCCTACGATAATAAATTTGAACACAAAGCAACAGAAGTCAATGACAGATTGCATAACCAACGATGAAAATCGTAATACTTCAACTGAACAGATTATTCCACAACAAACAACGAGGAAAGATGAACAAATTAAAGCAGATCGTCCAACTAACTTGGATGTCACGAGAAGGAGTATACGAACCTTGAAGAAAGAAACGATAAACAATCAATTTACAAATGCTTTGCGTCTAGGAACAGAAGTAATCTCGAATGAACTAACAGAGAGTAATCCTTCGCTCGCAACCAGACAAGTTCTATCAAATGATAACAATTGTAATATCATCATTCTTGGTAGCGGCAATAATAATGAGAGTACGATTGTAGAAAACATCAATCAACAAAAAAATCTGAATGAAGTACGTATAAATCTAACTGAGGAAACGCACATGCCCCAACTTTCTGGCATCGATATGAACGATGCAACGCCCATGTCATGTACAACTGACAGTTATCTACCCTCGGCTTCAGGCAGCTCGATATTATATAATTGTGCTACAGCTGATTCGGCTTGTGAATCGAAAAGTGAATTTGGAACGTCAACAACTCCTGCTGATTGCCTGATGTCAAATACAATGAAACACGAATATTCCATTGACAATATTTTTACATCTGATTCTTTATGTTTTAATCCATTCACTTCGGATAATAGTGATTCCACAATGATCGAGACATCGTTAACCAAAGCTGAAGTGGGAATGATTGATAACACATCACTCCAAATTTATTTAGAAAAGTCTGTACTTCTGCCGTTGCGAATACAAAGACAATTGGCCAATTCTGCTATTATAAAGTGTTTATTGCATGAACATAAAATTCTTCTGCATTTGCAGAGTCTTCGTAGTTTTTTCTTCCTATTAAATGGTGAATTTGCAAAAAATCTCACTTGTCCACTTTACACAAAATTATATGAAATTTCATCGCCGATTCAGCTATTCAATTCACACACTCTGACAAATCTTCTGAAAAATGCGTTGCATTGCTCATTGAATAGCTCATACATAAACTCAGAACTTTTGAGTTTGACGGCCTTCGAGAGCCCATCTATACTGCAGGTAAATAATTGAGTTTCTCTTATCACCGAGGCAGCACGATCTATGTTCATTTGTGCCTAATTCCACAAACAATTTCTCTGCAGATTTTGGATCCCCAGGCGTTAAATTGTCTTTGTTTGCATTACAAAGTGTCATGGCCACTGAATATCATTTTAGATGAAGCATCAATGCAACAATACAGCAAAGTTTTCAAATTTTTATTGATGGTCGGTAGGGTTCTGTGGGTACTTCAAGAAGATTTTTGTATATTGAAACATGAACGGAAAGCAGCTCAATCCTACCAATATCATCGGGTAAGTTTGTTATATTTCGGCTATCTTTTAGTATGTTAGAAGTAGAAATGATGCTCATGAACAGCTTCTCAACAGGTACAATTGTTCAGACATGCTATGATGCAGTTTATGACTGCATTACAGAATTATATCACATGCAGTGTATTGCACGCGAGTTGGGCAGAATTCGAGAAAGAATTAGAAAATACCAGAACATTAGACCAAATATATACAACTCATGTGAGCTATATAAAAAAAATTTTGTCACGATGTATGTTAACAAATCGTGGTGAAAAATTACGCGTCTGTCTTTCCAATATATTTGAGATCATACTGAAGTTCCATAACTGTTTACGAACATACGAGTGGATTGCCAATTCTTCCAGCTACATTCATCCTAATTATAAAAAAATGGAGCAAATGTACACTGCTTTCTGTATCTTGCGAACTTATCCAGCCCAAGTCGTTGATCGATCAGCGAGCAGCGGATATCAAATGCATTTGTCACACTTCGTTGATGCATTAAATATAAATCCACTATTCAGTCTATAAGCGTCACGTAAGACAACTTGACATTGCTAGGAAATATTTATTAATAAAACAATATTTTTTATGTTAATTGAATGGAAAGTTATTATTTCGCCAATACGGTGGTATAACAAATTCTATCGAAAAAATAATGCTAAGTTTTTATATGAATTCTATGATATTTATTGTGGCAAACTATCTTCTCATTCAACAGCTCATAACATTTGTGTGTATAGTGTATTGCTGATCTAATCCCAAATAACAATCAGACATGAGATGGAATAACAATTTGATTGGTCCTGAAAAAAATGGTGATTTCAGCATGAGTCATAATTATCGTTGAATTATACAAATATATAGATAACCTAGTCATCATACGATTTTTACCTGTGGATTGTTCCTGTGTTACTGTGAATTGTAATTGACATGATCTGGATTTCATTTTGATAGAGGGTATCCGTTTCAATGCCCAAACTTCATTTCTACCTACATCACTCAAAACAATAAACCATCCGTCATCTTTCCCTTTAGTAAGTACCGGATTGTTTGTTCTCGAGGAAGAATGGTTTTCTCTTCGCATTTCAATTAATAGTGTATAATCGTGATTTGTCTTAATATTCAAACAGTCTGTTGGATTCATCGGTTGAACGATAGGTTTTATCTCAACGCAATCACCTATTGTACTTTGTAAGCTCAATTTGATTCCGATAATTGGCAGAGATTTTGTAGCATTATGTATGTCTTGTATTTGATTGTCTCTGAAATTGGTTCCCAAAGCATTTGCAAGTCGCTGATAATTTCGTGCGAAAACACAAAATGCTGGCAGTGTTTTTGGAAGTCTTGAAAATAATGATAGATCCGTTTTTTCAATATGCGGTAAAGTGATCAAAGCAGAATCATCGATCCATCTTGCTTGAGCTATCATTTGCATCAATTGAATAATCCTGAGCGTGGTTGATAACCACCCACTCTCGGCGGATATGTCTATCATCGCTTGTAATATCCGTATTGATTGGTCCAACACTGATTTAAGATCTGTTATATAGTCAGTGGAAGGTAATTGTAACCGTGAAAAGTGTGCTTGCAAAAGTAGAAAAACTTTTGTGTTTGGTGTATCGTATGTAAGATGTTCTGCTGGGTATCGACAGTGTTTTGACAACTCTTCATTCAATAAGTCTTCGTTATGTCGAACTGGCAATTCACTATACTCATGAGAATCACATAAAATTTTCAAACATTCTTTCAATGTGAGATTTTCTCTCAATTCTTTGTTGAACATTGCGACAGTGAGATGAGATAAATAATAGAACGACGCGATTCTACCTAATGCTAAAGGCTCAATATTTTGATGTTGTTCATCGTATGCGATGCACTGACACTCGAGCAATACTTTTAGCGTATTATCTACCAATTCCGAAAGATACTTATTCATCTCATTGTTTTCCAAGTTTTCCAGGTTGTAATATCTTGGATTTTTCATTAACCTCCGGAAAAAATAGGTCCAAGTAAGATAATCAAGAAATTGCTGTTTAGTATTGACTGTTCCTGCTACTATCTCAGCATTAATATGATCAGGAAGTACTTCGAGTAAGCTGGATTCAACGGGGAATGGCTCGTACAAGAATTTTTTATAAAAATTCTTCTTTAAATCATGAACCAGCACAACAGCCACTCCAGAATCATCAAATTGGGGTCGACCAGCTCTACCCATCATTTGTAGTACATCTGTGATTGGCATGTCAACATAACGTTTGACTTTTCCATCAAAGTACTCAGTACCCTTGATAACAACCAAGTGCGCAGGGAAGTTTACACCCCACGCTAATGTTGCCGTTGTAATTAATACTTGGATCTTACTGTTGACAAATAACTCTTCAACAGTTTGTCGATCCTTCTCCTGGAGCCCAGCATGATGAAGACCGATCCCAAATGCGAGAGTTAACTTCAAATTTGTATCCTTGATTCTTTCAAGAATATTATCCATCTCTGCATCAGGCATGTGTAACCACTGTTTAGGATCGTCTTCTGCTGCAAGGTAAGCAATTAAATCCAAGGCAGTTAACCGTGTTTGTCGCCGGGAAGCAACAAATACAAGTGATGGACTAGTAGGCGCATGTTGTCTGATAGCTTGGAATGTCGGCCGATTCATAGTAGCCATACGTGGACAATAATGTTTCCCAGGGAAACCATTAATATGCACTTCCAATGGTACAGGACGCACTGAAGGCCGGAAATTATATAGGCCATTCTGCGGATGAATTAAAAATAACCATAATATTCATAGAGATTCATTATACTTTATATTGTCAAACTATTATAGGGATTTGTCTCACTTACTCTTTCGATTCCCAACCAATTGGCGAGATCAATCGCATTTGCTAAAGCTGTTGATAATCCAACAATTCGCAATACTCGCTCAGTATGCGATGCAATGAAATTTGTACGTGAAACGATAACTTCTAATACGGGTCCACGATCTTCACCCAGAAGATGAATTTCATCAATGATTATCAATGCCACCTTTTTAACATAATTCCGCGTTTGCCAGCTACGACTTATGCCATCCCACTTCTCCGGTGTGGTTACAATTACATCAGCACGTGCTATTTCGCGAATATCTGGTGTCACATCACCTGTCAACTCTACGACGCGCTTTCCCAATTTTTCTTGTAATCTTATCTTCCAATCACGCATCCGTTCGCGCACAAGAGCCTTCATTGGTGCAATGTATACCACCTTCTGATCTGGATAATTTTTGAACACTCGAAACATCGCAATTTCCGCAGCAATTGTTTTTCCTGAACCCGTGGGTGCGCCCAAGAGAACATTGCAATTTGTATGATACAGACAATGGAATATTTGAGTTTGTATTGGATTGAAGTGGGTGAATTTATACAGTGACTCGAATTTTGCATCTTTTAATGCTGTGAGTGGCAATGGTTGAAGTTCAAGTAAATCCGTGTGTGGTGGATGAGTCTCAGGAAGTACTAAATCCTGAAGATTCAATGGAAGTACATATTCACTATTCAGCCATCGGTCACTTATGGCTTTGATAATATATTGAGTTGGATGTGGTTCTTGGAGTGGAATAGTCATGACGATTTCCTGCTCATCACCACTATGTGCCATTTTTTTCGTTAATAGAAAATATTCATGATGATATATGAAGTTGCTGTCAGTATCTTCAATCCAAATCCAAAAGGCTTCCGAGCTTTTGCCGTGTACGTGATCATTCCATCGAAATTCTGCTCTTATTTTCAGACGTATTCGTAATACCGTATGCGTAATCGGTTGCACAACAGCATGCATGTCAACTGCAGGGAATTCGTCGCAACATTTTTTCACCAATGCAGCTGTTTTTTGATTACGTAAAATATCGCCGATTTCACCCACATGCATCTCCTTCAGACGGTCAATGTTCAATTTACGATCATCAATTTTTTCAATGATATCTTGACCAAGACAATGGAATTGTCGCAAAGGTGTGACAGAGTCCCATTGTTGAGACTCCAACATCTTGGCAAGGTTCAAAAGACGCCCAGCCATTATTGCATTATTCTTCCGCAACATCACTTCGAATAATGCTCGGCTAATACGCATAGCATTTTGAATTATGTACGCTTGATCCGAAATTAATGAAAAAGCTGAAACGCGTCCACGTGAGAGGTATGTTTGTATCAAAATATTAA
The DNA here is from genome assembly GCA_030523085.1 of Meteorus colon. NCBI lineage: Eukaryota > Metazoa > Arthropoda > Insecta > Hymenoptera > Braconidae > Meteorus > Meteorus colon. The sequence goes on from JAPYZH010000005.1 coordinate 677,809, forward strand.
CTTTCCCATGAACATTCTCTGTGCCACCCAGCACCATCAGTTCACAATTATCAGCTGTTAAATTATCCAACTCATCCATTTCATCGTCTCTCACTTTTAATTGCTCGAACTCTTGAGAACGTGACAACATCGCGAGTATATCTGCTTCAGACATAATCGGCTTACTGAGCTCATTGAATATTTCTACGGTGTCGTATTTGAGGTAAAAATGACTTGCAGTTCGTCCCATATCTGTAGAACTGAGATCTCCAGTACGGACATTATATCGAATCATTCGTGCTTTATCGAGAGATTTTGCCGCTATATCAATTAGTTCCTTCCGTTTGCGATCCAAATTTGGATCATCGATAACTGTTTGGTATAAAATACCATATGCCATAGGATTCAACCGCATTCTTACATACAAATATGTATAACTCAACCATTCAACTGCTTCCTCAACATTAGATATCGTTCCCAGTGTAATTTCTGCATTCAAATTATCTGCTAAGTATTTGATGAAACTACTTTCAATTGGGAATTGATTTGTTAGAAGTGACAAATAATGTGATAGCTTGTTGTGCGCTGTAATTATTACCGCATGACCAGATGTGTCGAATTGCGGCCGACCAGCGCGACCAAAAATTTGCAAAACATCTAAAATCCCGAGATCAACAAATGACCCATGTTTGGAATCATATATCTCAGTACCTTTGATGATGACCGCATGAGCTGGTAAATTTACACCCCATGCGAGTGTCGAGGTACAAACTAGAACTTTGACTGCACCTTGAGAAAACGCTTTTTCTACCATATTTCTATCTGAACGTAACATTCCTGCATGATGTACAGAAAATCCGTACGAAAACAAATCACCGAGATATTTATTTCTTGAATTCGTAAAAGCTTTTTGTGTTAATTTTGTGTTTGCATCGGGCTTGAAAACCTTAATTGCGTCATTTTGAAGAGCCATCTCTTTCAATCGAGTTGCCGTTCGAATCGTCGCATTACGTGCATGAACAAATACCATTACTTGATGACCTTTCCGGACCATGTCTATAACTTGATTGTAGCAAACCAGATCCATGTCGTGTATTTGTTGCATAGGTTTGATAGCTTTCACACCAATAAATGTTTGACTCAGAGGCACAGGGCGAAAGCGTTGGTCGAAATAAAATAATCCTTTGTATGGATTGACACGGAGAAATCTCGCGACATCTACGTAATTTGGTAATGTCGCAGACAGACCAACGATACGTATCATGCTCTGTGACGACTCGACCTGGCGCAATGTCCGTGCAACGATTGCTTCCACCACTGGTCCTCGATCACCATGCAACAGATGAACTTCATCGATTATCAAGAGTTTGACGATACTTGTTAATGCAATGTCACCTGTGCCCTTTCTAGTAACCACATCCCATTTTTCTGGTGTTGTTACAATCATTTGAGTTTGTTGTAATTCACTTTTCGTGAGTTGCATATCTCCTGTTAACTCGCGAACCACCACACCAAGACATCCCAATCTTTTACTGAAACTAGCCGTCATTTCAGCAGCTAATGCCTTCATTGGTGCAATGTAGACAATTTTGAAGTTATCTTTTTTCAATACCCCTTTGTCTATATGCAATTTCAGTTGATGTATGACACTCAGCAGGGCAACATTGGTTTTTCCTGCTCCAGTTGGTGCGCAAATCAGTAAATTTTCATTACAATTATATGCAATATTGAACACAATACTCTGAATTCTGTTCAATACTTCGATGCCATTGAATGCCATCTGTCCAATTTCATCAAGCGATGATATTTTTATAGGATGGTATTGTATTTCATCTAAACTAATCGATGATGCAGGTATTGCGACTTCTTCACATAATGATGAATCTTTCCTGACTACATCTTCAGGTAACAGAAGTTTTTGTCCTGAAACAAAACCTGATGCGATTCTTGACTTTGCTTGTGAATCAAACACATATGGATATTCTTCTTTTGAAATAGTCGTTGCAACAAAAATTCTTTTAGCTGTCGATAGAATCGGAGCTTGCATAGCTTGTAAAACTTTTTGTCTCTTCGTACGTAATGCGAATGTATCAAATTCATCTTCGGAATCATCATTGGGATCAAATTTATTTGATGCTTTCATCAGCTTCTTCTCCTCCTTTCGTACTTGTTTTAAGAGTTGTTTTTCCTTTTCTGACTGGACTATCACCTGACATCCATATTGTGGACGTTCTTGTGTTCGCGACGCTGTTGGTTTTTGTGCTTTTTGGTTTGCCAAGTGGGCCAAAACTCTTTCGCGATTTTGCATCATATATTCAATAAAGTCCATATGATCACAACCAAGAATATCAAACAAATCGGCTTGAAGATTTATATTGTTATTTTTTAATGAATTTTGGATCATTTGACTGAATTGTTCATATTCCATTTCAGCTGAATATTTTTCATAACACTGTCGCATGTTGTTTGTAACCTTTTTTTTGTCAAAATCTTCCTTTTTATCCTGACCTGCAGAACCTGTATAAATCATTGTAAAGTCATTGAGATCTTGTGCTGTTACTGGTTCAATTAATTCATGTAAAGGTTTCATTTCCGGCCACAATCTAGAATAAGAATTGTAATTGGTATCTGAATCGAAGATATTGAATGCGTTGGGATCAATGCTTGGTGCTTCATTCTTTAAATTCGCAATAAAGTCAAAATCTTCTTGAGTAAGCATTGTCTGAATTACCATCACCGTCTCAATGATCTTCTGTACAATTTTCACTGGCGCATTAACTAAAATATCTTGTACAAGTTTCATATTTCTCTCCGTCATCACAATCCTTTCATGAATCAGACGGTCAAGAATACTCATTGAAATTTGATTGATCACAGCGGATGAATCCGAACACAAATCACCTGCAAAATGCATCATAAAACACTCAAAATAGCGATTAAACTTAAACAATAATAGAAAAATATGACTAAATTCCAATTACAAACCATAATATTGTTCCACCAATCGATGAATTTCCATCAAAAGCTGCTGTACTTCTTGAGGTAGATACCGATTAACTTTGTGCCAATTAGACTCTCTGAAAAAATGAGATAATGCTGTATATAGAAAAATTATGATAGAAAATGAATTAACTTCATATCTGGCCGTTTACCCATTTTCAGACGCTGCAACAGCTTCTCGCAATCTCTTTCTCCGTATATCATTAGAGTCATTCTTTGAATAATTTTTTTTACGTCCCAAATTGGTGAATGCTCGTAATGATCGTGATAATCGTGGGACTTGATGCATTTTGATAGTTCTACGTGTAGAACAGTGCCAAAATTGAGACTCAATGCAGAACTATTTATTTGTTTTTATGCATAAATGTACACACGTGTTCATAAATTAGGAGTTCTTGTCTTCTTGTACGAGTTGACACTAGTCAACAGCACCGCTATACTATGCAACACGACACTATATCATTCCACACATACTTACATAATATGTGACGTTGAAGTTGACAGTCGGCGACTAAGCACTGCCACATTGATAAGTGTTAACAATTGCTCAGCCCAACAAATTCGTTGTTTCTTCGAGCCATATCTGATGATGAATTATCGTAATTGAACCAAGCTAACTAATCCAAAAAATATTCAAACTCTGCATTGTAAATTTCACAATCATGAATTCCATACATTAAATAAATATCACTTTACATGGTTAGGACTTCATCTACACAATATTTCGAAAATTGCGCCTTCACAAGGCGGATGTTTATTTTCCTCCGTTCAATTCCGTTCTGTTCCACCATTTTTCGGCGCTTCATTTAAAATCCATGTCTTCAGCTACAGCAATCTCCATTTGCCTGTACCACACAGACACTTTTGGATGTAAGAAAATTATTTTTGTTATTTCCACTCGCCATAGTATGTCTGAGAAAAAATGAAATGAACACCAGGAAATTTTTATGAATTATATTTTTTCCGGTAAGTACAAACTACCAACAGTCATGTGGCAGCACCTCCATAGTCATGTCGATGATGCCGCTATCTGCAGGGTAAAATCGGTGCTGAAGATTGTCAAAATTGCCTATTCCGGCGCGCTCCTACAGCTGGCAGTTGATTACAGAATCGTGGAGTGCTGTTGTCGTTGCGGGATACACAACAATATATATTAAAGCAATAATGGATATCACAAGATCTGACAGTGGTACACAATCATTGGGAAATTTACAATCAGTTGGTCCTAATACTCAATCATTAATGTCTACTCAAAATACTGCCATTGATCAAACTCCATCATCTCAACCACAACAAGGTCAACAGTCAACACATTCTACACCAACAACAAAGAACCAGCAGATCTCTTCAACTAACGATGTAAGCTTAAAAAATCAACTGTAACATTATTATTTGTCTGCTAATTTCGATGAAATGAATAGCATTATCTTCTTAATTCTTTCAAGTTTTTAACTAAGACCCGACTACAAGATTTAGTTAGAGAGGTGGACCCAACGGAACAATTAGATGATGAAGTAGAAGAAATGCTACTACAGCTAGCCGATGATTTTGTCGAAACAACTGTAAATGCTGCATGTTTATTAGCTAAACATCGACATGCGAATACGGTAGAAGTTAAAGATGTTCAACTTCATTTAGGTAATTATTGTATTGAGATATTGCACATTGCTATATGACCGAAAAATCCCTTCATGAACGTCTGAATACATGTTCCAGAGAGGAATTGGAATATGTGGATTCCAGGCTTCGGCACAGATGAAGTTCGACCTTATAAGCGTGCAACAGTCACAGAGGCACATAAGCAACGATTGGCATTAATAAGAAAATCTGTAAAAAAGTACTGATTGCAAATACGATGTTCTATGTACAAGATTCATTTTGGTTATTCTCCTGATTCTCTGATGATTGGTAGAAATCCCTTGGTCTTGTTCGAACTCTTGACAATCTATGTACCTTTCTGAAGTACAGAGTTGTGTGCGGAATAGTTAACTGCAACATGAGTGATTCCAACGAGGAAATTGCTGAGAGGTTCAGGCTCTCACATCATTCATAAAATCTAACAAACACTTTGATTCGTTAACATTCCCAATGTAATTTTTGCAATAATCGTAAAAGCATTTCTTCGATATTTATTATCAATACAAAATAGTTACAGCCATCAGAAACTACACGTCATTACAGTAGCATTTGTCTAAGTGAATTGCAAAGAGGTATTTTGAGAGAACATCGTGGAAATATATATCGGTGACTGTTTGCTACGTCACATATAATTTGTTACAAATTTAGCATCCAAATATTTATAGTATTATATTTATTCGTCTAAATTACTTTAGATAAATATATAACGATTGTAAAATATAATTTTTTGTGGAATAATTTGTGTCATGGGTTACCAGCTCTTATACTCGTTTTCTGGAGTTATCCATTTCACTTAGGCCAATGTTTAACTCCAATCTTTTATTGCGTTTTTAATAATGACAGATTAATGGGAAGTTCAGAATAATTCCCCATTTCAATCATGTAACGCATATTTGTCAAAAGTGATTGAACGAAATGTCTCTCCTACTAAATCAGCCAAACACCGTACGGCTTGTAATAAAGCAGCAAGTAATAAGGAAAATGATAGCGAGACTAGTTTGTTGGGTACAATCGCGCTATCTATTGATTGTAATGAATGCTTTTCATTCTCAACTTTAATTTGCGTCTCATTGTGAATCACAATTTTTTCTCCATTCTTAATACCTTGCACCCGTAGCGCTATTTTTTCTTTAATTTTTTTCTTCGGTAATGTGTCGAATTTTGACCAAGACAGATTAGACTCTTCAGCTTCTTGTGATATTCTTATTTTCTCTTCCAATACATCAGGCATCGCAATCGTCTCATCAGATGTACATTCATTGGAGTCAACATTGATGCTGCACTGATCAGGGCCAATTTTGTTTTGTGATTGAATCGGCTCCCACGAATATCTTCCAGGGGCACTTCGCGATAAAATTTTATGGCTATTTTCCATTGGCATGACACATTTGTGGAAAGAATCACTCAACGAAACTCTTCTTTTCTGGCAGATAAATAAGTCACATCGGTCATCCACAAAAAAATTTTCTTGCTGGGTCCATTCCTTTATCCTACAACCATTTTCAATATTCTGGTCACTTTTCATTCTGCCTATATAATTGTTTTGTAAGGAGTGTCGCTTCCTGGAATGCCTTTTCACACCGTTCTGACAGGTTTCAATCAAGGATTCATTGAGTAGCAACTCTATACTCTTTATACATCTTAAATTAAGGTTACCCTCAATATTAATGTTCTCATCGAGTCGTGAAAATTTTTCATTAGCAACAAACAAATTTTCCAGCCCTAAACAATCTCGCCGTACGTGACGAAGGGTTTTCTCGATATTGATTAGGCTCTCTTCAATCTGTATCAGACAATGTTCGATATCACAGTCATTCAAGATTGAATCTTCACTTCCGGTTGGACTACTATCGCATTTTGGGATAGTGGCTTTGAGTAAATTATTGATGTCAACAGCATTCACTGATGAACAAATATTCGAATTCATCTCATCACACAGATAATATAAACTACTAATACGATCGTAAAAAAATTGGTAGTTAATATGGCCATCGGGCACTTCATAGGTGGTAGCATTATTAGATGCTAGAACCAGCTCACCACTTGGTTCTCTTTTGTCAGTAGCTTTCGGTGAAATGTCTTGATCTTCGTGAGTATCCGCCACGAAATGATTAGTGCAAGGTTGAATGACTTTCGATGGGCTTGACGTCATTGAGGACGGTACATTTCTTTCTGAGCTTGTACATGGAGAGATGTCAACAATCGTTGAACCAAATGTTTCATAAGTAAATACCAGCGGCCGTTTATCCATAAAAAATCTTCTATCACTATTATCGTCTAATCCATATGACCTCGTTGGATTAATCAGTCTAGCTGATTCAGAATCTTGTGTACCATACCGACGAGTATCAACTAATGGGGCATTCATTGACGAATGTGATGAGAAGTTGACGTAACCACGTGATCCCGTCACAAGCGATCAAATGCTCGTTGTTGGACTCCTGGATTCTGGAGTCACATTGAAGACACTATAGGCCTTTCTGGTATAATCAGCTTTGTACACCACCTTATGAAATGAACCAAAAGAATAATTTTATTCTACCATTGTTGAATCATGGTTTAACCATAGCTTGAAATTATTAAAAACTCCTTACTCTTGGGTAACATAATTGTATTTCACGGAATTCGTTAGTGAAACTGAGGATATAAATGCAAATGGCAATGGCACAGAGCCATTCGGTTACACTACTAACCACATGCATTTCCCAACCACCATCATTTTGGGACCATGTCCTCGGATTGTCGCCTGCAGACCGTAATTCATACATTGACAAAATGCTATGCTTATCATTGTATTTTTCTGTTGTACCATATTTACTACATACCATTGAAATCTTTGGCTGCTAATGCCGCAGCGATAAAGACTACGAAAAAACTTATAGTGCAAAAAATCGCCAAAATCACTCGAAAACTAGTGACTCGTGGTGAGCAACCAATTGGATTCAGACGTATTGAATAAATTGCCTATCAACATTTCAACATTATATGAAAATCAATTATTAATAATATTAAATGTAGTTTTTACCTGTAGCCAAATGTAAATAGTGCCACCACCGAAGCACATGACAGCACCGATTAAATGGACAATAAGATTCGACGTTTCTTGAAAATTACCCGTTATTGATATCCCCAAGGTTGACATCAAACCAATTGCAAGAGCGATGGTATTTAATTTGCTCCAAAATCCTGACAACTGATAAGCCGATGAAAATTCTTTGATCTGAGCATACCTCACATAAACAATGAGACACACTGAAAATATAATATCACCAATTATACCACTGTCAATGATAATTACAATTAATCTCAATCTATTATCATATTCCTACTTAGTACTGCTATTATGTTCAGAAATTGGGCGAATATACAACTCTCTGGCGGAAGAGTGCCAGTATCAGAGATGTACGGGAATCCAGGTTCAACATGACCATTTATAACAGCAATTATGTACCTAGATGTGAGAACAATATCGAATGAAAGTTCAAATGCATCAGAAAATTGATCATGATAGTTATGGTAACAACTTACGTGATAATAAATATCGCAGGCAAAGCCACAAACAATGCAATTGGCAAATAATGAAGATTAACGAAAGCATCTTGCTTCTCCATGGCGTTCAATATGACTAGTTACAGTAACGATAACCAAATACAATTGTATCCTACGAAGAATGTGTCAGGGATATTGGTACATCTGCTGTGTATTGCATTCAGCCGAGTATAACGCCTCGAGGACAGTGTTTTCATTCACTTACGCTCGAATCTCGTTCGTGCCAAGGTGTAAAGCCCCGCGCTATCATACCATTGGCTTATAAGTGATGCTTGACCTTGTTGTTGACAACAATCGCAGAACGTGCAACTTCTCCCATCCATTGGCTGCAAAATATAAAATATAGATTAATTACCACTGTGTTCAAACAGATAGTGCTCATGTTTCATCCTAATTTATAATATTCTATCTTTTTCCATTTATTTTTATTTCACCACTCAAAATAACAAATACTTCCAAGTCAATTACAAAGCATCAGGTATAATTCAAATTCGCGATGATAGAATCTTTATCATTACCTTCACACAGATTATTATATTGTGGAATCAGTCTCTGCGAATAGTAATAATGGAAAATTGTATTCATACCAATTTCTAGATATAGAATAAATAATTGACAGTGATGAAACTGCACACTTTTCTACATGACTTCAATTGCTGTTATCTGATCGTGATAAAGCATGAACCAGTTTCAAGAAATGATAAAAGCTTGGCGACACCAATATGCGTCATTACAATATTCGTTTTCTCATTGATATGATGAACTGCCTTCAAGGAAAAATATGATGGGAAATGAAATAGTATATAATAATATACAAACGGAATATGTTGCTTCAGCAACAGGAGCTGATGAGTTGCCTAGAATGTATGACCTTGAATCAATTGCTTATCGCGAAAATGACTGATTATTAATAAAAGTTAAATATTGCTCAATACAATATTGCTAATCATCTTGTACTGATAATAATTGCATGAAGATATTTATTTTAACCGTTCTCTCTTAACCTCGAGCAATCACTCTAATGCGCAAATCCACTATGAGACAGACGCCCATTATTTGTCGTACATATATACTATTGAATTTATGAATATACATGGTAGTACAAAACGAACACATGTTTGAACGAATGCATCGTAATCTTATACCAATTTATGTAGTCTTACAAAAATAAATCATGTAACTACACAAGTAGATATCATGCAGACATTGATGATTACAAAGATGCGTATTGAATAGATCAATCCACATCCGTACATTTGAATCATCGCAAATATTCCCGCCATTATTTTTACGCAGAAACAGAGGATATAGGTTATGTTTCATTTGAAGGCTCATGCGCTGTAAATGTTGAGCGCTTTTGACCGCCATATTGCCGAACAGCGGCATCAGAATGGCGGCGCCCGTGTGTTTATCTACTTTATAGCATGGGTGGAGATATATATATTTATGGAACAGCTGAGACTTCATAACCTACAACAAACGGCCAAGCATTTTATTAATTTTATATAGAATTCAGTAATTAAGTATACATGAAATAACAGTTGATATAACGCGCGATCACCATCAACTATGGCACTGTCTTTCCGTAAGTAAAGTTTTACTTGGTGACATGTAAAAGATGATCAATTAATACAAGTCTCTTTATAATTCTTTACAGGCTATTCCTGCAGAGGAGTCCTGAATTCGGTATTGAAAAACTATTCAACAGTAGCCGAAACAGCATTCGTGCAAGAAGAGCCTATACAATCTTTTCGCACCAATGTAGATAATCCAATTTACCACAATCAAAGTCATTTGAATCGATTCTATGTGATGCCATCAAAAATATCAGATAGATTATTCCTACATGGTGGATTACCGCAAAAGTTTAAGGATCAAATGAAAACATTTACTGAGAATGCGATTATGGTGCGAGAAGCGGCACTTGATGTCATGTCGTGTCTGCAACGTACAGATTATAGCAGACCTGTTAACAAATATGTTTTATGTATCCTTTGAGTGATTGTGTCTTCAAATTTTTATGGCCTTTGTAATGATCAGTTATGGTAATATTAAATACCTTAATATTTACTAGATGGTAATGTTGGAAACGGGAAGTCAATATCCTTAGCACACATATTAAATTTTGGATTCGTTTCCAAGAAAGTTTTAGTCCACATACCTTGGGGTAAATTGTTATTCATATTGTTATGTATGAACTCAAATCACAATCGGTCTCATTTTTGTTTAAAATAGTTGCAGATTGGTTTCGGCGCACCAAAGAGGTAGCTCCATCAAGTGAAGAGGGAATATATGATTTACCAATAGCCGCAGCAACATGGCTTGCACACTTCAAGCACCAAAATGCACCGCTATTGTCTGAGCTTGATGTAATTACTCATGACACCTATATTTCGTTCAAAAACGTTTAAAATCAATATACTTAAAAATCATTCTGATTTATATTCTAGCTGAAGCTTTCAAAAGATTGTGTATGGAATTCGAGAGAACAAAATACCGCAGGTTCGCCATTGATGGAGTTGATAGATTTTGGGATAGTACGTGCAAAATATGCATGTGATGCTGTGGACATTTTGTTTAACGAATTGAAAGCAGCCAGTACAATGGGAAAATGCAACACACTTGTAGTCATTGATGGCTTCAATGCATTTTTTGGTAATGACACAAAGATCAAGGGCACCGATTTCAAACTTCTGATGCCAGATAAAGTTAGTTTGACCTCATCTGTCATGAACCTGACCCAAACCGACTGGTGTAATGGTGCAATTGTTCTTACTGTGGATGAATTTGCTGTACATCCAAAAGTAAATATAGATATGGCTCGGCGAATCAACAAAAAATGAAGCATAAAATTCATATGAAAACAGGTTGAATTAATCGAAGCTCAAATTTCTTGAATTTTTAGACCGATCGTGAATCAATATTCCCTCTGTACCTTCTCGGCAAGGACGGCTTTGAGCATCTCGATCCATTCCTACCTGTGGAAGTACCATGTTACAGCCCCGACGAATTTGCAAGTGTAATGGAGTATTACAATGATCGTAAATGGGTGAGGAATCTCAGTGAGGAAGCAAAGAGAGAACTAGAATTATTATCAAATAGAAATCCTTATAAACTCATGCGTTACACAGCACCATTGTAAAAATATCCAATAAATCAGGTGTAAGAGTGTGAACAAATATTGAAGGATCAAACTTTTCGCCATGTATTTAATAGAATGGTCTTTCTTATTACTCCAGGCTCTGTTACACACTTGAATTTGTAATATGAGTTATAGAATATTTAAGACTATTAAATCGTGTGATATTATTCAGAGCAGATAATCAAAGTAAGACTCGGACGATTATAAATCGCGATTCTCTAAACATGAACTACAAAAAACCCAGCACATATAAATTTCAAATATAAGGGAATGTAAAATAAACTTCATCCGATTTCATGAGAGTGAGGAATCGTCAGTTCCATTAACGTGCAAGCTCATCTAAAGCGCAAACGATATCGCCGTTGTGAGACGCCATCAGATTTGTCAGCCAGCCACCTTCATTCGTATAACCCATCTGTATCATTGTTTCGACAGATTTCTGAATCTTTGAATTTGGATGGTAGAAAATAACTTCTTTTTCGGGTAACACTGGATAAATCTTCTGCAAATTTTCGGATTTCGGTGGTGTCTCCGGCATGGGCTAAAAAGTTTCCGAAAGTTCCATCAAGTTGATTCAAAATACATTTATGATGGAGAATAATGAAGTTGATAGAATACCTTTTTAGCAATTGCCCCTGATGAAGTTGGGATCTCGGGATTGGTGCCAATAATAGTCCAATCTTCATTCTCACCAGATTTTTCTATTACAGATGATTCTTTATCGGATGAAGGCGAAGCAACATTTTTTTCGTCATTGCTTTCATTATTATTTCCCCCAGTTGGTTTATCATAAGTCGGAGGTGTGACAGTTGATGCAGCACCTGCTTTAGCGTTGTCATGCTCTGCGGATGGTGCAACTGAGGTTGATGCTGAAGTATCTTCGTTATTTTTCACCTGAAAATTCACATCAATACCCAATGGGTCCAGAAATTGGGACAAATTTTGCCCGACCATTTTTAATAGTTCAACGTGCGCATCTAATTTTTTATGCTCAGGATCTTTTGTCCGTTCAGAATCTTTTGTTCGTTTATTCTCGGGCAATTTACTCGTTGACTGTTCTTGTGTTTGCTCCTCATCAGGAGTTCTATTTTGTTTCACGGGACATTCATTTGGAAGATTTGCAAACTCGTTGAGATATGACGCAATCGTATCGATCCACGAGGCGCTTGATTCTGCAGCTGGACAGTGTTGCGCACGTCCGTGATGTTTTGAACCTTTTTTGTGCCAATCACACTTTGGTTCATCCTCTTTATTAATAGATGATTTCCGGACAAGTTTATTCATTTGTCGAACCAAACGTTTGCCATGATGCGGCTTCCAATGAACCGGTGATGTCAACCGCAACATGCAATGTTTTCCATGCAATCCTTGATACTGGCAGTTGGCGCACAAATCAAAATCTGGACATTGCATGCATTTGAACCTGAATCCATGCACCGGCTGATCACAACCATCGCATGTTACGCCGACATGAAGTTCTTCAATATTTTTGCTAACATCTGATTCAGTTTGAGATATGTTTTCAGATTTTAAAATAACATAGAGTTTACGAACGGGATGAGAAATAGTTTCGCGCAAAGCAATCTGCAATTCTTCATCGCTGGAAATGACTACTTCATCATCATCTGCATCTGAAATCGATTATCATCCAAATAAATATATTTCTAGGCATAAAATTATCAGCAATCCGCTATATTGTCATTTCAATATGAATGCATGATTCATTTAAAAAAACCAAACGAATACCTTTCCAGCTAATGGTGAAACGTTGACCTCTTACGCATGGAAATATGTCTTGTATCTTTTCTCGTAGATACAAGAAACTCGTAGCAACATCGGAATCAATACCAAATCGTCGTACTTCTTGTTTGGAACCATTTTCTTCCCTCATGAAAACTTTGAAGCTGACAGTTCCAGCCATGGCGATGTCAACCGAAATTCTTTTTATTATAAGCTTGATAAGGCTTAAATGTCTCGTTATTTTGCAAAATGAGCACCAATAATACGTAAATAAAATCAAGGAAACTGGAAATAAGCCAAGTAATAACTTTCACTGCTATACGTGTTTAAATACGTCTCGCTATTTATACGTCTTAGATATGGTATGTGTAATGACAGCAGAATGATACCAGAGAGGGGATGGATGATAGGCGAAAATTGTGCGCAGCCTGACAAATCAATGGCGTGTCATTTTGGCGCGTCGTTTAAATAAATCGAAGAAATTTGTAATAGATTATGAAAATGTACGTCTCAATAAATTGAAATCTGTACTGCATTTAATGTTATTAATTATCCATGATCATTTCTTAGGTTTACAATTTGTAATTGAGTGCAACTGGTACTAATTGGCGAATTGATACAAATAATAAATCCAACTTCATATTGCGGTCGCATTTGGTCAAATTGCAATGTCATGGTATTGCGACTCATCATTTTCTTTGTGATTGGTCAACGGTCATAGAATTTTATGCGCAAGAACATTGTATCGAAAACAAAACACAATGTAATGCTTATGTGGAAATGAATCATCCTTTACATACAACAAATTTCTTGGTTATATATTATGGATTTAGAAGGTGCGATATATTACATCATCAAGGTAATAATTTCTTCCAACATGAACGAAATGGAAAAACATTGATTAGTTGTATGAATTCTTTCGTGAAAGTTTATTCAGGCTTATATTAGATTGGAAAATATATGAATATACCACTCTCTCTGATAATTAAATGACGCACAGAGCGTGTAGAATGTTCTCGTTAGTTCGAACGATTGCAACAGGATGGGCAGGCAATTATATAATGTCCATACTACTACTACACAATGAAAAGAATATACATTTGGAAGTATCGAGCTTCGTCAGCGAAATCAAGAATGTACCTTACGAGGTAGTATTATAAGTCGTCTAATCGCCAGGCCCTAGAATTTACATAAATTTAATACCGTTAACGTATTTTCTGCTATGGTTCGATCGTAAATTCCAAGTCAATTTATTAAATCAATGATAGATATTCACTAGACTATGTTTACCTATCTGTATTTTTTTTGGATTAGATAATGTTGACCCATGACTTACTGAAGGATTTATTAGGAGAATGATTCAGAGCTGATTGGAACGAATGCGCAATATCGCAAATCAATTGTACAACCAGTTTTCATTGTGCCGATAAACACCTTGTCGGAATTTATGTTATTTAAGACACTGAGTTAGTAGCGTATGTTTTATTTGTTTGATGTTATGAGATTTAGAAAGGAACATTCTTCGATTCAATAGTTTGGGTATGTCATCTGCTTGTTCACCAATAAGGATGATCGAGAGGATGCTGCAATGCTTAATGTATTTGCATTGACTCTGTGTTTGTGGCTGTGGATACATAATTGTCAAACTGTTTTCGAAACCCTATATTGCTGACTCATTGTCAGTCTGGATCTATTCCTTGTTGCTCAACTTCGTCCTTATTTCTTCTATAAGCCGAAGATACTCCAGAAATTTTCAAGAAGTTATATTGGAATAAAATAAATTTTGTACTTTTTTAGGAACTACCTCATCTCTTCAGAGCTATCGAGCAATGCTATGCCTCGGGGTATTCACGAAGGTGCGTCTTGGTATACATGCCAATGAGGATGCATATACATATATATGGCTGTTCACGCGTTCCGCATCCGTTTCCATACCTCGGAGCGGAAGTATTCTTCGGTGTGTTTTACATATAAATTACATGTCTACTTTCGTCGGTTGCTCAGATATATATACAGATGCACATGAGATTTTCACACTTGGTTGTTGAATGGGTTGTCAGAAAAGTACAAATAATGCTGTTGGAAACATAATTTTCATATATATAATGTCAGTTCGTAGCTTTGACACTAAATTCAAGTTATTTTGAAAGTGGGGAAAGCAAAATTATTCGACGCATGCATGCATTATAACTTTGCGAGCAACGCACCGTAAATGGTAGCATGATCACATCAACTATGAATATGATTAACAAGTTTTTGTTGCAATGATTGAACGGCCTTGGGGTGCGCCGCAGTTTAATCATCCCACTCAACTCGCGACACGTCGACCAACACGGATAATATATGTGACTTCATGATGAAAATATGGAGAATCAATGTTCGTACACAAGAAAATAAAACCATAATATACGTGAGGATAGATTGTTGAGCTGTGAAGCGAGACAACTGTATCCTGAACAAATTTATGAGAGGAAGTGTCAGGAATATGAAAAAAAAAGAATAAATAGAAATATGTAGCCACTTTCGACAAGGATCGATGAGAACTCTCCTGCGAGAAGATTGTAAAAAAGTTCATAGTTTACAACCGTACAATTGTTCCGGAGATGATCGTCACTATACGGTCGCATCGAGATAGGTGGACTGTTAGAATTATTATCTTGAGGTGTATATATTTGTTGGTGAGAACCAACACTCCTACACATAACTGATCAATGTAACTGGACATATAATCAGCTTTCGTATAAAGTTGGAAGTGGTGCGTGTGGGTTCGCCAATTGTGTCAATCTCTTCTGTATATCAGCTTTTCATTTATACTATATATCGTGGGAGTTTTTGTTTATTCGTCATGTTATCCTGGAAAAATGGTCAAATCATATAATATGCACATAGACATTGGGTGGAGTGAGATATCGTAGAGAGGAAGGAGATTGTAATAAACGTAGTGCGGGACGTACTTTTCCCCACCGACTTGTTTATAATAGACATTTACTTCTGCTACTGAATAGGTAAACCATGTGGCGCAGAAAGGTGATGCCAAAAGGAAAGGATTGAAGGGAGGTGTGTGTTGAACAACTATGGATATGCGCGTGCGTTTATGTCTCCTTCCCTGAGTTAGTCTACATTGGTCTACATCACCATCCTGCATAGTAGTAGACTCTGTGCCACCTAACGAACAACCCGTGCCACAGTCATCAACTCATCAACAACTAACTGTTTCACATCAAGTTTCTGAATCATTTTTCTACAATGTCAGCAATAGTCCGTCAGGACATAATTCCCCAATGGGGAAAGTCGGAATAGTGAACGAAAAGTTGATAGTTTTCATATTAAATCGAAAATATATATACTCTATCAGATCGGTAAGTAAGACATTACATAATTATCTACAACTAATCAAAAATACTTTGTGAATATCAGGCAATGTCTCTATTCCACATGTAAAATAATTTTTTACCGATTCTGTGAAGAAGTCCTTAAGAGTGTGCGTGAAGAGACACGTGCGGCCTACGTTATTTAATAAGAACAATACGTGCATGTAGTCACGATTTTATGGCTTTTAAGGATTGAATGTGTTATGTATCATCATGATAATATATTAGACATATTAACTCTAAATCCCAAGTGTAAATATGTGAAATTTTGACTACTCGGTATTTATTTACGTATATGTATATATATGAATTTGGTGAACACTTTGTAAAATTTCCATTGCAGATATTACGACACAGACAACCAGAAATATGGTTTATCGAGGCTATTTACAAACTGATGATCCACAGGATGCTCCTAAGTTAGTGCGGATGTCACTTTTGCGATCCAGCAGATGTGACACGGCATCTAATTCACGAACGATCTCACAGTCGGTTGATACGCGGCAAAAAAATGCCACTTCATCCGGCAAAGTTGATATCAGAATGGCACCACCGAAATTACGACATATAAATGAAATCCGATCGAGTGTTCAGAAGAGAAAGGGCGAAAAGATACAGGAACAATTAAATCCTTCAAGTACTAAACAATTACAATCGTTCCCATCGTTATCATCGAGCAGTCGAACACCACCGAATTCTATGTTGGCTAATCTCAAGGATCTCGAGCATCTACGTAGCATCGCTGAAAAGACAAGTGACCGAGTTCATACTCTGTATAAAAGTCCGCATCATTATGATGAGAGAAAAACGACACGTACGTTAGGAACGGAAATTCCCAAAAATAGCTATGTTGATAAGATTCATCAGCAACCGTCGTCCGTTGCGAAGAATAAAACGGAGAGATTGGCGCCAATGCCGAATCAACTGAATGCCCCTACATGGCGGCGTCAAGGAGATAAACAACAGCATACACTTATAGATCGTGAGGAAGTTAAATCACAACATCGACCCGATATACTTGAAGGATTGATCAGAGAATCCGAAAAACAGCTGGAACAATTACGAATCGATATTGAAGCTAGTAATGCGGAGACAGTTGGTGGTATGAATTCGGATACTGAGGAGAAAAAAAAAGGTTAGTAGTGTTGTCAAAAAAAGTATGTCTGTGATAGTTCTGATGCTGCTGTACAGTCCTGCAGCATTTACTCCATTCACACACTGTCATCTACTCGAATATTGATCCAAACTCGTCTCGCTGTCCCCACTCTATATTTTGCATGGACAGACAGCGCATGGGCTTTTTCACGATGAAATAATCCCCTCTTATTTCCTCCTGCATTGATGATGTCGCCCATATGTTCACCACTGGCAGTGCGCGTATAACTATTCACGTGTTTAGGGCTCTCGATAAAATTATATGCTAATAAGATCAAACACAAATACTTATGCGCCACAACAGCTTTGTCAATCCAATGTGATAATATGACATCTCGTCATTACAACTGGTTTGCATTGCATTGCCTTCTGATGGCTCATCAATTCGTGAAGCAGTGAGATTTGTTAAACTGTTGTGCCATTGAACTTCAACGGAAATGGTATCATGCGAAGTTTGCGAGAGCAAGGGTGAGAAACGCAATGAATACTTTCGTCTTTTCTTCTGTCATTCAGCATGTTTGCATTTTGCAAGGATATACAGAAATGTGGGAATGTCATGTAGATTATCTAAATTTTTATGCCGACCTCTTATATCCCCGTTCAGTAGAGACTTGAGGCTATCGCGAACACTGTTATTTCGCAGTGCATGCGTTTACATCACCGCAAATAAATGAGCATAATGACGGATGCGAGCAATTTTCATGGTGGCGTTAGTTCTTATGAGGGTCAAAATGAATATTATGCTTAGAGAGCAATTATCGAAAGGTACATTCAGGGCGTATCATTCTTATCATACAATTCATTGGTTTCGGATGGGCAAGTAGAAAAAAAACACTAATGTGTTACAAGTTAATAATGTTTCGGACAATGAGTAATCCAAAATTTAATTGCTGTATTATCTGCGGGGTTACACGCCCAACCCTGCTCAGTAGTCAATTCACAAGGCCATTGACGCGTCACCAGAGCGTTGCACCTCAAGTGTTCTGTCGTCAAGACACACATAATATACTCACATTATTCTCCTAGGTCTTCGTACATTGCATACATACACAACGCGTGTAAACAATAGAACCCTCGTGGCGCGCTCGTGTTTCGCAAGAATAATCAGATAACTGTATAACGAACACAATGACTGTGGGGCCAGCTGGTACGCATCGTTGAATCCAATTATACAAGCAGTTCTCAACTTCACTGCTATACTACACACACCAATTGATTGTTTTTCTTCATTCCGTCCATTTTAATTTCTTCCTGATGCATAATTTTTCTACATATGGTTTATTTTGTACTGTTATTGGTGCAGGGAGAATACCAAAGGGCGTCATTTTCTGAGGCATATAATACAGCAAGAAGCATCCAATAGGGACCTTTACTGTAGCACTCCAGACAGTCGATTACGTGTTCTCATGTCCCCTATTCATTTTCTCCTTTCTATCAGTTCATTCCTCAAGCTGTAAAGGCTCAATTGAGGCATTTGAATAATCACTGGACCACATTGCCCCAATAAATTGAATTATCGGTCACAAGCAGTTGGGCAAAGAATGTTGGATATATTACAATAACCATGTTATGTGACGAACATTTATAAAAGATGGGGACAGCAGATCAAAGCGCCGCATCAGATGATTCATCAAACAGTTGAGTCCGTGTTCGCGATGAATGTAAAATTAAATTATCGTTATTCATTGACGTACAGGCCATCCAGTCATGTCTCTTACTTGCAGTGATAAGAGTATGATGTTGACAGTATTGAAAAGAGTGAGAGGAATGAGAATGCATCAAGGTGTGTCACACGAAATTGTTCCGAGCAATAATACGTACTTGACATATACACCCAACTGTATGATGATGTCAGTTATCCAAACACAATGCATGGAAATGAATGTTGATCATGTTTAATCGCTTGACTAGCTCCACACGAATTTTGAATTCCCTGTGTAAATATTGAGGGGAAGGAGCTTGAAAAATAAAACAGTGTTGAATCATCAATGTAATTAGATAACAAGAGGCATAACAAATTATCCGGAGACAGTACTTGTGAGAGATAAATGTAAAAGGTTCAGATCGTTGATGTCAGTATATATATATATATATATCAAAGCGTGGAGAGATGCGCGCGACCACGCTTGACACTGTCCTTCTCTGTTACTCTCAATATTCTTTGCGTGCTATTCGCATCACAAGAGTATACACCACTCTGCAATGGGTCAGTACGACCAAGTACGATCAGTACAGAGTTGAAGATTGTCAGGCGGACAGCACTGAGTATATTCATCCACCATAATCTGTATCAACGTCGAAAAAAACGTGGCGTGGTTTGGTATGGGCTATGGTGCTGGACGCCGACAGCGGTGGCGAGTCATTCTATTCTTTAGTAAACGGCCAAACGTCATGAAATAATGAGTATCAAACCGTAGTCGACATGGCAGTAGTGACATGGTACTCGGTCAAAGCGCGCACTGTGTGGTCCAGTGAGAACGTTTGTCAGATATAACGAAACAGCGGCAAAAACGACAACCGCCGACTGTTTATGCCCATAATTCTGCATCATTCCTCGTGTGTTATGCATATTATATCTACTCGCAGTTATCACATTGTTGCCATATAGAAAACGATTTACATTGTATGCGCCTAGAGTTCAATATTCATTTTGTTTAAAAATTACTCCTTATCTTGCTCCAAATTTCTATAATCACTGGCTCTTCAATAATCTATGATGTTGGCAATCATTGTTGGATTTTTCTATTTTCATTTCCAATTGTTGCGACTGGAGATTCAAATGTTTATAGAACCGAATGAGTATAAACTTTCGAAATTTGTTGTTTGAAAAAAGAAAAAGTGGTGTTGAAGTATGGGATCGAGGAAAAAATAATATTACGGTTAACTGTTAAATGATGTGTCGTTCATGAACATTTGAAAATTGTGGAATATATACTTTTTCATGGTACTAAAAATGAAGCAAGACAATACAGGAGGGAGGGGGGCCAGGTGCAAGATTGTGTATACAAAATATTGTATCAGACATGCCTACAAATGAATATTAAATGTGTATATACGATTGGTATATGTAATGTATGTAGTGAAGTGCTGATACAACAGGACACTCATGTAATGGTGGATTCGTGTAGTGAAAGTCATCCAACTTGAATTCAAAGCGTTGGAGAACAATGAGAGACGATATATGGGCGGAGGTTATCGTGGAGGTTGACGTCACTTCACCATAACATGGACTACAGAAAAAATTTCATAGAATCGTAACAAAAAAATCAAAAACCAAACGGTCATGTTAACGAATTGTCTACGTAAATCTAGTAATTTGGCTATCGTATGCATAATTTCCCTATTGCTCTTTACGCAGTCACGATTAGATCCGGTGACCCTCTTGACATTACCCCAAGTTCGTCATCATTCTGTTCATCAATTATTCATCATAATATATACAGACACATTCCAAACGACAAATCACGTGTCGGTAAAATCTTTTGAACCAGTGACGTCCTCATCATGGCAACCATCATTAATTGTATATAAAAACAGTCATTCATCAAAAATTGACTCATAAAATTTTGAATGTAGCTGTCCATCCAATATTCATACATAGGAATACATGAATGTCCTTTTTTTCCGTAGATATAACCTTGTGGAATAAAAGCATCAGTCAAAGATGGAGAAAACTCAAACGAAGGTGCTCAGTGCAAGAAACGTCAGAACCGCAAGAAGAATCATTACTGCAAGGTGGGATGTCAACAAGGACGGGTATCATCCATGGTGTGAGATCAACACCAACTAGTAGAGAAGCTTCGCCAGCACCTAAAGCTCTACATGACAGAAATTCACCCAAGAAATTATTACAGACCAGTTCATTACGACTGTCAGGTATACGCAAAATTATGATATCTATTTTAAAAGCACGCAACGTTACAATTTATGGGCATAAGTGATGGACAGTACTTGATTGAAATCATTCTTACAGGTACAAGTAGAGGGATAGTGGACATTCAAAATGTATTGCGGAGTAAATTGAGCAAAATGAACGCAGGCCTAAGAAAGCGCAAAGCACTGAGCGTGACTGAGGTATTTTCAACAAAGGACAACGTTTCAAATTTTTACGTTCCAAGTCCAATTCCAAGTTCGACAAGTGGAAAACTCGGATCTAGCATTGAATCCACATCTTTGCCTAGGTACAACATCGATCAGAAATTGTGCACAGTTACTGAAACAAATATCCGAAATTCATCAGATTGTTCAAAAAACACAAATCATCATTGTTCTTCATGTGTGAATAATGAGACGTGCGCTAAATGTGATGGCAATTGTACAACGAGAAGTACAGTGTATGCTGATCCATTACGTAGAAGTAATTCGGAGCATCGCGATCAACGAAATAATACTTATGAGAATATCCAATTTCATCGTTGTCGACGATCAATTGATTATTCTGACGGTGAAATGTCCAGTACATCAAATTTTCTACTCGATGACAATTCATATATGCGGCACAATAAAAACATGAAATGCAGACGATCATCGAAAGAAGAATCTCCGGACGAGATTCATATACCGCGAGTAAGTACACGAAAACGGAGTACAGACTTTGCTATTGGCGGTCTGGTGAATTCAGGACATTATAGCAATATCAAACAAGGCCCATCAAGTCTTGGAACCGAAGAGAATTTGTGTAGAAAAAATTCGAAAAAATTCAACAGTCGTAGTGCAACTAATATTGCCGGTTCCTCAGCGATTAGTTTGTATGATAAGTCACAAGAGACCGACGAAGGACTTAATACTGATTCAGAGTTGGAAGACATACAAGAGTCAGCAGAAGGTGAAGAATCGCGATTTTGTACGTTACCGCGCCCAAACAAAGGAAATGCAACTTTTACAATTCTCACAGCACGATTTTCAAAAGGTCCTGGTCTCAAAGGACTGGGATTCAGTATTGTCGGTGGAACTGACAGTCCCAGAGGTAATATGGGTATATATGTGAAAACAGTCTTTCCAAGTGGTCAAGCTGCTGATTTAGGTACCATCAAAGAAGGTAAGCGAATCACGCTTTCGTCTTTTCTCGTTCATTGTTGAATGTTTTCTGTTTGACCTTATCAGTAGATTTTTTTCCAACACTTATGTTTGTTTTCATTCTTTCAGGAGATGAAATACTGTC
The DNA here is from genome assembly GCA_030523085.1 of Meteorus colon. Taxonomy (NCBI): domain Eukaryota; kingdom Metazoa; phylum Arthropoda; class Insecta; order Hymenoptera; family Braconidae; genus Meteorus; species Meteorus colon. The sequence goes on from JAPYZH010000005.1 coordinate 700,544, forward strand.
GATAAACTCAAAACCACTTCATGGTATGACACACGCTCAAGCCATCACAGAATTCAAAGCTATAAAAACTGGCGACGTTATATTACATGTGGGTAGGAGAATCCCTAAAAGGAAACGAGAGAATGTAATTTCTGCCAATTCGAGTATACAGTCAACTACGCGTTGAAAGAATGAACATGACAATATACTAAGATGGCTTTTCATGCTGAACTGCGTTAATTCATTGGCATCATCATTTTTCGACCCAGGCAACACATATATATGAAAATTCGAGGTGCTATGAATAAGCATGGGGCTAAATATAGGTAATTTGGCAAATAGCGAGCCTATCCATGATTGATTACCATTAAATACTTAATAAATATCTATAGCGCATCCGTGGAGTCGCCTAATTAAAATATCATATAATGTAGGAATTCAGAATCACACAAATGCGTGAAGAGATGCATGGAGTGAAGTAATTAATATCTTTAGTAACTAACGATAATCACCCAAAGATGGAATCCAAAAATATTTTTTAATAATATGCGAATATTTCGATATTTTCACAACAATCAAACCCATCATTCTTATTTTCTGGAAGCGATATACAGACTAGTCTACGATAATAACAAAAAAAAAGCGTCATGAGCTGTTATGACGAGAAATTAAGATAATGACCAATATAGTTTATATATGAAGATTAACATATGAACGCGAATATATCTTTATATCCTGTGCGTCGCCCAAGTTATCTTTAATATTTGTAATACTTAATAATCGTTTTGCAATCTCGAAATGGAGAAAAATCAATTGGATATATCCATTTACAGAATCTTCTATCGTTGAATAAATGATGAAGTATCAGTTATGAATTCGCCAAGAATAATATAATTTTTATATGAATTAGAACGCTATACAGAAATAATGATACTTAATGAGAGTAAAAATGTCCGTCTTCCAAAATATCAATAATTTTTCATCTCATTACAGTACAAACAATCTATGAAAATTTGCAGATACAATTTTTATAATCCATTTTTACAATGACATAATTGGTGCTCCGCTCTACAAGAACATGAGAAATATATATATATTTATATATTCATATATAACTGTAGCATCATAACGTGATACCTTATTTTCATTCAATAAATACAACATTTGACTGTGCATTCGAACTATTTACTACAACGTGTTTATATCGATCAAATAATGCATGTTATCTTACGTAATCATAGTGTCCAGACATAGAACAACACATCGACTGAATTCAGAGCTCGGAGAACAATACGATAAAAACAACAAGAGTGACAGCTACGGCATGCAATAAATAAATGAAAGAAGCGTTTGACAAGGAACGGCTGACGATTTGTCTGTACGATTCAAGTGGTTCGTGTGTAAATTACAAGAAGCGTTTTGCACTAACATCTTAAGCGTGATATCATAATCGAACAGTGATAAAATTCTCGCCAAAGGAAAATGTTTGTATGCTCAAGTGGGCCGGCTTGATAATTAGTGGAAATTCGCATTCCGCTTTCTATTCTTTGTGTTCCTGCATATTTTATAGTACGCTCGCCGTCAACAACATTCCTTGATTGTGATTCATTGTCGGACTTTTAAACCTCATTCACGTGTTGATGAATATTATATGCTCGTCCACCTCGTCGTGATTCACGCGACACAATCGTTAGATTTATCTTATGTGGATCTGCTGGTGGTTGAGCATAAACAAAAGTCGTACCAGCCCCTTCTGAATAACCGATTTTTGCTGATTCTTTCAGGATATTGTCCTGTGCGCTTAACAATCGCTTCAATCTCTCGTCACTCTTCTCTTCAGGGAGTCCATGCGATTCTAACATGCTACGTCCACTTCGAGACATGATCGATGAATTGCCTTGTCGAGAAGACACATCTGGTGTTGTGTTTTCATTATTCGTAATATTTATTTTCGGACTGAGGTTGAGACCGAGCCACCGAGAGAAAAGAGCCAAACCCTTTTCAGCACTTGCTGACACAGCAGCAATCAATTCGTCCGTGTTTATGTCGGCATCATCTGACTCATCTTCATTTTCTTCCTGAGTGGCCTCAGTTGTTGTAGGTGTGATTGCCTCGACCCTAATATATTTCAGATGATTAAATGATACTTTACGTTGATTTATCAGTGGGAATTATTTTACTTACTGTGCAACTTGAGATTTTTTGACGGTGCCATTAAAGTTGAAGCAACCAACATTATAAGTTGCTTGAGGTGAATACATTAATGCCGGTTCTATCACCAAACATCCATCATACCCAGAATGTTCATTATATGTCACGACAGTGAACTTGGCGCACAACTGGGCAAACTCCGAAAGTAAATTCATACAAGTGGGACGATTCACAGCATCCGCTATAGAAATAACATATATTTCTATTTATCCAAATAAGTAATACGAAAAATGCATTCACATTATTTATGACAATATATTGTCGGTAACTGTCGTCTACCAATTAATTTACCGATTTTTATCGTCGCATTGTGCACTGGATTGTCACCATAACTAAGATTTAATGAGACATTATTTTCTTTCTGTCTGATATTGACACACGCCGGCCCGCCAAGATCAATGCCAGATTTTAAATTCAAATCAACGCAGCACAAACATCCAGACGTTTGACAAAGGCATACAGATTGAGGCGTTGACGATCTCCCTTCAGTCTCATGCAAATCCCATGATAGTAATGTTTCTGTACATTGTGATAAGTAACAGAGAAAGTTTATCAATATTACAATGATAACGATTATGATGTTACCTATATTTTCGATCATATGTATATGCAGATGAATGCAATGAGATATTCTCACCAAGTATTCCAGCTGAGGAGACTGCGACGACCGCGAAGGAAAGGACGAGGAGCAATTTCACTGCCATGCTCGTGGCTTCAGGTTCACACGACTGCGTCAACGTTCTCAGATCCGAGTTTCACAGAGCAACAGAGAAAAAGAACGCGTGGGCAAAGAGGTGACTTGCGGGACACTGCTCCTGTTGAGCGCGTCCACTAAAGACAACTGTCAGAGACTGTCAAATCAGAATGAAAAGGTGTAATGCAACGTGAGTGTGAGGCGAGAATTGGAGCAACGGAGAAAGATAACTGGTGAGAAAGGGAAGTGGATAAAAAAGCAGCGGAGGGTGAAGGGACAAGGTGAAAATAACGAGAATTAAGAAGAAGAGATCCTGCTTGGTGAAGGAATCAGCCTCAAATCTGGTCTTGGCGCGCGCGCGCGCTGCTATGTGTGCCTATGTCTATGTATGTGTGTATGTCAGAGGCACGCGTTTTATGTATCGGCAACTGGGTGTTTTGTTCGGTTCAAGATGCGACCGTTTCCAGCTCTTCGGCATTGGCTAACAAAAGTCTGGGGGGGCAACAGTCGCGTCATTGGACAAAGAAGGACTCTGATGCTCGTGCACGCGCACGGGATAGCTGGCTACGGGTAAAGAACCTTATTCAGGTCACTAGGTGACCCTCTTTCAGTGAACCCGGTACCAGTCGTCCGGACTTAACACACCTACATATTTGTTTATCACACATCAAACTCAATGGAAACGTATGAAAACAAATATACAATATTTACACGTATATATATATATTGATGCAAACTTTCTTTCAATTCAAATATCCTATAAATACGATAACAGTGTAAATGTTATTCCTTTCTTTCATTAATCCTCAAGTTTTCACGATATAAGCTTTGTTTTTTCTCATGTTCTCAATATGTAGATCAAATGGATGAACAAACTCGGATACGCCCTGAAGCCATGAGTTATACTGAATGTTGATGGCACCTATTTATTACACACATACATTTATGTATAGCATTACGATAGTTTCTCGTGAACTTCTTCTTAATAATAAGCTATTTTTAACTTATATATAATCACACATAGAAAGTTTCCAGTTTTCCATTTCACTCCGTTCTATTTTATTCTATTTTATTTGTTCACTCTTGTTTTTCAGTTCTTCTTTTTGTTACTCAATGGTATATAATTATATAGGTTTGAGCAATTAAACAATGAATGATGATAGTATTGGTTCAATCTGATTGTACATGAGAATTTTTCTCCTCACCCTGTCGGATTCCAGCACGAATAATCAAAGATTATATTAGCCAAGGTGAACCACTTCGGGGCACTACTTTCTTCGACCCACTGACCAGAGAAAGGTAGTTACTTCACATATATATTTGTGTCCAAATGCTGAAAACATATGCCACATCTATTCACAAGTCATCCTAATGTTTTAGACACGACTCACTGGTACTCAATATGTTGGATGGAATTGCCAAGAAAGTTTGGAGAACAATTGAGATGGTATTACAAATAATCTTGACACCACAAGACTGACATTGATTTAGAGTGTATTGGAAATGGTGGCATATTAATATGTCATGAAACATAAGAAATCGAGGATATGTTTATCAATATGGACATGGGACATAGTGTATACATATAAATTAATATCGCTACTGTCATTGCAATTCATAGGATTGCTTGGATCAACATGTCCTACGTATCAAGCACCGATATAAGTAGCTCCACCGCGCACATTTCTGTCGCATCCTCCACCTAGAAGCATATTAGAATGCATAATAATCCTTTACACGATGGTAGGTGGTGGTGGCCTGACCGACTTTAGTAGGTTCCTTGGGGGAGGGGGATTTTGTGGCATCTTCAGTTGGACATTGGCCTTCGTAAGATTGAGAGTTAAAAAAGAGTTGATACTGGAGTGAACTTCAGTAGGCAATCTAAACACTTGTTACTTCTGCAATTTGCTCAGTGTCAGAATATATTTTATATTCACTTGTTGAGTTGGAACATCTGATATTGAACAGGTAAGTTTGCATGATAAGTATCCAAATAATCGGTATTCCTTTCCATTCTTTGTAAATCCATTATTACAATTATTATTACTTATTATATCTATCTTATAATAAATCACACACAATCCATGAATTTAATGATGTACAATATTTTCATACTGAGGTGACAGTGAACTTGAAGTCTGAGCTCACATATTCTTGTTGCTTACCGAATAAAAACATAATTTGTTAATGAATGTAAGGATATAATCAATAATGAACATTCGTAATGATATAATATAGCAGAACGAATGGTTGATTTTGTAATTCACATGAATGAAGTGATGACAAATAGAAAACGGAAAAGAACAGTTGGTTGCGGAAATATATGGGGGACGTATAACTGCACATTTACATCGCCCAGTTGCCCATTTTGAGTTGTAGCGTGTTGGGCATGATGATTATTGAACCACAAACACACTGTTAGGGCAATCCATAATGATAAACCGTTTCGAGTGTGACCGGTTTGACCGTGAATGTGATGTAGGCCATGTCATCCTGGCCGTGAAGTTGGAGCTGTCTGACAATGTCACCACATCATTCAGTGATTTATTTCTATCTAACGATGTACTGGAGCGAGTGATAATTCAGAAAAGGAACAAATCGACTTTTCGGTGTTTATAGTATTTTGAGAAGTTTCAGGCCATTATCATTATTCGTTCTTTGTTTCTTCAGATTTTTCAGCTTTGATTTCAAGGTGACTTGCAACATAGCCGCGAGATTGCTAAGCTCTCAAAGATACTGCATGATTAGAATGATCTTATTGTTCTTTTCGCAGCTATAAGTATAAATGAATATTAATATCAGCCTTGGTTTCTCTATTTTCCAGCATACAAAAGAACACAGTAAAGAATGCGATTGTCAACGGTGTTTGAATTGCTATTGATATTCTTGCTCATAGCCTTCGCAGCTTACGGCAGAGTAATAGGTTGGTTGAAGCAAACGTCAGGTTTTGTCCTCGACAAATGTTCAGATTTGTTTAATTCGCAATGTTCTTTTTCTTTTTTTTTTTCATGGATAATAGATCATGATGAAGTCAATCTTCGACGCTCGATTCGTTCTAATCCAGATCATGGGAGACAAGAAAATATGGGTATATCAATTATCTCACTGAAACAAGCTACAGAGAATGTCAATAAATACTGCCATTGTAATGAGGACATATGTAATTGCTGCCGCGAATTCAATATTCCTCTTGTTTCATTGAAAGGTCCAGGTAAAAATCGAGTTTTACACGTCGTGAAATGAAACCGAATGCAACAATCTGATTCTCATTTGATTATTACGAAAAAACCTTTCATTCCAGGATGTGCTTCACTGCAATACCGTAACAATGACAGTCTCGCAGTACAATTGAACTTCGGCGATAATATTTTAACCAGCAAAGTGATCAGTGGTAGGTTTTAAACGTTCTTCTCCGACATTTCTTCTATGAATGAGTAGTTGTATAAATGATAAAAATGCTCTCGCCTGCATTTTTCATTACAATCAATTCACCTATTAATTTTCCAGGGAAAAAATCACAATCCATTTGCGTGCCTATGTTGGGTGGCTTTTCCAAATTCTGTGGGAGAATATACTCAATTGAGAGAGATACCGACAATCATTTTAAGGCATGTCTTGGGCTGGAGCTCCAATCATCTTCAGAATTAGAAGCATCGCTCCGTGTTAGCTGCTTCAGGTATGTCATGACTGCCCTCCGGCATTCTTTTTTCATAATAATATATTTAATATTTCCACAAATTGTAGATTTGGTCCTGATGGCGTGAAACTCCGACCAGCCGAGCAATTCCCGATTTTAGATCCTCCTGAAAAACCTGATGACGACGATGAAGATGACGATGATGATATTTTTGGTTTGGATGATGATGATGAAGATGATGATGACGATGATGATGATGATGGGCAATTGCCATCGAAGAATACCGCCGCAATCGCATCTGCCAGTAATCAACAAACCGACGAGCTTGGATATGAGGATGATAAAGACGACGATGATGATGATGATGATGATGACGATGATGACATCCTTTATGGATTTGATGATATTATTGACATATTTACTGGTGGTGACGATTCTGGGAAAAAGAAAACCACAACTGCTATACCTATCCTACCATTTACAATTCCGATACTGAGTAAACCTACAACTGGCGCGACGGTCACCCAAAACCATCAAAATTCCGTAACATCCCAAAATGTCAACAAACAACCTCATCCCATCGAGGTGAGTGATGCAACCACTGAATCTTCAGTACATACGTCGAATGTACCAATTGCTACAGAAAAATTCACCCAGCCTCCAACAACGGGCAAATCCCCTCTTAATGACTCTGACATCACTACCCAACCTTCAATAGTCGATGATACTACAGTAACTAATGTTATTACTGAGCAGTCGACTATCAAATCTGAAGCGTCGAACGACGTTAAATATATTCTTAAACCAGGCAAGCCATTATCATTTAAGAGAATCACTGTGGGTGTACCTCATAATAAATTCAGCGAAACATCAAGCAGTGCGAATGCCATTAAAAATGACGTAAAGGAGACATCAACAAGGCCAAGTAAACCAGCTCCTGTGCAAACACCTGTACAGCATTTCAATGTTGATAATGATGACGATGACGATGATGACGACGATGAGGACGAAGATGATATTTTGGGAGTGAATGAATTGGACGAGGATGATTATGAGGCTGACGACAATTCTGTTGAAGGAGTGGATGAAGATAATGATGAAACAAATAAGGATGAATCAGAAAGCAACGATAATGAAAAACTAAGCAATTCAAGTGACGAAGGGGAAGAACATTATGAGGACGAAGAATCATTATTGGATGACGATGAAGACGAAGAGGAAGACGCTGTTTTATCTGCTCTAGTTCTGGATGAGAAGGACAATAAACATGGAACGAACAAAGTTGCGGGAATTAAGCCTACAGCAAAGCCAACAGGAGCAAATGAAGACTATAATGTAGATTTATCAGACTTATTGTCAAAAAAAAGGCAGATTGGACGTGGCCGACAAAGTAAAGTCATGAGACTGTGAAGGATATTCTTAGTTTAGGAGAATTTCTTATTTTTCAATTGATAGTTTGTATTGCTGACCACAGTATTCACAAAAATATTTATGCGTTACTTTTCTTTTTCTTCTTTTCTTCTTTGTGTTAATCTTGTCAAGTTGAATGATGTCGATATTTATCTACCACTCTGTCTTGAGACTCCATTAATATCACCTTCTTAACAGTATTTATTCATATTTAATTTCTTTTGTCTTTTGTGAGGTCGAATCACAGAAGAACATTAACAATCTTTGCCATTTCATGTACAGAATGGGCCGATTCACTCCGAAATTTAGAATAATGTAACATGAATATTCATATTTATTAAATAACTATTTATATACATTATGGAGCATTCCATAAGTGAGAATGATGTATACGGTAACAAGAAAAAATTATGTGCAAAATAACTTCAGAATGGAGAATAAAAAAATTCCATGAAGGAAATGAAATAATTGATTGAGTATGGCTGATTTTCTTGTATGGGGACGATCAGTATAAATTAATAATAAAAAATTATCAACTAAAATTGATTAATCACATATTTATACGAGTCTGTAAAATACACACCATATACATATATATGAAATATGTATACATACGTATCGTTATATAGAGGGATATCATGGATTCGCATCCTGATGAGCTAGCGGTTTATGAACTTTCAGTGGAAAGTTTTAGCATCGATATTAAATTGGCGCGCGTGTGTGATGTGCTTGTGTGTGCGTCTTCGCATCTAGGAAACCACAATTTTGTGTTCAATCTTCTTGATTGCACCAGTCACGATGTTTCCTTCACGACATTCAGTTCTATTTGTATCATCTATATTGCTGCCTATAGTGATGGAAACGATCTTGTCCCAAGTAAAGGCCGATGTGTCAGTCTCCAATAGCACAAGCAATCACTCATCTGGTAAGAGACTATCTATCCTAGATAACTATCCCGATTGATACGAAAAATACATATATCTTCACAGTTTTTCAACCGATTAAATCAATTTACTATGACCTCACAAGTCATAAACATCTCGAGATTGAGATGAATGATTCCCTTAAGTCACCAATTGATCAATTCAAATATTCTTCACGTGGGGCACCATGCGATTGTTATAATTCGACATGTGAATGTTGTACCGGTATTGAATATGGTGTATTTGACTTGAACAAAACCTGTGCGAGCGTTATTGTTGAACCCGAAAAATTCGCCATACAATTATTACTCCATATGAATGGTAAAGTGCTAGTGAGACACACATTCTCAGGTGAGAACTTTCAAATCAATTATTCACTTGAAATATTTAATTTATATCATTTCTGTATAAGTATTATTCAAAATACCAATGATGAGTTATGTATCATTAGGCAGGAATCCACCACCAATTTGCTCTCAGTTACCCCCACTTCCAATCAAATTATGCATACGTTTCTACAATATCGGTGTGGTGGAGAGAATTCTTAGAATATGCACTGATTTTGAAATGAGAACTGACAACTTGTCAGTGTTTCGTCTGCATTTTGATTGTATGGAGTTGGATGTTTTTAATGGACCCAGTATCATGTGGGTGGATCATCCAGACAAAATCCAATCCACCAAACCAACTGGAAGTAGTGATAATATAGCAGAATCGCAGGCTTCTACAAACGTTGAATCTGTAATTTATGATGAAGTATCCTTCGAGGCGGTCAGTGATGGAGCAGTGAATGAGAATTCTACATTAAATCCGGTTTCTGAGGACGAGGAAGATCAAATCGGCACTTTTAAAATTTAAAAATCCCGTAAATTGTCTTGATTATTCAATTATTTATGCATATATGCGAGTTATTTATCAATATAGATGTGTTATGTATGATAATATTTAAGAAATTAAACAAATTTGGAAAAGAGGGGGATTGCGATAACGATGTGTGTAAGGTGGACCTAAATTTCTCTTCGTGGATTGAGGGCAGAGCTTGGCTTGAAGATACTAGTTGTATGTCGGACGTTGTGCCAGGCACTTGTACGCAATTATCAACGTCAAAGAATCATAGAAGATAATCAACCCTTATTAATAATACAGAGCAATGCCATCAGAATCAAGAAAGGTAATTTATATTTTCCTCGTGTCTGTGTTAACGATAGTTCATCCGTCTGTCGAAAGTGATGCATTACTGACTACAGAAGACACTACACAAGTAGTTGAATTAGAAGAAATCCTAAAACAAGTTGATGGAGCTGCGAATTCCACTACACCCGCTCAAACTACAGTAGAAAAACCTCGTGCTTGTATGTGCAGCGGTGGAGTATGTTCATGTTGTTCGCGTCTTTTATATGAGAATTGGAAACAGAAGGCTTGTGTCAATGTCACGTATGATCCTGACGAATTCAGTTTCACAGCGAATGTTATCATGAACGATCGTGTTTTATATACACGGACTGTATCTGGCAAGAACCCAAGACCTGTTTGCGTGCCACTTCCAAGAATTCCTGCTATAAGAGCTTGCGTGCGTTTTTACAATATTTATTTTCAAGGACGAAATGTTCATGCATGTGTGAACATGGAAGGAAAATTCGGTGGTACTACCGTCATTAAAGTGAGACTTGAAGCACAAAAGCTTACATTCATATTTTCTTCACATAATGACTTGTTTTTTAATTGAGAAATGGTTTTCTCTTAGGTTGGAATGGATTGTATAAGACTTGGCGCCAACGGAGTTGCTGTGGTTAAACCTGAAGATGGTGGTGGTCTTGGACAAGTAGAAATTTTGCCAGTGACTGATGATGATAATACAGAAGACAATGATTATGATGATGATAACGATGATGACGATGATGATGATGAAGAGGATGATGACGACTATTATTAAATTTTCGGGGCTGTCATTATATTCCCTGATTTAATTATTTAATTTATGATATAATTGAAAATAAATATTTAACTTAATCATTCTTCAACACCAATTGACATACCGATGTATTGTTATTTCATGACAAGAGAAGCTATTCAACTAATAGCGGATTGTTAAAACGCATTTCAATTACAGAATGCACTGCCGGCGCAACTTTCACTGGTAATTTCGCCGAATCAGACAATTATACTTTTTTCCCACCTATATTTTTATGAGTATATTGGTATATCCTCTGAACAACCAACGAGCCATGATGAGAGAGAATGTAAAGCTAATAATTCCACAGTACACATTAAACGAGTGTCCAAAATCGTCACGTTTAGAAATATCATAAATATAAAACATTCCTTTTCTTTCACATTCGTTCAAGAGTGTCACAGAAAATATGATATTCCAATTTTCCAATGTGAATCTGTCATTGTTGCTCATCGTCAATTTAATTGCAACCCCTTCTATACACAGTGATGGGAAACGTGGGATTGGTAATACCAATTCGCACTTTTTCCATACATCGAATGCCTTCATGGAGCGAACATGTAATTGTTCGATGACAATGTCATGCAACTGTTGCGAATCAGTAGTGATGCTGTTCATGCAGACTACCAAGTCTTGTAAGTGAGAATTTCCAGGCTTGTATAAAACTGTATTGAATCAATTATCTATCTATACTTCCAGTGTGCGCGAATTTCATGTACCAACGAAATGGTTTGAATGTGGATATTTCATTGGACTCTGATACCCTCAGAACTATTAGTGTTAAAAGTAAGCAGTGAATCTTTATACTATCAATAGTGAATATTATTTTAAACTAACTTATGATTCCTTTGCGGTTTCAGTTTATCGACCTTTTACTATGTGCACGTTAATTCCGGGCAGCCTCTACTCGTTTGTGTGCCTGAATGTTTTGGAACTGAATTACAACCCACAATCTATCACGGCGTGTGCACGATTGGAGATTAAAACAAAAGCACAGGATTGGAAATTGACTTACAGATGCATGAGTATTTCAACGACTTTGCCAATAATCGAAAATAAAACCGCAGATATTCAACTGCCTGATATAGGAATTGATGCTCAGATAATACTTACAACTTCAGCTAGTTCACCATCTAACGTTGCTTCAACAAGATCATCACCAGTTACAGTAACTTCCAATGAACAAATGCAAGCAAATCCTTCGACTTTAGCAATTGGCACAATGTCGCTTGTTAATGCACAACCGAATTCCACTATGCCACAATAGTTTTATTACAATAATGAATGGAATCTCGAAATGTAGTCAGATGTAAAATATTAATAAATTTATTCGTACTATAAAAACATTTCTCATCGTTTACGCTGGAATTTCCATTCATAAACTGGTGGTAAATTTTTCGTGCTTTGTCGTACAGCCTTTGGTTTTTCCATCGTTCTATCCTTCAATGCTCGTCGCATTTCTAATTTGTGCTGTACTATTGTCAACTCACGTTCACGATCAATCCTTTTGTGTAACTCAGTGTATGCCATATGCTTCTGCTGATCAAGTTTTGCCTTTGTCGCTTCATCGATCTCAGGAATTTTCATCTTGCTCAAATCAGACAATCTCGGTCTATTGCTTTTTCGACTGAGGAGTGCTGGATGTGTATCCAATCGTTTAGCAATATCAAATTCCTTTGTCTTCTCATCATCATCAAGAAAAAAAATATGTTTATTTGGAACTTCATTCGCAGCATCAATCATATGCAGTTCACTCTGCAGCTTATCGATTTTTTTCGCCTCAATGTTTCTTTTATATTGAATATATTTGAGATCTTGGGTTTCCATGAGTTTTATCTGATCGAAGGTATGTTCTTCTGTCTTCTCTTTCTCGCGATGAATGCCATCTTGTATTTTGGAATTGATCATATGAAAATGAAACTCATCAGGATTTTTATTGAGGGCGCGTTTTCTCAGGAGTTTCAATGTAGCCTGTTTCTCATTATAGTCTTTTGCACGTAATACATAATCCTTTTTTTTCTCCAACAGACCCAAATGTTTCCTTGCTTCGGGCTGATGCCTTTCCCGATGTGTCTTTTGGCCCGTTTTAGCTGCTTTTTTCCACGATGACATTTTTTAGATCTACAATGAAATGAACAATACTGTTAAATATTATACTATGACAGTTTATATTCAATATTATTATATATTACTTACATATATTTTATTGTTTCTTTTAGTGTATTCTCTGACACCCACGTGTGATAGACCCAATCCTACAGAATAAATAAAACATGACCGCACATATGGCGGAAAGGAAAGAATTAGTTTACAAGCGAATCTGTTAGAGAGCGCCACTAGTCAAAAACTAATGGCGGGGAATGATGAAAGCAACAAGTTATTTAACTAAATTAAATATATTCCATCATATTTTTTTTGGCGAATGAGAGATGCGTCATTAAAGACACGTGTGAATTCATTGAAAATAAAAACAGTGGTCCACATTAGTTAGCAATCTCATTGTTTTTCTGTCTAGGATATTAGTATTGTTGGTAGCTTTCCCAGTGAGTATTATCAACGAATGAATTATTTACATTGTACAATCAAGTGAGACTGGATTGGTTGACTGTGATGATTTTTTTTGGTTATGTCAGAATGCCGTGCACGAATTGTATGTGTAAATAAATATTAATTAACCTCTAAGGTATGATATTGATTTGTACGCCGCAATTAAAATATATCTGACCTATACTTGATAATTTAATCAACGGAATGACAAGCGAATAAATGATATAATATAAAGAACTTCATGTTTTGTTTTTCTAGGTGATATCAGTTATTTATAGCATACTGTTCAGAACATAAGAACAATGCGGAACTTGACGGTGCATCATCAAAGTATCCATAATTTGGATAATGTAGAAAGCATTCACCCTGATGTTCAAGATATATTGCAACCAAATATTATATGTTGCATTCATCCAAGCAATGAGAGCATTTACATTTTGAAGTCTAATCAACTGTTTGTAATTGTTCTTGGAGAGGAACAGGATTTTATTACTTTTTCGATCATTATTCCCAACAAAGAGAATGCCGTCCCTGTTGGTATTGAATATTGCAGTGACGAAAACGTTCTTTATTGTGCGTATGAATCCGGCGACTTAGTCAAAGTTACCCTGCTACCATTCAATCAAGAGTTGATAACTCACATTGATGATGGATTGAGATGTATTCAACTAAGTCCAGACCAAGAGATACTTGTTTTTGTTACGAATAATGATAGTATAATTGTTATGATGTCGAATCTTGAAGTGATATCACGATCGAACTTGAATACGAAAAATTTCGGTCAAAAAGAGTTCGTAACAGCGGGATGGGGCCACAAAGAAACACAATTTCATGGATCAGAAGGCAAAGCAGCAGCTAAACTGAAATCGGAAATAATTCCCAGGACAGAGAAAGACAGTGGACGTCCATCAATCACATGGCGTGGCGATGGGCGTATGTTCGCCGTAAGTTTCTTTGACACAACGGACAACGCACGAAAATTTAAAGTTTTTGATCGGGAAGGGGTTCTACAATTCACCAGCGAGTTAACGAATGGACTTGAAGAGAATATTGCGTGGAAACCATCAGGGAATCTTATTGCGACGACTCAGTTGCTTCCGAACAAACATGTGGTCGCTTTATTCGAAAAAAATGGACTGCGCCATCGTGATTTTTCAATTCCCTTTGGAGTCAATGAGGTGGATGTAATAAATTTAACATGGTCACCAGACTCTGATATACTTGCAATTTGGAGCAAGAAGACTAACTCCAAGGACACACTTCTACAATTATATACAGAGAATAATTATCACTGGTATCTGAAGCAAACAATAGAATTCACTGCTGAAAATCCGCTAATCCATTACAGATGGAGTACAAAGCCTGGCGAAGGAAAATATTTGACTCTATTGACAGTAAAAAAATTGTCTGTGTGTTGTTTCGTGTGGAGAATAGATCATACTCGTGGTCAACATTCTGATGATAAAACAGTTGTGGGTGTTATAGACGGTGACAAATTGTTGTTGACGGCTTTCAAATTGGGCATAGTGCCACCACCAATGTGTCATCAATCACTGCAACTGAATCATGCTATCAATGAATGTATCTTTGCCCCAAACTGCAAGAATGATGTTGGACTTAATCCTAATTCTTTTTTTTGTTTGTTACAAAATAACCAACTAGCACTCTGCACACTCAATAATGTAGGTATATTTCACATATCGATGAGAACTTCTCAAAGATTCATTCAATCTGCTAATGATTAATGTGTTGGATTTCTTCCAGGATGATATGCTAAATTATGAATGTAAAGGGTGTTATGAAATCGAGTGGAATACGCCAGTGAAAGTATTAGACGATGCATTCCCCTATTCAATGCATCATTTCTTATGGCTTAAAGAGGACGTAATTCTATGCTCAGCTTCGTCAGAGACTCATAGCTATTTATGTGTAATCACATTGGAAAACCTGAATACTGATACTAAACGAATTCTAGTGCGGTAATGATATTATTTGTTATTTCAAGCACAAGTTAGATTAATCATTGACATGGTATTTAATCGATGTGTCTGCTCCAAAACAGTGAGACAATAATAATGGAGGAACGAATTCATCATATTGTTCATTCCCCGGATGCAAACATTGCCTACCTAATCGCTGGTAATAATGTGTTCAAATACATTCATGATGAAGGTATAATAATGACGGATATAAGTATTCCAAGAGAGTGTGATCTAGTGGAGGTCGTCGGAATCGAAAAACGCCATGTGATCATTGCACTTGACAGCAGAAATTGTCTCACCTTTGATGGGATAACAGTCGCCAATAATATTACGAGTTTGTGCATTCATCCGCATTTTGTTTTACTTACCACTCTACAACACGCTCTTATCAGTGTCACTATAAATGAAGCCAGTTTCGAACAACTCTCAAAGTCTAATCTTTCTGTTGAGTCATGGATAAAAGATTACACGGGAAAAGAACCATCAGGTATGAATTAAAAGAATTACCTATACGCAATCATGTAAACTGTTACAGATCTAATGTTCTGATACATCTTTTTACCTGTTGTAGGATTGTGCTTTCGAAGATTGGAAAGAGCATCACGTTTAGTGACAGTGTGTCCAGAGGATGCAAAGTGTATTCTTCAAATGCCCCGTGGTAATATAGAGACCATCCAGCCACGGGCGCTTTCACTCGTCAGTATCAAAACACATTTAGATGCTTTGAATTACCTTGCAGCGTTTGATATTATGCGAAAGCAACGGATCAATCTCAATTTAATATACGACCACAATCCGCGTTTATTTGTTGCTAATGCTAAAAAATTTATCGACGATATCAAGAATTCATCTTGGTTAAATTTGTTCATATCTGAATTACAAGAAGAAGATGTGACAAATACGGTTTATAAGTCGTTTTATAACCAGGAAAAGAATGTATACCGTGGGAACTTTGACCGGCCAGGAGAAGATAAAGTTCAGTTTATTTGTCATCTGTTACGGAAGATTATGGAAGAAGATGTATCATCAAGAAATTTCGTACAACCAATTCTAACTTGTTTGGTGAAGAATACCAGAGTAGCTGGATTAGAAGCTGCATTGGAGAAAATTCAGCAATACAGATTTAAAGAGAGTACGATGGGAGGCACTTCAGAATCTGCGGAAGAAGCTTTGAGGTACCTTCTGTACCTTATTGATGTAAATATGTTGTTTGACATTGCTCTCGGGATGTATGATTTAGAATTAGCTAAATTCATCGGTTCCAAATCGCAAAAAGATCCAAAAGAATATATACAATACTTGAACAATTTAGCAGAAATGGAGGACAATTATATGAAATTCGTGATTGATAAAGATTTGAAACGATACGAGTCTGCGCTTTGTCACATTGCTCAGTGTCCTGACCGATTCGATGAGTGCATTGAGATGGTTCGCCAACATAATTTATATGGGGAAGCGGTGAGATTGTTCTCACCCGGTACAGATCAATACATTGAAATAGCACGAATTGTTGGTCAACATTTGGAAAAAAATAAAAGATATCGGGAGGCAGCGCTAATGTATGAGAGAAGTGACGATTTGGACCGTGCATTGCAAATGTATAAAAGAAGTGGACAGTGGCAAGACGCTATTTTGGTGGCAAAGAACATGAATATGTCGCCTATTGAATTACATAAAGTGTATAGGGAGCTTGTGGCACTTATGCAGGAAGACAGGCGGTATCATGATGCAGCTGAAATTGCTTTGATGTATCTTGAACAGCCGGAGGAAGCGGTGTCTCTCTTATGTGACGGTAAGCAATGGCGTAAAGCTCTTAGAATCGCTCAAGACTCTGGAAGATTGGATCTCATCGAAACACACGTGAAAATAGGTATTCACGAGCACGGAGTTGATCTATATTCTCGAATTATTAAAAATATGGAAGAATTTTCGAAGTACAGACTACGACTCATATTCGTCAGAGCACTTAATGAACATAAAAAAAAACAGGCACTTCACACGTTTGGAAATACTGATGAGACTATCAATAGAGGATTTAGTGATTTGTTGAGTGATACCAGTAGTGTTGCTGGATCCACCTCAAGCGTCAGTTCATCCAGTTCGAGAAGCTCCGGTCGAAGTTATAGATCGAGTAAAAACCGCAGAAAACAAGAGAGGAAAGTATTAAGCATCAAAGAGGGTAGTGCCTTTGAAGATCTCGCGCTCATCCGGGCCCTCCACGTCATCATGTCGACGACATATTCTCAAAAAGCGGAAGTCAGTTCTGTGAATCAATTATTAACGCGTTTCTATTCTGACGAATTGGCGGAGAAATTACAGTTTACGCTAAAGGATCTATTGGAAATGTTTGAAATGTACAAGCATGAGATTTGGCCAAGAAATTTATGTAATCTTTGCGCCAGAGGAACACATGGTGATAATGACATAAATTGTGCCCCACATAGTCTCTTGGAATCAAAATACTGTTATCCACCTGAACCTAATGCCGATGATTGGGCATTGGAGATTTTTCCACAGTCGCGAATGTCTAGTTTTAATTATATGTAATGATTTATCATACGGGAATAAAAACAATTGGATTCATCAAGAGATGCAGTTTACTTTTATTTCGCAATGAAATCTACATTAAAATTTCTCGCATTCTTATATATTTACAACATGTTCCATCTCTCATTCAATTCATTTCATTCATTATTGATTACATTATTGCGTAAAATTTATTTTAACATCTCCTGGAACAAACATAGATCATTCGACGTATGCTTAATGCACACCAATATATTACATACCCAACGAAAGATCACTGTTTTTCGAATATATCTGCATCATTCGTTTTCTCAATTTCTAAGAAATTAATTTTCGTATCAAGTGTAATAGAAGGAGACATCTTTCATCAACACATGCAAAATAAGGCAGTTTTATCACCAAAAACACCTGCCAGAATATTCTATTTTTATTTTTCGCAAGTTTGTTTCGCGAATGATAGGACAAGACGAATTACTTCTGTAAACATCCATAGACGAATATACGTTATTAGATTGACGCTAGTGTCAGCTCACTGGGAAATTACTATAGTGTTAGAGGCAAAATGAAGGTATGATGTGAAAATATAGGTTTGCAATGATATAATCTCATATACAGTCTCAGTTCTCAGAGATCACCAGTCGTAGGGAAATTATACTTATTATACTGATGTGAGTGAGTACATGAGAACGAGTTAGGTATATTCTTCATGTTGTTGGATGAAACATAGTGAATGTCGAAAAAAAGTTGGAGTTACACATACACACATGCATATATATATATATATAATGTTTAATAATGTTTGGATCGATGGTAAAATCT
This sequence comes from Meteorus colon, assembly GCA_030523085.1. Lineage (NCBI taxonomy): Eukaryota > Metazoa > Arthropoda > Insecta > Hymenoptera > Braconidae > Meteorus > Meteorus colon. The sequence goes on from JAPYZH010000005.1 coordinate 719,223, forward strand.
TGGATACGTTTTATAAAAAGGGAAGAAATTTCGCGTGCCAGCTTGTCACAATGCACATTATACTTAAGATCCATCGTATAGCAGTCGCGAGAATAGAAAAACGCATTTGGCCATGCATAGCGGGGGCCAATGTCTCATTTCTTTTATTATTCCGGTCAAATAATTTTTAAAAAGAATGTTGAATGATGTTTAACGCATAAATATCGAAATACAATCATCCATTTTCTCGCTATCTAGATTATAAGTTCGTTAAGACCAAAATCTTGGCTAAGAAAATTGCTCGCTTGAATGTCATAAGAAAAAAAACAGTCATCTCACTTTGTTTTCAAAATATATCAAAACCGCCACTTCTTTACTCTCAATTAATATATAGATCATTACCAAATAGCGACATTTAACAAACAGATTGTCTCATATTCCCAGATATTCGTACAAATTATATTTAAAAAATAAAAAAGAATCAAGAATTACTCTTTGTTCTGACTCGCTAATGCCAGCATACTCGGCGATTTTAATTCTGGGCGAAGGCTTATTTTCATATGCTTTGAGTTAACATACTTCTTCCTAACCGCCTGATACTTACTTTTCTCAGCATTTACTACAAGCGCTGCAATTTCACGCACAATTGGGAACACTTCTTCCTTATTGTATGTGCTGTAATGCACGAGAGTATTAGTCCAAATTACTTTACCCTCATTAGCTGAATCATCACCAATGACGAAAAATGCGAGATACATGGCTGCCGCCGCTATGAGACTCGGTGGGTAATGACACATTTCATAATGTACCAAGCTTTGCTCCAAAAAATATTTTGCCATTGTATGATGCATGGGAAGGGCGCGTCCAGCTTTGCTATATCTTCTCAAGAAGTGAAGAGGCAATGGTCGTCCGAACGAGTAATCCAGTGTTCGAGTTATTAGCATCTCCATTTGCAATATCTCAACCTTACTATAAGCATTGTCTGTTATGTAGACAAAATCGGTTATGTCCGGAGCGTACATCTCTTCATATTTCGAGGCAATGAACATTGCAGCAACCCCTACTAATTGCAGTCTCTTTCTAGTTATCGATCTCATTGTCTATAAATGCGAACATATATTCAAAATTTATGTATTGATAATACGAACTGGATCAAATAAAAATGAATGAATAAAATTGTGTTTCGAGAAGAAAAAAAAAAGGTCGATACATTTTGCATACCTGTAAAAATCTATCTATTATAGCAACTGTAAGATACAGAGTTTCTTGCAGCAGATGAAATTGTTGATGGACCTCGACTAGCCAATCAATCAAGACACTGCGCATTTTTGCGGTAATATCTTGTCCCGCTAAATATCCTTGGTAGATTGGGTATTGGGATTCAAGTTTTTTTAAATATTTATAGATATCATTGCTGTAGATGGTGACTAGAATAGGATTGGCCTTATCTGCCTCGTCTATATCTTCGATTTCCAAGAGATCCGAAGAAAATGCATCAATGTCTGTTGTATGTGCATCCGCAATTCCTTCAGTATTGTCCTCAATTGGTTTCACCTCAATCGGCGCCAATACTGGAGGGGTATCTTTCTTTGCTACCGGCTTCACTACTTGAACTCGAACTGGATGTTTGTCTCCGGATATTACGATGCCTCCATGCTGCTGTTTCACAGTATTAACTTGTTTCAAGACTGGTTTCTTTTTCAGCAGTTGACCATTCTTATTAATTTGCTCAACACCACGTAATGTTGTCACCTTGTTACCAATTTCGCCCAATGCAGCACGTCTGGTTTGCATCGGTGCTACATTTACCGTAGATTTAACATTCTTCGTATTTTCTTGATTCAAAATATTCTGAAATAGCGATAAATATCACATTACTATCCTGTAATGCTGATTGCTGAGTAATCTAAAGGAAATGAACTTGATCTTTAATTTCGAATATAGTATGATAATAGTCCCCCTTAGTGACGTGTGAGCGAAAAGAATAATAAAGGGATGACGAAGATAGAGATTCGACGCAAGATAACGAAAAGACATTTGCCTCGTGGCGACAATCATAATCATATATCTCATTATAGGTTCGTAAGCCTAAGTTCGGTTCGGTTGACCGTATCTTCAGTGAAATCCAATGTCAGGTAGACAAAATATATCATGTATTGAGTGTATAAAACATTTAAAAAATAGTCTAAGTTATTAAAGAGAATTGCAAACATTAATTAAATAACAAATTTGCAACGTGATTTATCCAAACTGTCGAAATAAAATGTTCTATAGGCTTTGATGAAGATGGGTATTTAAATTGAACGACGGTTACACCATCCTTTGCATCCCATTGCCGTTCACCCGGTAACGGTTTCCTCCCTAGTAAGCGTTTCACTGTTCAGTAAAGAAAAATATAAAAATTCTGACTTACTGTGAGCGCCGTCCGATTTCTTAACGCCATAGTTAAGCTCTTCTTTTACACTTTTTTATAAAAAATAATTGATGTAATGAGGTATTAATGTCGACCAGAGTCTGAGAATATGATATACCGAGTGCGATTGAATGAGACGTACACTAAACTGCATCAAACCAGCCAAACAGCGTATCGTCTTCGGTAACGGACTATCCTGATTTGAATTTGTTTGGCTGCCACTGCCGTTTACTATGCCCAGCTATGACTGTAGATTGTATATGACAATATACCAGTATACAGAGTGCAATAGTGTATGTTAGGGTCTGGTCTAACCGGATATTGAGGCCCTCTATGTTACTCTATTTAGCGTTCGTCTCGCATCTCAACAAATCTCAATTTTATTGCGCAAGTGCGAGATTCTTTTTTTCCGTTGCCTTGGCGCTAAATTCAAATGTTACAAATATGTTTATATCTTTGTTTACACTTTAATTGGACGTTTAGCTTATTTGTCATATAAATCAGAAGAGAATCAGCATGTGTGGAAGGCCATGCAAGCGAGTAGAGGTTATACACTGTAGAATATATGATTGTTTATATATATGTTGATTGGTGCTAATGTGTATCGATCCTACCGACTGTGGTATAAAAGCAAAGCAGATTATTCAATGTTGACGATGGAAAAAATGGAATAAAGGTAGTGTTGCTGAAAAATGTCAATTAACTTGGATATAAAGCTGAAGCGAGCAAGCAAAATTTATCATGAAGGTGTAAGTATATTGTTTTCTTTAAAAGTGAATGAATTATTCAATTAGCAGGTTTGTTTCAGGAGATAGCAGCTGGGTTATTGATACTACAATCAAATTCAGATGTCAAACATGATGGAATTTACCTTACAATGGAAGGTTCCGTAAACCTTCAATTGAGTTCAAAAAATGTTGGAATCTTTGAGGCATTTTATAATTCAGTGAAAGTGAGTTCATATGAGTTATTGAAAATTTTCTATCAATGATTTAATTGGCACTTTATTGCAAACAAAAAATGGCTCATCTCACGTTTCAGCCAATGCAATTGATTCAATATACATTGGATGTGGCACCACCAGGAAAAATACCTGGTGGAAGAACTGAAATTCCATTCGAACTACCTTTGAGGCCGAAAGGAACGAAAACACTATATGAAACATACCATGGAGTTTTTATAAATATTCAATACATAGTTAAGTGCGATATAAAAAGGAATTTTCTCGCAAAAGATGTGAATAAGTCAGTGGAAATCATTGTAGAGAACAAATTTTTACAAATAGAGGAATTGAAACAAAAGAATAAGCATGTAGACTTCAAAATAATGCCAGAATCATTGCATAATGTTCGAGACCGAGCTCAGGTACCAGTATTCTGTATTTCTGGGAGAATTGACACAGTAATATGCAAATTATCAGAGCCTCTAACAGGCGAAGTCGTTATCGAAAGGAGTGATGCAACGATAAAGTCAATCGAGTTGCAATTAGTGAGGGTAGAAACATGTGGTTGTGCTGAGGGGTACTCGAGAGATGGTAACAGAATATTCCTACTTTTTTTTTTTTAATGATAAGGTAATCTGGTGTCAATGAGACGAAATTCAATTTTATAGCTACAGAAATTCAAAACATACAGATAGGTGAAGGGAATGTCTGTATTGGTTTACCTATTCCTATTCACATGATCTTTCCAAGACTATTCACTTGTCCAACGCTCAGTACCAGCAACTTCAAAATTGGTAAGCTAATATCACTGTTTACGAGTATACCAGCATGCATCAATTATTCTATCGAAGTTTCAATTATTTCAGAATTTGAAATAAATCTTATAGTGATTTTTGAAGATGATTACCTCGTGACGGAAAATTTTCCAATAATTCTGTGTCGATGCTGAACTTTCAGATATAAACGATCAAATTTATGTACATAAAAATATGATTTATGGTAGCATTCATAATTCAATAATTATAATATATAAAGATTATGTTTCTGAATAATAATTACAAAAATTTCTCAGAAACTGTACCCTGATTCGGGCATAAAATCATACAAATATTTATAATTTGATCCCACGCACTGTTAATCCAATCCAATTTTTTGGATTAAAAATTTATAATATTTTTCAACATTTTTATTGTTCGTCAACCCAACTGATACGAGCAACATTACGTAACCCAGTACGAGAGTCAAGAATTTGTTTTTTCTGAACCATCCAACTAATCCGCTGCTTGTGGAGCATCTGGAATTAAATAATGACAAGAAAGAGAATAGTGGGATATTTTTTGATAAACACATCCATCATTGAGTTTGATGGAATTCGGGCATATAGATATCTACCTTGATGCACCAAAGTCTTGACTGTATACCAACAGGTAACGGACACGGACTAAATCACTGTTTATAGCCAAATAATATTTGCTGGGAATTTTCTTACCAATCACCACTTGTACAGCGTTATTAGAATCATCTAAAAAAATGAAACAGAAAATAGTAGTAGCATAAAATGTATAATGTGTCAACAATTTGACAACACAATGCTACCTGAACTGGCTTTCCTAACGTCTGGATGATTTACAAGTTCACACAATGCGATGCAACTCATTTCACTACCCAGCATACTTCCACCCCAGGCGTGACCGACAGGTGACCAATGTAGGCTAACTCCTAGCTCGCTAGATAAATATATGCCTTTGCCAAAGATACCATTCTGTATGGATGACGATCTATGTGAATTCCTTACAAACACATGTTGAAAAATAAAAGATAACAAAAGTGGCACCAAACCTCGCTCATGTGCTGCTGAATACCGTAATGAACAATGGAATGAAAATTCTCTAATCGACTACCATGGTATGCGTAAAATGTGGAATATCCTCGAGTTATTGACATCCAATGATCTTCTTTTGGAGATTGATTAGGACTCACCACTTGGAATATCAAATTTGGTTTCATTACCGCCAATTCTGATGGAACTTTGCTCAATATTGCTTCATACTACAAGATTTGCACAATTTTAGTCACGATATCGACATACTTGGATGTAAACATTGAATCTTCGTATCTATGGCTTTATACTCACAGAGTTCTTATTTACAGATTTAATATGAGGATCTCTCAAAGTAATGAGTACCCAATACAATAAATCGATCGTTGCTTTATGATTTTCATAAATTTTTGGATCTTCTAAACGTTCGAAAATTACCGCTAATGGTGGTGTGATTTCAATAGCTTCTCTCTAAACAAGAGGAGAGTTGTTGATCTATTTTCATTATCATTGGCATTACATCATTGTGTTGACTCACCAATGCTTCAATATCTCTGGTTTCATTTTTCGTATACATTGGTGGGAATGGTTTGAGACAACTATCATGTCTATATGTATGACACGCAGCTACAAACAAAGACCATTTGAAATCTGCTGCTTGCGGATCACGATTTAGTAAATTTTTGAGACATAAAATTTTTTTCTGCCCTTCCTTGAGATCAACGCGCTCCACCGACAGTACATCAACTTCATCATTTGTTTTTGCATCATGATTCTGTAGCTCATTAGAATCCATTTTCAATGGGTTCTTCATCACTTTGCTGAACCAAGGACTGTACATTTGTGGTTTCGTTTCTAAACACGCCATGGCTATAGGACATTTACTGGAACAAAATGTTTGCACAAATCTGAAAATATTGCAATTCTCAGTGTGTCCTGTTTGAAAATGTAGCAGCACAAGAATAATCTATCAATTTTTATATAAATCTCCACTTACCCATTCAGAATACGTGGAATTTATACAAATACGTTTGATGTATGTGTTACTTTCGATAACTACCCGGTATGTTGTTGACATTTACTTCATGCAATTGTTTTTTTTTTCTTTACGTTATGTCATTTGTCTATTCAAATTTTTCATCGTCCAATTCTTTAAAATCAATTGGAGAATCACAACTTTGATGATGTTGATCCAATACAGTTCTATCATTGAATGAATGAATTTTATCTGGCCACGGGTATGAGGATAGAGTAATTGATCCGCAATTCATATGCCACGTTGTTCAGTCTTATATTTTAAACATTATACCTTATATATGTATCATATTTCGGTGATGTAACTTTTAAGTAACACGTAAGTCATAACAATATCAACAACAGCATATGAATATACCTATGAAAATAAATACATTGCAACATTATTTGTTCCTTATTACGAAGAATATATATATAGTATACCTATAGGCTTACATCTTCAGTACGCAGTATTGCCATGTAGGTGGCAGCACGGTGTAAAAAACAAAAATTTGGATTTTACGCATTGGGGTTTTTTAATTATGATAAAATTTTGGACATTCTGTAAATAATGTTTAATTGCTGTGTATTCCTGACAGAATTATATCAATTGACATACATAATATCAATTGTATACAAATCAACTTATTAAATTTTCAAATTAAAATGATGCAACATTAAAAAATTGCGTATTGGCGGTAGATATTTTTGGGTATATTCAGTTATCATTTAGTTCACAGTGATATGAGGATTGTGGAACACATAATATTGAATGGGCACAAAAAGTTAATAAAGCGAAAAGAGGATAGAGCTAAGACGAAGTGGGAATTTTGGAGCCTTGTATTGGCAGTTGTGCGCCTCAATGTCATGCCTCAAGGTAAACTATCGATGACGTCAGTGTACGTCACTTAACAAGTGGGAGTGGATAGATGGATGTCGGCACTGTTTTCGCGAATCGCCCTCGGTGTGTGCAGGCGACTCAGGCGTCCAAACCGCTTCGACGCGATAATGTTTCGTGTGTCTTAGCGATGCAGCGTCGCAAAAGTGGTGTAAGACGTTAACGCTGGTTAACACGCTGCTGTGGCGATCGAGCGTGCGGTGATATTCGTTGCGAATAATCACACGTGTTATGAGTGTAAGTGCAGCCAAGTGAAGCCAACCTTCTCGCTTACTGCCGCGCTATCGTCGTCGTTTTCATTTTCGTTGTCATTCTTATTGTCATTGTTGATGGTGGTCGGTAGCCGTTCTCATTGACCTCATCTTTCACATCGTTCTCGTCATTGTAGTTTCTCTCATGCCCGGTGGTACGGTAAATGGAAAATCACCAAAATACGTTTGCGCATGCCTGCGCCTGCATGACGTCACGAAAATTGTGGTTTTGATCAAACTCGGTGAGCCACTCGCATTGCTATATATATATATATATATGTGTATATATTATTATTTTTGTTTTTTTCTTCTCATCTTTTTTCTTCATATTTCATTTGGCATTCGTTGAACCAATTAACACCATAATAATTGTGCATCTACACAATAATATATGAATTATTATGTTGATGTTTGATGTTAAATAATTTGACTGAAGTGGTGGTTCAATAACAGAAGAGTGAAGAAGTGGTGAGTGGTGTAAGTAAAAGAAAGATAGATAGATAGTGTAGTAGGATAGAAACGAAACGACGCGCGCGGTAAGGCGATAGTGTGTGATTGAGAAGAAAAAAATCAGCGGGAGAACGGCCCCGGAGAAAAGGAGAAGAAGAGGGAGGAGGAGGAGAGTGTCCCGTGCTCGTCGGGGTGGAGACGCAGCGGGAATTACGTTGAGCCGGTGTTGAAGGTAGGCCGGGACGGAGAGACGTCAGGAGGTGTATCGGAGAAGAAGAACAAGAAGAAGAAAAAGGAGAAGGCATAAGATTGTAAGTAACCACCATCAGGCATGGGCTTCTGTCTGTTTATTCTTATCAAAAAATACATAGCCCAATATCTGTCGCTGAAGGCCATAATAATCAAATGACATTGAATTATTTTGCTATTTTACATCTTTATTCAGCTGCAAACTTATTCATTAGGACGTAACTCAGCTGTATCACCAAGTAGTGGAAAATATGTATACTTACAATTACAAACGAGTAATTGCTTTGATTCTTGAATGAAGTTATTCAATAAAGAGCTTATGAAAAACTCACGGAATTTATTGAGATACATTTGTATGACAATGTTGATACACAGTCGATTTCGATGCTGTTTCATTTGTTTACAATTATTAATAGTGAACAATATTTAACTTGTCTTTTATGGAAAAATTGGTGATGAAATGGAATTAATATATTGGATTAACTAATTAATAAAGTAATTTAAATTCGAATCCAAATAGTTCCACTGTAGTGATGAACAAAATATTTGAATTCCGAATGAGTGCGAGAATAAGATAAAAGATTCAATCAATTAATGTTCCATTAGTTGCAATTCTGAAAATGTAACATTCAATCTATATATTCTAATTATTCATGATGCGATTTGATACATCAGATGTCCTTCTGATGAATTAAAATTTGATACAGATGAATTTGAAAAGATGCTGAGAACTTGGAGCATCACATCGTGGAAATTGCGTGCACATTCCCATACATTTCTGTACATTTCATATGTGCCTTTGTCTGGTTGGTATTCGCTGTACTCTCTCGCCCTTTCATTATCTTTTTCTCTCTTTGTCATGCTCTCATTCTTGATTATTATATCGTCTGAGCATCCCATCGTTATTGAGGAGTGTTTACGAGTGTTGACAAGAGATCTCTACCGTGTCCGATACCGCCATCTGCATTCTATCCGTCCTTCTCTTGCTCTTCTCATTTATTACACAGAACTGCATCGGTACTGCAGAAAACTTTCTTTTCTTTATCTTTATGGTGATGATAATTATTTGTATATAAGGAGAATACTTTTCTGTTACTTATAACGATCGATTGGATCACATCCATATGGTGGAACACAGTAATCGATCAAGTAAGACATTCGTGTCATTTTACTCCAACTCTTGAATTTTCACTTAATTCTACTCTTCGTTATATTCAAAAAGATTCCTTATTGCATCATTTATTTCTCATTTTTCATATCCACTGAAATTTTAAAAACTTTGACAACTGAATATTGTCATACTGTAATTCATTTGAATATTTTTTTATGGAACAATGAATTTTTATTCAATCACATTTTAGCATAATACAATAGACACATTTCCAATAACACCTACATTGGAAACATATTGGAATCAATACGAATATTCGAATGTGTATGAATGAATACAAACAATACAAAAAAAAAGCAGTCAAACTACAGAATCACAGCACAGCAGTCAACACAAATCGCAATAGTTGAATCTGATAATGTCGTGATCTCATCGAACAAAAAAAAAATATTTACTCATTCGTCTTCGAACATGTAGACACGGAAAATATCTTCGCCTAAATGTTTAATTTATTCAACTTCATTATTGAATATTAATTAGACACCAACACAGTGTATATCACTTAAAAATTTACGATAATCATAACCAAGGTCGCTTCATAGTTTCCCTGCTAGACCAACATGACTTTTTTTTCGACACCAAAAATCAGATCACATTTATTGCCATCATTAATTTTCTCTAAATTATGAATTAGAATGCTTGAAAATATTTATTATTTAATATTCCATATGAATTCAAACACCGCTAGAATAAATGAATAAATTATTCTCATTGTATCCCAATAACAACAATGAAGAAAAATGATTCACGTCACCGTCACGTTGTTTGAATTCATGTGTCCATTATTATTGTGCTCATGACAGGGAATAAAGAAAGAATGTTGTGGCAACTCTGTATATAAGAGTGAGAGCACGAAGGTCTCGCACGTGGCGGTTAGCCCACGTGGGGCTTTTGTCTACGTCACTGAACGAACTCTAGCACCCCATCGTGTATCGTATTGATTGAGGGTGGCCATGGTCGTTTCTATGGTAACGTCTCTTTTCACCTGCACCGCGTACACCATCATCAGGCTGTTTAGAGCTAACTCAAAGGGAAAGCCATAGTCCAACATTTTGTAACATAACAATGGCCTACCACATATTATGTAAACATGCGTATACAATCTTTTGATTTAACTCATTACCTATCTTCAGTCTACTTCGTTATTATTTAAGCTAATTTTTTTTAAATTATAGGCGTCCATCATTTATTAATATATCCTACTTCTACATCTACATTTACAACCAACAGTTTCATCATGAGACAAAGTTTCTGAAGAATACTTACACAATAAAATGATGCACCTGTATAGACACATAAAAATCATTTTATAAAAAAGGAAAAAGAGAAGAAAAATAAAATACAAATGAGAACTTGATGTATTCAATGAACGGATATCATATTTTACGAGATGTTGGCATCTAGATATTACCTAGCGTTCATAGTTATGTATATAGAACTCAGTTCCAATCACGCTATGCTCTAGCAGGGTCAAACTTGAAGACTCAGTGTCGCCTCTTAGCATTTGAATTCATACCATCAGTTTTTTTCCTTTTTGTATTTACACCACCGACCAGTTTTCGATGGCAACAATCCTTGAGAATATATTTGTTTAGTGAATGAATACGGATGTAAATATGAGATGTTAGAGAGCTTTTTGCACTGTTTTGTAATACACTGTTAATAATCAATGTATATTATTTTGCAATTTTTTATTTATTATCATAGATATAGAATTAAATTGATTTTCTGATAGGAATTATTCTGATCATTATGAGAATGAATTGTATGCAAGAAATTTGATAGAACTATTGAATGTGTTCTGTTATGTTGCGATGCCGCTGGGCATTCAGTTGGAGATTAATGATATTCGGGTGACGACTAGCCTGTTGCTCATCAGCACTGTCACATTTCTACGAAATTAAACTGGTTGGACCGAGGGTGTCGATGTACACTTCAATAAATGGGCATGAGTTGGAGAGTATAGCCAAATCTTCGTTCTTCTTCTTCTTTTATCATTGATCACATATTTGTCAATAGTGTGGAGCAAATAACAATAACCATTGCTTCTTGTGACGAATTTTTTTTCCTAACTTCCTCCCTATGTTATATTCTTGCGCCCACACTTTCTGAAGCTTTGATTCTCTCGCTGTTCACTCAGATGTAGTCATTAGATTATTCATTTCTAGTTGAAAACACCATTTTGATATAAATTGAAAGATGAAAAATCGGGGTTGACTGAAATTGTAGTGATTATCCATCAATGTGTTGCATTACGATGGCTCGCATTTGACTGGCCTTGGAAGCATCAAGAATACTGAGAAGATTTGGGAGAATAATTTGGCATAAATTTGGCATAGTCAGAGGTAATTCACCCATTGAAAGGAAAACCTGCGCTCAAAAAGATGATGATGAAGAAGAAGAAGAAGTAGAAGACGATGAAGAAGAAGAAGAAGACGATGAAGAAGAAGACGAGGAGGAAGAAACAGAAGTGAAAAAAAAAGACGACAGAAAGAGGGAGCGTGAGATGGCAGTGATGGCGGTGGCAAGAGGGAAGTTGCGACGCTGGGCGTCCAGTGATCGCGCCTTAAAAGGTTCGACGCCGTACGCACTCAACAGCTGCCAGCTTTTGCTGCTATGCTGTTTCATTTCTCTCTTAGAGCCCACTATGTAATGTACACACGCGCATTCTCCGTCTCCATTTGATTATCGCGTCATACATAAATATTCAACGTCTTTCAATTTTTTTAATGACAATTTCAATTCTTTATTATTGAATGTAAATTAATTTTCATAACAAGATCAATATAACTATCAAGTAAATTTTTAAATCAAAGAGATTGACAGTGGGCTCTGTCAATCATGCAATGCTTGGCTTGGCTTAGTCTGGCCTCACTGCGCTGATGATAATGTCTTCGTTGGTGTAGCCAGATGACTCGCACGCATTCGTTGGTGTCGCGTTTCAAGCATACGCATAATAACCACGCACATTATATTATACCCTCTAGCAGTCTCACCCGGCGGCTATGACCCGTGTTTTTATCTGATCCAAGATGAGAGGATGCGTGGGGTAATGGAGAAAAGTGAGAAGCGATTAAAAGAGAATGTGAAAGACAAGGGTGGTAGGGATAGAGTGAACGTATGCTTTATTGACAGGAATAAAAATCTATGTGAGGGTGCAAGTTTTTTTTTACTGCTGCTTTTCTACGGCGCATCTCAACATACTTTTGTAATAAATGTTAAGGATAATTCATCAACAATAACAATTTGATGTATCATGGAAATATATTATGTGGCAATGTATTGAGTGAAATTTGATATGAATACAAGGGAAATTAATATTAAATGATATTAAATTAAAAATTTATGAAAGAAACTGATATGCAATAATTATTCGACTACTTGTGTTTCAATTCTTATTTATGTTAAATAATTGTCAGGTTTGTTTTCACATCTGCATTCACCAGTTATTGATAAGAATTGCACATTGAGAAAAGTAATTTTATTGATTCCTCATATTCTTTCAGTATTTTAACAGTCAATAATTTTCCAATGGTCCCAATTATTTTTCCAAATTCATTAACATAATGTTGGAAAGATATGAAATAATTATTGCATTTGTATTTGATTCAATGTGTCCTATGAGAACACGGAGGGAAATGATACCACGTGGCTGAAGTTGGGTCATGAAAGATAAACATGTGCTGTGTAGTCTCCTACCGAGAGTCTGACCTAGGGGATTAAGAAGAAAGCACGTGGGGTAATGAATAAATTCGAATACTCTATTGTCAATGTGGCCATTTGTGTTAAGTGTCTAAAAACTCATTACAAAATCTGACAATTAAATTTCCACAATTATATTTTCATGCGTTGGGAAAAAAAAGAATAATGAAAAGAACAGTTTTTCTCAGTTACTGAGAAAGAAATGAAAGAAAAAATGATGTCGACGTGGCGACGCTTGGTCGTAGATCGTTATAAAAGTATACAAGCAAGGTGCAGATCTTGATGCAGGAAGCTGGATCGCGTCTGGAGAGTGTGCAGCTTGCGACGATAATTGATAGGTTTTTAAGCTCATATGCGGCCAGCTCTACATGTGGAAGAAAAAAAGGGTGATTGCGAGATTGTAATGAGAAGAGAGGAAGAAATGAGTGAAAAGGAAAGAGAAGAGTAATGTGCGGTATGGTTTGAGGAGGATAAGGGGGAAATAGTGAAAGAGAAAGAGGAGAAAAAGGGAGAGAGAGATTGTACAGGCACACGTCACGCGGAGCACGTGCTCTGGTTTCTGGCGGCTGCTGCCGCTCAACTTCGCAGCCTTACCCTCGGCCTCACTTCGTTTCTCCTTATTCATTCCATCTTCCTCTTTCGCCTCGTTCAGAGGGTATAGCAGTTTAAATTTAGCTGCTTAGCTCCTACTTGATCGTGCTGTAGAACACGCTGAGCGCACAACGACGTTTAGTTACCAACGACGCGTCGATGCCAATTCCTACGTCAGACATCTAGTCTATCCTCATCATGTGACTGAAGGGAAGTCAACATAGTCTGTGTACCATTTTTTATTTTCTCTCTTTTTCTTTTCCTTTTATTTCTTTTCTTTATACATGAATGCCCGCTCCGATTACGCTTGTTCGATCTCTTTGTCCTGCCCACATGCATCTACCCATCCCTCATCGTTGAGCTTCATGCAATTCTTGTTTCTATATCACTCCACCTTGGTGTAATTGGAACACACATTATTAATTGACGTTATTAATTTCTTTTACTTGTTAAGTGAAGAAAAGGAATGTAAAAAGCTCATTGATTATATGTTTCTCGAATGTCCATTATTTATGGGAAAATTTGTCATTTACAATAACTTACAACCATTTTTATGCATTAATGATGTCACTGAGGTTTACTCTAGTGAAATTGCATATGAATTTGAATGTATGTCGACAAAAAATTTCATCATTACCAATCCACATTCATCACTAAGATGAATCAATTATCTTCATATGTTTTCATGTACATTACTTTGATTTTTACTCTATATAGGGTCATGTGTTGTCGGAAATTCCATTCTCAATTTATATCTTATTTTATCTTTATACAGCTTGGTACATGATAGAAATGTTGGAATAAAAGCAGAATATTGAAGATCAAAATGACTTGAGTGTGAGAATACATCAATGAAATAATCTGATGATTATGAACAAATGTTGTGTGTCCATGAGATCATTTGGACTGTTGAGTGGAGCAAAGGAATAGCTTAATCCTAAAATTATTGAAATGACGTTTCGATTAATTGTGATTATGTTGATGCATTATGATAACAACAGGTGTATTTCATTGATGAGTTGTTTGTGGCAGGTAGCTCACAAATTGAATAATTTCTGTACTACAGTTACATGCAGGCGACATCAATTGAATCACAAATGGGGAAAATTGATGGTCGCACACGATCTCACCAACGTGTTATGTCGAACCGCTGTTGGAGATATTGGCGTGGCCCCCCTGGACTGTAGTGGAAATGAGCAGGGGGGCTTGTAGTTCATTCGTGATGAAGACAACGACAACGATAATGACGACAGCGTCGGTGGTGTTAGTGTTTGCATTGGTGCAATGGCTGCGACGTTAGCAGTATATAACACAGAGAAACGAGAAAAACAGCCGGCAGCGGCAAGCCGTCAGCTGCCGACAGATTTATCGAGTGGCACGTGCCGAACCCAGAGACGACGATGTTGTTTTATTTGTCTGTTTTCTCACAGTTTCGAATACCAACATATACGTATGGAACAGAATGTTTAGAGGAAGCGTGAATTAAACAAAAGATTGAGGAATGGTATACCAATGTGTGGCTTTCTTTTTTACTTCTTCTCTCAATCACGAGTTATTTTATAAATTTCATTGACACTTTTTTTTTTCATATGGATATTTTTCAATTAAACGAAACTCTCCAACATCGAATATGAATGATTGATACTCAATAGCATGACAATTCTAACAATAATTTGTTCAATCAACATTTTATATTTCAATATAATATATTGAAATATAAAATACGTGAATACGTGGGACACTATGGCAAAATTCTAAATTCGGAATAATAATGTAGTTCAAATTGGATTATCAATTTTGAATAATTTATATACATTTAGGATGTCGCGTGCGAATAATATCTCAACCAATGTACTGGTAGGGTAATATTGATCGTAAAATCAAGGAATAAAATATTTCTCTGTGCTTGTGTATATATTCGATAACTATGGTACGGAATCCGTTGTTGCAGCCGTGTCATCTCTCTCCTTCTTACCAGCTTCACTGCATTATTGATGATTGCTATTTCAAAACGGCCACCCGTTTTCGTTCCTCAACTGTTCTGATCTCATCGAATACTGAAGCGAGATAAATGATAACTGTATGTGTGCAAGCGAATGGATTAAGAATTTATAAGTTGATCAATATCATCTGTTGATGAGACATTATGGATGAAGATGAAAATTTACCGGCAATATATGTTTGTATTTTTCTGTGGATAATTATATAATTTTTATATAGGTAAAGTGTAGGTGCTGTTGGTGCACTTGCAGTATTCATTCAATATAGAGCATAATTAGTCGACGTTTCTTATGAATTATTTAACGATTATGGTATATTTGAATTGATATGGCACTCAACTCGAAATCTCCTTGACAGAATCTCCGATATATCTGTTACAGCTATACATAGTGTCGATTAAGTAAAATATTAAATTTTACCTACACAAGGATGAAAATTTTCATCTAAATTGCGGATTTTAGAGATCTTTTCTATGTACTATGTCGTATCCATCTTTTCACGTATTTGTTTATAATTTCTTTACACATATATATGAATTATTGTTGATGTATTACGCTAAATGAAATTAAGAGGTCATCTACATTGGAGAAAATACCTACCACAGTGTCTATAATATTTATCGAATAAAGATGACAACGATGATAACGATGATGCTGATGTTGATGATGATGATAATATGATCGATACAGTTGGGAATGTATAGGAGAGAAGGAAAATAAATAAATAAGATGGAGAAGAATAAGGCGTTGGCGCCCGTGCTACCCGCCTCATTGTCGGAGGTAATTCGACGTCGACGTCGACGTCGGGCGGGGAATTACACATCACCACACTAAGGCAGGGGGCGATGAGGAGGGTATGGGGGCACTGTGTGGGGAAAGTGTATCGGTGATATTTTGGTTTTGGCTCGGCACGGGCAGCGCGCTTCTGGGAGTGAAGTTCTAAAAACAGCGGAGGTAAGTCCTACCAGCGGCGGGCAGCTGCTCTGCTCTCGCTGCTTGTGCTTGCACATACGACTCTTTACTCTATCAAACTCGATCCAAACTTTTGCGCGAGATGCTTGTTTGTTAGCGCTATTACAATTATTGTCATTCATCACAAATCTATTATCGTTATCATTTTTATTTTATAAAGAACTACTATTCTTATTTGTATTTGTGATATTACATATTTTTCGTAACATATTAACATTCCACTAGATTATTCTTTAAGTATAAAAAATTGATTGTATTGAATATTAATATATTTTTAAATCTACTTCACGAGTGTGATGAACCACTGCAAAATACTATGACGTTCTGTTGTCCCGACACCATCGACTCACTCTCGCACAGTCTGGCTTCTCTCTGCATTGCTAACTCTGATGCTGCTGCCCCTCAGTTGCTTCCCCGATTCATTTCTTCACCGCCGAAAATTATTTTTGGTATCTTTTCCTCGGTTTGTTAATGCTCACTGATACGCAACTGCGACATGAACAGTACACGGCAACAGGAGGAGAAACAGAGGGAGAAAGGAGGCGTAAGAGATCAAGTGAAAGACAGAGAGAGATATCACTACGCTAAAACTGTAAACCCCCCATTTCGTCATTAAACTCTAACTCAACTCGGTTTGTGTTCTATACCCCTTTGGTCCTCTCTCTATTTGATTTTTTTCCTTTTTTTTTTTTCATTCTCTTACTCTACACTTCTTTTCTCTCCTACACAGAACATCTTCTGTTTTAATCGTGAAATGGCACTTCAGTGCGTTCGCCGCGAGCCATCGACGCGCTTCAATATCATACGCTTAAATGCATTTGAACTTGATATCGCAGGTGTAGAAATTGATTATAAGACACTTGGACAATATAGTTTTTATGATTGTCATATCCTACCCTTTCTTCTCTTTCTTCTGTTCACGTTCATTCTGTCTCACTTGTCCTATTGTTCTATCGTTATTTCGTGACACTCAGTATATACAATTTTTTCGTGCGTTTATAATTCTTAAACGAATTATACAACGAAAAAAACCATAATACCATGGCTTCACTTTTCCATGATAAAATCAAGTACAAGTTCAATCATCGAATGTAAGTTTAGTTTCACGATTTTATCATTTCACATAAACTCCATCCAAAATTATTTTATTTAGCTGGAAAAAATGATTATCAATTCCACTTTTTTTTTGCTCATATATTTGAGTACATTTTACATTAAACACTTCATCAATTGTATCTTATTGCATAGTGCATTATATCGTTTTTTATATTGCAGTCAATTTCATCATCACCTGACAAATTCACCGTGATCCATTCTCTAATGATAATGGTATGGCCACAGTCACGTGTCCTTTATACCCTCTCGCGTCAGCATTTGGTCGCGTCATTTTGCGTCTGCTATTGATTTCGATATCAAATGAAATTGAATAAAGCATGGATTTTCTATTATTTTTTTTTTACATTCTTTTATATAAGTATATAATTGTTCATTTTCTCGTTGATTGAGTAGCCTTTGTCTTACTGAATTTGTGTCAAAGTTTCGTAACAATTAATATTTTCACTGTTTCGATTAGCAGTCAATAGATTCAATACAATTTTGTGTTGTCGTACCCAAAATATGATTGTTGGATGATATGATTGAATTTGTTGAAGTAAAATATTGAGAATGAGAGTGACGATCGTTTATCAGAAGAATAAGTGATCATAATCATTGTCATTCTGATACTGGATATGTGGAGTTATTATTGGTAGAAAATTATCGAGTGAGCATTTAGTGTGAATGTCTCATTGCAGTTATTTCATTCGCATTTAAATGTTTTTGTGTGTTATTGTCGATTTTGTTTTTTTTTCTGTGTCGACTGGCACATTTTGTCTTTTGACATATTGGGGTAACACAATTTTATTCGACATTTTTTATCACTATTCATTTGATATTGTTTTTTTCTTGGAGAATTTTCATTGATATATTCTATGTAATGATTTCATCTTGAAAGCTCACAACGTGTCATATTATGATTGTGTTTTGCGATCTCTTGCCAAGTGCGCAAAAGTGCATATTTTTCAACTTAGTCATGACCGCCTCCTCTCTCTTGCGAAGCACTGTGCACCAACGTTGCTCCGCCCAGTTCATACAACAATTGCAATCCCACCCTAATGCTATTCAATTTTAATAATTGCCCAATGGATATTTTTCTTCATCATGAAACAACATTTTTGGACAATATTTCACTGTTGTTCTTACAATTAATTTCAATGGAAACATTTGTTATTATCATTGCTTCATAATTTTTTATTAATTTGTAAGAAAAATTACATGTCTCGTTGTTCTTTATCACATTTGGTGTTGTCGGAGTTGGTGGCGCGCAGAGTGAACGGATATCCGGCGGCGTAACACAAGCCTGGCACCCTCTTTCACTATTTACATGGAGGAGGCGCGCATTAGTCCATCAAGAAAAAGTGAAGGCAGAGATGTTGAGGAGAAGTTTTTTTTTGTTGCTGTATGTCATCAAGACGTAAAAGACGATTGGTCGCCACCTGGTATTTTTGTTAGGTCAAGATAAACGTCGTTTCTTCCATCATTGAATATACACCCACAAACTTATTGGGTGTAGATGCATAAGTATCATACTCTTTCTTCCAATTCATTTTCACAAACTCCATTTTTTCAATCACATGTTTGACATTTTACCACAGATGTTTAAAGTTTATGGTGAATGAGACTTTTATAGTTGATGATAATAAGGTCATTGTACCATTCTTCGATTTTGTTTTTTTTTTCTTTCAGGTAATAGTTCACACATTATTTATAATGACTCAGTGATGGTTCAAATCCAATTGATATATCAATATCAAATTGCTTTTAGATACAATATATGATGTATATAATAATACATTATCCCCTTTGGTAAATCCATGAATTTGTAGTAGGTGTCGATCAATCTTTGTGCAAATAAATTATTCAGTGTGGTTGATGGCACACAAGTCTACTCGTCAAATCGATATATCGAGCAGCAAGATCCTGGCATTTCGTCGTGTGGATGCTGGCATCAATTTTCCTCTCTATCTCTGGCTGTCTCTGTGTCACGTTACGAGGATTCTATTCCCATCTCCCTAGATGCGTCCTCACGTCCATCATTCTTCTCTACTAACCAATAGTTGAACGTATATGGATATGAGGGAATGGGTTAAATCTATTTTCAAATGGTTTTGATCGACTGGGTCATGCGGTTAACGTGAATTATTCGATAATGAAAATGGACTCTGTGCGATTTTTATTAAATATTTACACCTCGTGATGGATGAGAAATTTTACAATTTAGATTGAGATTGACGACAAATTTCAAACTTTTTCATATTCATCTATGGAAAATTATTATGAATGTTTAAATTCATTGATTATATTCAATTATTTTATCAACACATCTTCATGTTTATTATTTACTTGTGTCCAATTTAATATGCCACATGTTGTTTGAAATGGCTCGAGATTAGTCAATTGATTGGTTACATTTGGCGTTTTGAAGAAATCAAAGTTGTTGGGATTAAAAGTACAGTCAAAGATTTTTGTGAAAATTACTTTGATTGAGAATTTATATATATAGAAATGCGCAATTTTATTTGTTGCATTCTTGCAATTGAGGATTAAATTGTAGACAAAGAAAAAATAGGATTTTTTATATCGTATGTTGTATTGATCATTTTTTCATTACATAGGGAATTAAAAGCTCATTCGTAAATTTATCTATTGAGTTAATTCATATCGTATTTAACGAGACATAATTGTGATGTACATGAACTATCGACCATCCCAAATTATTAATTCAAGTATTCAAACAATTTTTTGAGAAACCTAATTGAAAAATTGAAATGCCTTTGTTTGAGAATTGGAAAATGATTAAAAAATTGTTTGAAATGAAGTCAAGTTACGAAATATTGCTTATCACAAAGATATGCTGTGTTGTCATCATCATCAACGTCACTGAGTAAATCTAATGAAAATATGAGGGGGAAAAGTATAGAAAATCAATCACAATTGTCCTAGAACTAGAGGTTTTTTTTCTCTTTTGTTGTTTTTTTGTATGTTCTTGCTAATACAAAAAAACAACTATGTGTATAGCGTGTTTTAATTCCATGGCGTTAAACAGAAACCAAAATTCAACAATATTTTCAACATATAGATATTCTTGCTGGCCAGGAGGGAAAATGTGAAGGTGGAGTAAAAGAGAGAAAAATATAGCGAAATACATTGAGGGAGAATGGTTGCAAGAGAGAGAAAAATGATACGTATCGTCTTGTCGCACACACGCGGGGCCACAAACCGTGGCAACGTTTCTGATTGGTCGACGTTCTACTGACGTAAGTGGCATTATCGACCAATAGAAACGCGCGCCCTCAGTGAGCTTACGTTGCGTCGACTGTCGAGCGTGTTCCGGTATGTAATGTGTCGAAAACGCAGAGAAGAAAGAGAAATAGGAGAAGAGTGAGCGAGTCATCGCGACTGGTACATCACGGCCGGTTGCGGACTTGGTTCTCCTCTTGCTTAGCCTTACTACACATTACACGCGCTATTTCGCTCCTCCTCTCTTTTACATCAATTTATTTATTTTTTGAAATTTCATACGATAGTTCCATCAACGACAATGTTGAAGGAAATATATAGAAACATATTTCATTGCAATCAAATACATTAACTGAACTTATTCTGTGGTTTGTGTTCAATTTCGTCGGCTAACTTTTGGATAATTCAAATCATACGCGGGTTCAATTTTCCTTTTCGAATAACGCGCTTCATCTGACAACTACTCGTTATCTTGACACTTCGAATTCACCGTCGGATACTGTTGGCAATCAACACAACACTATATTGAGTCCGGTAAACGCACACGTGTCTTTAGTGCTTGTGAACGTATTAATTTGTGTTTACAATTCAGCGTCGCATATTCACAAAATTGTGAAAGAAAAGTGTAAAAGTGAAACAGCACAGAGTTACGAATTAATTTTTTCTGTTTTTTTTCTTGCCTCTATTTATTCAACGCTCATATCTCATTCTCAATATTTCTTATTATAAAACAAATAAGTTGATGTGTAAATATTATTTACACGAGAATCAATTGTGTTTGGATAGATAAATTTTTTCAATATATCAACATTTTAAACATAATATTATAGGGTGAAGATATACGTTCTGATGAAAAAATTTTAACTTCTGTGTGTTTATGGACTTAAGTGAGAAAACATTTTCGTACAATTAATCCGACGTGGAATATTGATATTGTGCAATTCTGATAATAATAACGGGCTGTTGGAAAATGGATTTTCAATGATTAATTGTTCATCATATTGTAAAAAAGTATGAACGAGTGATTAGAGAGTGATGTTATCCTACAAGAACAGAACTGTATTAACATGAAACTTATCAAGTGCCTCGTATTAATCTAATACTGATTAACCAATTATCTTCATTTTCTACCATCAACAATTATCGTTGAATCGAAAATTATACGCATGCGAACAAAAGTGTATCAAGTTTGGACTTGGTGAGTCAAATATATTTGTATCACTTCATTACAATTCCTTTCTCTTACAATGACATCAATAATTCTCCTTCAATTATTTGCCAAATAATTTTAACTATATTTATATGTTTGATTCTTCATCTACAGCCGTGTGATTGTGATACGATAAAAACCGTAATAAAATTCCATCAAATCACATGAATTCAAATATACTATCAATACATGCAATTGGGTTTGATAAAATTGCGTATGGGATTCGAAAATTCTCATCAATTCTCATACACTGCAACCAATTTGAGAATAAAAGCTTCGGACAATTGTGATTGTATGAGCTTGGAATTGTTGTATCAATTCCACTCGTATTTTTTTATATCGTTCTGTATGCTATTTAATAATTAGTGTGCTTATATTTTATAAACAAAAATAAATGTAAATATTCGGAGAGCATTGATCTCTATCAGATATGTTAACTTTTATATAACAGATTGAACTCGATTGTGTCTATGCAACAGAATTTGACCAGTTCACTCATTGCATTTGTCGCAATATCTAAAAATTTCACTTTTTCATTTATTTCAATTTTATTAAAGTACTGTGAAAATGTTTCGCTTGGTATTGAGAAGCTTTCATCCAATATTGGTGACACGACATTCAATTCGAGTTCTCACCATTCGACCTTCGAAGTAATTTAAAGATTTTGGGCCGCTTGCACGTTTATGTTATTATACCAAACAGATCGATGTATGTCGTATACATGATGCTTGCATGCGATCGCGAGTTGGCACTACCGGAAGAAGAAGGCCAACGTAGCATACTGGATTTATCAAGGGGTAGTTATACGTAGGACAAAGCTGCGCACGATTCAGTCAGTGGGTAGAAGAGGGCTCATAAATGAAAAGGGCTATTATATTTGGGTCACTCTGCTGTACGATCGAACTCAAAATCACAAACACCCATCTCATGGTCCATACAACTATTGGATAATTATTCCATTTGTTTAATTGTAAAAGTAACCACACGATTATTTCACAGACTATCAACCATCAATATTGAATTTAATTGTTTGTTTATTTGTATCAATATGATAAATTTATCTAACCATTGACAAACATAGATATGTGAGATATAACCAATGTGCTGTGTATCGACTAGCATTTAATTTTTTTCTCGCATAATAGAGAGGGAGAAATTTAATTGTATCGTGGAATAAAAAAAATACTCTTCCACCTGTTTTTCTTCCTTTGTCGTATTTCTCCCTTCTCTCTTTTCACCGGGTGAATGATCAGTCTATTCGCAATTTAAGCGTTCCACGTCTGTATAGTTGATGACATATACAATACGTAACATACAACAAACGTTGGTCAGTTGGATCGATTGCCCCGTATGGGCTATATGCACATATGCGGTACAGTAATAATAAAGCATAAAACGTTATATATACCTATACTCGCGTATAGATATCGGGGGAGAGGAGAGGAGGATAAAAGAATGGTGAAGAAAAAAAAAGGGGAAAAAAAAGTAACAAAATTGTTAGGAGTGTAGCTACATACAGTGAAGACTATTTCTGAATTTAAACAATCAGGAAGATAGCTATATTAATCATTCGCTGTGAATATTTCAGTGACTTGCCATATATAGTTTGCTATGAACAATTTGGCAGCTGCATTTGTATATAAAATTCTAGAGTACGTTCAGTATGCGTGAAATATATATTTTCTTCTCTTGATTATAATCGTGTTGACTATGGTAAATTGATAAATGTTCATGTACGATTATTATCCTGGTCAGTTGACAGGCGAGAACAATGTGATTAAATAATTATTACCACAAACTTGGGCTTAACGCGGTAGAAGAATGATACGATGTACACAGAGCAGATCAAAGTTTGCTTTATTTGTTTTACTTTAATTTCTTTTGGTTTATATTTTCAATATTAAATGAAGGAATTTGTCTGTACAATCGAATTTTTGAATTGGGGTAAACAATTGAGAGGATTGGAATTGATGTAATTCAGAAAAAAAAGAAAAAAATTGTCTATGGAGAACAGAAACATAGCGCGCGGCAATGTGTTGTGGTGAAACGTCGATAAGACGCGCACATGACGCGCGTGCGAATGAGATAGACGTATATAGAGTGAGCGTCATACGTATGTAGACTGAGAGAAAGAAAAAGGAGAGAATGAGGAGAGAGTCCAGCCACCCATGTCTGAATTAAAAGTCGATACGCTCAGTTTTCATATGTTCACGTCATTCCAACGTATATATATACATATATATATATATTTACTAAGGTATATATTGTTATAAATCGTCCACATCTCCAAATTATTTTTTGTCGTCAAGTGTGAGATATTGACACTCATTTTTTTCACAATGTGATCCATGTCTATAATGAAATATGTCGAGATATTTTCCAACACATTTATGTCTAAGCTTGGAAAAATTTTCTACACTTTGATATATATATATATATATATATATTTTTTTTTTATTCTCAAATGACCTAAAAAACAATTTCATGAACATAAAAAATGTCTGATACACAATAACGCGTTTCGATATTGATGTTTTGAACTGTTAGATGTTTAAACGGCTTTTTAATTACATTCCAAAGACTGTCTTTTGATTCGTTCATTTTTAAATTAGCCCATACCAACGTTCTGATACGATAATACGGATATGGGCAAGAGCAGAATAAAAAAAACCAAAAAGTAGAGAAAAAAAAATGATGGGGACCGGAGAGAAGGATTATCACCGGCAAGAGTGTGCGGGTAATACGTTCACGTGGTGTTTATTATCAGTCTGACTAACACACGACACGACGGAGACAGATAATTCATTCTCCTCGGGGTTATGCGTGCTTGGAATTTTACAAGTGGCGAGCGATTCCGTTGACCATACGGCAGCGTACGACACTCAACTCGTGCGAGTATTCACCTCATTCATAACAATATATATACATGTGTATATTGACGATACGCAAATTTCAATGACTTTGTTACAATTTTCACTAATAATTCAATCATTCAATTTGAATACAAGATATTCCGTTGAAACAAATGAAATATGTTTTGTTTATTCTTTTTCATTAATATTTGTCTTGCATTTATTCATCTGTTGTAGTGTGTTTAACATTCCATTCGGCGATTTAAATTCACATCGAATATTCCTGGAATCTGTTCAACAATGGGTCGGAAAAAAATACAAATATCACGCATCACGGACGAGCGTAATCGTCAGGTATGCCCAAAATTTTATTTTCAAATATATTAATTTAACCTCACTATATATTTCAATCAGAAGTCTGAAGTTGTTTGATAAATCATGAATATTTTGATGTTACAGGTGACATTTAACAAGCGTAAATTCGGTGTAATGAAAAAAGCGTACGAACTGTCAGTACTTTGTGACTGTGAAATTGCTCTAATAATTTTTAGTTCGAGCAATAAATTATATCAATATGCCAGCACGGATATGGACAAAGTACTTCTCAAGTACACGGAATACAACGAACCTCATGAATCGCTTACAAACAAGAATATTATTGAGGTGAGTCAAATTATTTATTGAATCCTAGTTTTTATATTGAAAATTTATTTATTTACACAAATACATCATCATGTAAGAGAGATTTAGAATGAATTAGAGAGAAAGACTATGGGAATGGGAGGGAACAATATAATTGAAAATTAGGGAGCCTAATAGAATAAAGAAAGAATGAGTTAGCAATGATAGAACGTTAACGATCCGGTAACTATTATTCGCGGATTCTCTCGATATTCAATGACAGATACGCTCTGCTGTTAAGTCTGTACATTTAATTGCACGCAAAGTGAAGGTTGAGTGCCCTCGGGCGGTGTGGTCATGTGAACCTGTCTGCTGACACTTGCAGGCGCTCAATAAGAAGGAGCATAAAGGCGCCATGTCCCCTGAGAGTCCGGAACCCGATGCCAGCGAATATAATCTCACTCCACGTACGGAAGCCAAGTATACGAAGATCGACGAGGAGTTCCAGATGATGATGCAGAGAAATCAACACAATGGCACCAGGGTGAGTGCGAATTTACCATTTTGATATAATGAATCATAATCACTTTATATTTTGACAACAATTCGATGATGAATGAGAATGAAAGTGTGATAATTTATTAATTTAATCGGACAGAGTATTGGACAATCGAATTACACATTACCAGTATCAGTGCCAGTCAACACCTATGGAGAATCATTACTGGGATCTAGTCCACAAATGGCCCACACCAGTATCTCGCCACGACCGTCATCTTCTGAAACTGATTCAGGTGAATTTCCCAATATTTTATTATTGATGTATAATTATTGAATCTGAATTAACCTGGAATATATATACGTTCGATAAATCATGTTTAGAAAACGAAAAACGAAACTATTCTTTCAGTTTATCCACCCGGTGGGATGTTGGAGATGAGCAATGGGTATCCGCCATCAGCGTCACCTCTTGGCGGCTCGCCGAGTCCCGGAACATCGCCAGCACTTGGTGTTGTTGGAAATAAGGGTGGAAATCCGTCCCGCCATTCACCACAACCTCCACCGCCACCTCATCCACATAGAGCTAATTTACGAGTTGTCATACCAACGCCACTTACACAATCACTCTCTGAAGATACCAATTACGATGTGAGTAATACCATATTATTCATGGGTTATATTTATGAGAAATTGAAATATATTCATTACTTACTGTTTGCATTCGAATACAACATAGAAAATAAGATGGAAGTTGGCGTTGTAGGATAGGTGAAAGGATGACGATGATAGTAACTAAAATGATTTTGTTGATGCAGAGTGGACACGCGCAAAGTGCATTGAATACACCAGTTGTAGCGCTACAAACTCCGTCTGTCGCAGCCGGTTATACAAGTTTTGGATCAACTGATTATTCGTCGGATCTCGGCGGTCTTACATGGTCCCATCAGAGGTACGTTGATGACTTATCAATGTATTCAGCCGCTACCATGTCCAGCATCAGGTAAATTTGTGTTCATCTATATATATATATATATATCTACCATATAAAATTCTCATAATAAAAGTTCTGAATTCATATACATCATCATTAAATATTCATTGAAATTATTTTCTACTGATATTTTGTTCCTTTTTAAATACAAAATATTAATGACTTTTTCTTTAACTTGATTTTAATAGCCTTCCGCACTTAGCAGTTTCCAGTAGTACACCACCTCCATCTACCTCGCCGTTACCCGTGAAAATTAAGAGTGAACCGATTAGTCCACCGAGAGATCATCACAGTGGGAATAGCAGTGGCGGGGTGAATGGTGGACCAAGTGGAGCTAGTAATCTTCATCATACGAATCTTAATATTGGTACACCTTCTAGTACCGGGACAGGACCTCCATCACATCATATTTCTCATGGAGGCCCACAAACGTTAAATCTTGTGTCAAATCGGCCGACTAGTAATCCACCATCATCGCATTCTGGAAGCATAACACCCACAAATTTACCATCGCCTGGTGGTACGGGTGGTCCTGGAGAAATGAGGACAAGTCACGGTGGCAATAGCGGGGGAAGTAATTCAGATTATGAAAATGGACCTATGATAAAACGTTCGAGAATTACAGAAGGATGGGCCACCTAATGCTGGCCAAATTTGCGACCTTGTTGGTCCTATTGTTCTTCGTCATACAACGGCCAATAAGGGCACATAGAATTATGAGTGTTCGTTGGTGCCACTTTGCTTTGCAAGCAAACATGTTTGACTCGTTCACTTTTTTTTCGTTGTTTCTTAATCCGCCTTCGCTCGTCGTTGTCAAGATAGACTAATTGTCACCAAGTAACAAACGTCTCTGAAAGAACATACAATGAACCGACTTGTGTGTCACAATGTATTTATCATGGATTTTCTACAATATAGGGGTGAACTGCAATATCCCAACGTGTGAAAGCACCTGTTAATGCGCCTTGAAGACGTAAATGCAGGGCCAAATGGGTAAAAGAAAAATGTTTTGCAGAATTTGTTTTGCAAAAACTTTGATAAGTAATATCATCATGATGATGGTTGCAGTGCCATAATAATGTTGAATTCAACATATATATGTTGGATTATAATATATATATATATATATATATTTATATATATATCATATAATATGATGAAATGTTTTGTTTGTATATATGTCAACAAAATTTGTAATCCCCCCTCCCCCCCCTCGTGTTGATTAACGTCCGCCGTTACATTGCACTCACGGGGCAGAAATATTATGAATGTGTGTTGTTTTAATTAGCTGTACGTATTTTTGTCAGATTGTATTGAAAATGTGTTATTGTTATTACTGTCATGATACTGGTAAGCTGTAGAAAAGGAGAGGAATATTTGTGAAAATCGAGCTTATAAACAGATCTAACTGTTATCTACGACGACCAAAATTTATTGTCAATGATGCAGTAGTTCATTCAGCAGCATAATCCGTTAATATTAACTTCGCCTCACCGATCATGCTTTCGCGTGATCTAAATGAAATTTTTATCCATCATGTTTTAAGACTATCTTATAATTGGGTTTATTTATCTCCATGATTTATCGTTCTAGTCAAGCTAGTTATCAGTACTAAAAATTAACGAAGGAGAGAATTAGTTTTTAACAACGAGCATCCAAATTATTGATTGAAATTTCGACCTCAATCGAGAAGCAGCATCCGGTCATGCTGCTGACAAAATTTCACGGCTCTGAATGAACATATTCATCTATATCTATAGGAAATTAAGAAACACATCATAAATGAATAAAAAATATTGAACGGAGTCAAGAAAAATTTACGGACATGAACGGAAGTGAAAATGGGGAAATTAGACATGTGGAGCAACAGAACAACATGCATACATACGTGCATTCCTCTATCTCCTTTTTTTTTATGGGTTTTCTGCCTTTATATACTCGATTTGTTTATTTTCATGAGAGATTTTCGTTGACGGGCTATGTTTGCTGGGATGAAGATCATGAATGGATGGGTGCTGTAATGAGAAGAACATCACGTACACAATTTGAATTAATATATTAAACTATGTAAAGATTCAATAATAGTAAGGAATATAAAACTCACGTTCATACGGTGTTGATCAGTTTATACTATTGGTGCGACTAAAAATAGGAAGAAATAGTTTGACTATAGAATTTGAGCATTCGTGCTCATGAATTCAAATACATAAGAATGATGAATGCATGTATGAATGTATATACGTATGTCTCCATGCATGTGTCTGTTTATCTGTCTATCTATATCTCTATGTACATATATACTCATACATACGGTATAAAAATGGATGGTTACATTTTCCAAGAGTATTTTGCACATTTGATATGACGGGAGAAGTGAATCGAAATATTTAAAACATTCAGCCCTCTTAGCCTAAATGAGAAGTCAAAATTGGAAATAATAATATTAATAATGAAAACAAGAAGAATATTGACACAACGAGCCTCTATACAGGTTTATATTTTGATTTGAAGATAAAGTTGAAATCAGATCTTGGATGATGAATTCGTAAATACCCACAATATAATGCTCGCACTGAACTGCCGATTCAGATCACACGTTTGAAAATATAATGAAAAATCTATTTGTTTAGCAGGGGTAACGTATTTGTTTCTGAAACTGTTAGAAGCCCACATTACGTATTCTAATGAGAATCAGTGTTGAAAGTTATATTTGGTGATTAATTGTAATTAATATATTGTAAATGGAGTACACAGGTATTGGAAAAAATAGTGCCTGGCACCGTTCGTGGCCCTCCTTTTATAATTCATCCGAATGATGAAAAACGGATGATATGAAAATTGGAAAAAAATTACAACCTTAAAAGTACCTTGCGATTTCTTGTTCATCATTGATACGGCATCTCTGATCGCTGTAAATGATTTATAGATAAAACCTATGAATAACCATATATGAATTGGATAGAAAGTGATGGGGTGATAAAAATATATTTAAACAGTCATTGATTTATTGTGACTTTTTAAGATGATCACAAAGTGCAATCTTTTAGGCAACACTTTTTTATCAGTCTAAAAAATATAAAAAAATTGTTATTTTTCATAAGGAAGAAATGAAGTTTGATATATTGAGAAAATATACATATGCATATAGATGTCTCCTCTAGTTATTTAAAATTTCCTAAAAATGAAGAGGACCGGAAAGAACAATATTATTAATAAATATAAGAATAATAACAATAATAATAATAAAGCGAAAATATGAATGGAGATCACCAAATTCGATTGATATTTTTCCAATGTAGCTAAGAATAATTGTAAATTTTTTTTTAGTATGAATCAACTCACTGTTGGGCCCGTATAGAGCAGTACATAGAGATTTTTCTTTCATTTCAATTGATTAACTACAAAAAAAAAATAAAATCTTGTACCTGTGTACATACTCTCCAACTATCTACAATTGACTATCAGAGATGTAAAGTTAAAGAATTCCTCATCATACATAATTGCTGTTTAGATTCATTTGAAATTGGAAAATTCAATCATTTCATATTATAAAGAGAATTCTATATTTCGAAGTAGAGATAAGAATTTACGAGGAGTTTCTAGTAGGTTGTACGCGAAGTTATTTGTGAATTTCATCAAATGATGTGAGTAAAATGGACCACCTCCAACAGCTTTATAAATTTATGACTATTCGAAAAAAAGTAACAAAATAGTGATAAAAACATATGTTAAAGGAGAAACAACAATGTTCCTTTTCAAATAGTCACCGTAAAATTAAGATGATACATCGTTAATAATTATTCAATGAAGCTCTATTGCAGAGCTTTATATTATACTATAAAGAAGAGTGGTCGATAAAAGTTATTGAATTATTGCACAGCACAATTATGCATTCTTTGTAAACAGAGTTTAGTGATTTAAAGAATGTAATGGATAAGAGGAAAAAACGATTTATGTAAATGTACCATCCACCACTGTTGTCACAGCTGCGATAAGTTATTAAGTTTAAATTCAGATTTACTAACTGGACATATCTATGACGCCAAGTATCAATATGTTCCACTACTATACAGCAAACGAATAAACTAGAAAAAAAACATATGAATATAAAACAATTATCACCGCTCCAATTATTAACTGTTATAGAGTAAAATTCTGGAAGCTATCACCATGTGGGCCATATTCTTGTCGTAAATTGAATTTTTGCAGAAAAAAATTTTATCGAACGGCGTACGGGCTGAAAATGAACCTTCAGCTAAATTGACAAATTTCATGTGTAATAAAATTTATATATCTCAGAGAAGGAATAATGATGACAAATTTATATCATCCGATATGTATAGAGGATATAATTATGACGGTATTGTAATGATGAAAAATATATTTGTATAAATAGAAAATATGAATGAATCGTTGGAGAATACGTAAAAAGTATATGGGGAACAGCGCATTGCTATGGGCATTTTTTCTTCAGTTATTTCGCTCTCTCTGAGCGCCCTACAATTTTTCCACTCTCTCAAGTACTTCATGTTCAATGTGGATTTATATTCAATTTAATTCAAATACATTCACACTACCACAATACATTATTACACTGAAATACGTGATATAAATTATTGTTATCAGGATGTATCTGTGAATGAAGATGGAAAAAACAGGAGAAAAATAATATAAATAGAGTTGAGAGTTTACATTAATGTAATAGCGCAGGTGAATAATGAGATTCAGCAGATAAATGATGAGAGATTATGAAAATGGGGGGAAGGGTGGGTGTAATTCATATGGTGCCATTGTAACCGTCTAGCTAATGAAATATCACTTATGTGTTAAGTAGAATGTTATGTGCGAAGAAAGTATAATTGAATGTATTGTCGTAGTGTTGAATACAAAGACTTGGTTTATGTTTGTAATAATTGTTATGATATTTGTCAGCATTAGGTGACCGAAAAATGATGCCGATAATGATGTTTATAGTAATAAGTGTGACATGACAACGTTGGGTGAGGTTCAGCGATATATATATATTTATATATATATTTATATATATACATATACATATTCATATATAGTTTGTCATTCACAAATGTTATCAAATATTATGCACATCCAATGCCACGTAACACAATCGAATGTATATTTACTATCATAGTTTTTAATTGATTTTTAGGAAATACTATGCGTTTTTAATACTTAGACGATGAGCAAAATAATAGGAAAATAATGTTCAAATACGATTATACAGAATCAATCTGAAGAAAAAATCCATACTTATGAGAGGACTCTTATATACGATTATCACACTTACTTCTTTTTTTTTTTTTTGGTGCTCTTTATGTACTTTCTCTCTACATCCCTATGCTTGATGTGTTATACGGTTTGGAACAATGATTGATTCAAATTGGTATAAGTATTATCAGTCAATTATTTGTCTATTATATCGATCGGCAATTATAATTAATAACGAACTTGGTAATGAATTATTGTCATTTCATAAAGCTCTATATGCAATACAAAGAGCGTACCTACCCGAACACGATCGATTTGAACACGCAAAAATCTACATTGTAGTAGTTGTTGAAATAGTGGTGGTAATATTAGTAGTGGTAGTACTACTATTACTATTGCTACCGCTATCACTACTATCACTACTGCTGCTACTACTACTATAACTAATATAAGAAATACTACTACAGCCACTATTACTACAATTTAGTCCACATTTCAGTACACTCTACTTGATTTTCATACTTGGTAAAACTTAATTTCTATTGAAAATCACCGAAATACGCAAATATATCTATAATATGCAGTAATGATCATTGAATGTGTGAGAAAATTAACGTACTTACATTTTTAAATATCTTTTATGTAAAAAAAATTGGTCCTTCATAGTAGCATAATTCTTTTATTTCTCATGTTCTTATTTAGTTTTTCCATTGCTCTTATTCGTGGAAAAATATGGATTGAAATGTATGAAAGAATCCATTTCCCATCGGTAGAAATGCCTTAATATCACGTGCCTCAAATAATTGTTAAAAAGTTCACTGACTCTTATACAAATATGATACAGACATCCGCTTGACTCCTATGATTCTATCTGGTGTGTAACGTTATATATACATATATACATATATGTTTATATACACGGAAAACTAGCAAGAAAAAGATAAATAGAAATTGTCCTCTGTACCACACTTGTAAATACATTCTGAAGAATTACCTATCAATCATTTTCGTTCGGCATATTCAATTTTTTGTTTTGTCGCAACACACACTTCTTCCTATTCTATCATATTTGCATCCTCTATTTTGTTTTCCGTCTCATGTGCCACACGATCATAACTGAGAAGTTTCTGTGATAAAAAAATAAAGCTTCAACAAAATAATGTCGAAGGTGCTCGTTGTATTGTCCAATTCGTTTAATTATCACACACATTTTTTGTAGCATACAGTGTAACTATGTAGTGCACTAGCATCGTAGCTCTCAGAGGATTGACACAAAGCATGTAAAATAGTTATGTTAGTCGTTCATTCAGATGAATTTTTATCGTGAAAAAATTTGGACAATCAATTTTGGCGTTTGAATTATCAATATATATATGAAATAATTTCATCTAATGGACTAGAAGAGGCATCCCAAATCCAAGATGACATATGCATATGTTATTCTATTTCATGCATGTACAAATATGGTTTTCAGACTGATTTTGTTGTCACATATTTTACCATTTGTGTGGCAAATAGTTTTTCGATATGTATGAAATTCACTTCATTCCATCCTGCTTCCCAAACATATTTAATTGGAACAAATATCATGATTTTCATTTTATAAATATTAATGATGAACGGGGTGGGTTTTCAATTTTTTTTGTTCATAAAATAATTTATGAAATTGAATGGGTTTTCAGACCATATTTGTGGCTGGTTAGAGTAAAATAATAAAGTTTTCGCACATTGTAAAGTGGTTCAATACTTCAGTATACAAATTAATACTTGATATCTCACAGCATTGTCGATATTTTCTCCTGTTAGAAATAATATTGCAATTATGTTGAATGTACAAGGTGTAACAGTAGATGAAATATACGGAAAGGTAGGTGAATATTGATTGTATTTCCATATTTTCCATTCAATAAGAACAATTATTAATTCAAAAACACGAGACATTGTTTCTTCATTATAGATATGAGAAATTGTTTATAATAAACGCTGAATCATTAGTTTCCATGTCAAAAGCGCTTCGTCTTGCTGTCATTATTTTTCTCTTCCCAACAGGATCTTTCATAATCGTAATGATACGTCAATTTTTCGATTGAACAATGTATCATACGGAATTAGTTGGATATCATATTTTTACGTTTCTCTCTTTGCCTCTCCATCCCAATCTCCCCGAAGATGATTTTTACTGCTGACATATTTCTAGCTTACATAATGGAACAAAGCTCTTGTCCTCGTGGGTCACCCTGGAACAAATGAATTTCATTTATCAACTATCAATAGAATTTACATCATATATAGCACTGATGCCCATTAGTTGAAGAACCGTCCCCGATGGCTTATCACGCAAACAGTATTCGTTTTTCATTTCATTCGTTTATACATTTTTATGTCTCATTAGTGGCATAGATGCAAGCAGTTTGAAATCATGATTAGAGATTTCAGATTAATTCCAGTCCACATGTATAGATTGCTATCGAACTCCAGCTGAACATAATTAATGCATACAATCTGACTTCTTTTCAATTTTAGTCAAGCGTAGAGAGAAATTTACAGTGTTCAGATAATGAAATAAACACAGAAAGAAAATATTGGTGTCCCATTGTCTTCATCATTATTTTTCGCCGAATTTTTGTATTAATAGTGAAACGAATAAATGAACATCGAATAAATAACTTACATGGACTGCGCATCTCAGAGCCATGCTCCTCCTCATTATTAGAAGAAATGTCTTTGCTACGGGAAAGAAGTAAATTTTGGTATAGTACCCCACGCGGTCCCACCCTTTCTCGTCTCAAATCGTAAGTAAACTATTAATAATTCGAAACGTTTTGGTATTCTTTACATCAGTCATTTCATTCACAACTGTACTTGCAAAACATTGGAGGGGATGATAGTGGTTCGTATTGCAATTCAGTCTAGGACATCATGTAACATTGCACACATTCTTTTACGTGTAATTTAAGATGTACGAATTAAATTACCTGTTGATGATGGAGATCCTCTGATGACCTAACCCCAAAATTCTCCCGATGCCGCGACACTGTAGTGGACAATTGTTGTCGCTTACGTTCTGAGGTGGCCATTTCCTATAGATGATGGGATTATATAAAATTTTAATATGTGAATATCATAAGAAGAGTGTGAGTGAAAGAGACAAAATGGAATGCGTACCTCTCCGTCGTTATTGAGGAGAGTGGTCGTCATACTGTCTGCAATAAACCACTTCTGTCCTTTCATAACGATGCTAGATGGTGGCTCATGATTTGCACCAATATCTGCTGACCATACCATCACACTTGAACCAGGCTCAATTTTTGTTGTGCGGTGAAACTTGAATACAGTTTCAAGAGTTCCCGCTTTCCGAATCACTTGCCATCCACTGAGTGCTACTTCCTATGTGCATAAGAAGAACAAAGAAATTTTTATTATCAATAGAAATTGCCTTCGTGAACAATTATGAATAGAAGAAATTTTTTGGTATACATACCTTATTACCCTTATTGACAAGCTTGACATAGCGTCCTTGAGGATCAGCTTCATTTATCTCTATGTCACCTCTGGCAGACGCCGAAACGGTATAATCGCTGCTACTACGCTCTTCACTCTCTTCGAGAAGAGTTCGTTTACGTTTACCGCCTCTGACGGGTGTGTGTCGCGAAGGTGTACTTCTGCCAGTTGAAATTAATGATATCGAAGATTGCATGGGAGTAATGTTCAATCGGGCTTCTTCTGACTCCAATAACTTCCTGTATGCAGCAATCTCCAAGTCCAGTGCAACTTTAATATCCATAAGATCTTGATACTCCTGCAATTGCTGGGCCATTTCATCGCGCATTCTTCCAAGTTCAGCTTCAAGTGCTGCCAAACCTTCAGTGTGTCTAACACGTTCGCTTTCGCGTAAATTCTCGAGATCTCTTATCCGTGAATTGAGTGAATTATTAGCGCTTTCTAGCTCTGTTATACGTTGATTAAGTGTATCAATACGCGAACGAGTTTGACGAAGTTCTTCCACAGCAATACCGGCAGCACCGATGTTACGCTGTGCGTGCGATGTCAAATTTTTGATTTTATTCTCATAAAGTAACTCAATTTCTTCGCGGTTGACGCGCATTTGTCCTTCATACTGCTCACGAAGCTCTTGTAGCGACTGTTGAAGCTTAGCTTCGTACTGTTCAGCAAGTCTACCGTCAATTTCCGAAATCTCTACTTGACGCCGTGAACGCGTTTCTGTCAATTCCTGTTGATAAACTTGATCTTTGAAGCTGATATCCTCTTTCAAACTTTGAATATTATTCTCTAAATCAATTCGCTGGAGTGTTTCCTCCTCTAAATGTTTCCTCGCATCATCCAAAAGAGTTTTCAATCGTTCAACCTCTTTTTCCAAATCACGTTCGTGTTCTTGCAGCTTCTTTCTCTCTGCCTGAGATTGATTAAATTGAGACTGCAAATCACTGCATCTCGTTTCGAACAATATGACACTTCTTTCTGCATTTTGAAGATCTTTCGTTTTTTTCTCCAACCTGGAAACAATGACACAAACAAAATTCAACAATTATTATCATTTTCGTATTTTATATAACAAAATGTCAAGCCAGGTGATGATTAATGCAAAATGAAATAAATAACTTCACCGATAATATCAAGAAATGAGAGGCTATTAATATTGCAATAATCCTTGTAGGGGGTGGACACTAACATCTAGTTCGCTATAATATATGGCCCCCCACTTCATCATCAGCTACTTGGCAAGCGCGATAATGTTCGGTTGGTAAATATCCCCCATCATCGTAGAGAATAAATAAACATCTGCCTAAACTGCATGGCTATGATGGGGACGCCTTTCACTCGAAAATAACGATGACGATACTCACACACACACATATATATATATATATACGTTGCGTCATGTCACGGAACCGTTCGACCATATGAATTTCTTCGAAAATCTCTGACACAATGTTTGGCTATAAAATATACAATGTTTTTTTTTACAGTTGCTTTCATCTTATATGGGCCCGCAAATAATAATGGTACGCATCATCCTTGATCCTGACGTCATTCGTAGCATAGCACATGAAGTGGATCATGGAAAACACTAATTTAACCTTGACATTTATTTGCTTTTCATCGGCGTTTCTCTGTATTATCTACAGAAATCTACGGTTGAACCTAAAATAGCGATTATCAGTATGAAGACTGGGGCGTAAAGAAAAATGAAGAAAAAGAAATAAGTTAATCACTTATTTATGTGTCAAGTATAAAATGGGAACGCGGTAAAATGAGGACTGATATTTTTGAGTAAGATAATAGTGAGGTACTAGAATGACATCATCACCACATAGTGAGATGACGCAAGTGCTCGGATAGTATGGGACATCACGTATGAAGAATGCAGTCATACATTGTTTTTTCATTCATATACATATAGAACATCATAAGCTCCAAGTAAAATGGGGGGTAAACTGTAATTATGCATTAAATGTAAAGTCCCTTTATCGCAAACGCTCCTATCCCCATCTATCTCAATTATGTATTTACTAATTTATCCAGCTGTTCATTCATCCACTCTTTCTTGTTTTCTCCGTCTCCGCCCCTGCTTTTACTCTACTCACTTATTGCTGTGAAATAACAAAGAAATGCAGATAACCCAACTGATCGGAAGATAGCGATATTTTAGGACAACAAGTCTAGTAAACATTGATGAGATAATGAACACATGGCGGGACTGGAGCTTATGAATTTTATGCCAATAAAGATAGACGCTGTGATGATCATAATAGTTGGATAAAGTATTTGTATAGATATCATTTGTTCTCTGTGAAAATGCATTGTAATGACAATATGGTAGTGCGCTAGAATAACTAAACTAAGTGATGATGCTATTAAATTCTGTGTATCACCAACTTTCAAAACATGTAGCGATAGCTGCGCTAGTGTAATTAATTTGTGAGTTGAATCCCCAGACAAGATAATGCACCAGTGATTACTTACTTGATTTTCAGATCTTCATTATCATCCCATAAGCGTTTGGTATCAATTTCAAGCTTAGCTCTCTCACGTGCCGTATCATCAAGAAGTTTTCTTGCATCAGAAAGTTCATGCTCATACATAGACTTTATATTGGAAACTTCTCTAGTGACGATCTCTTGCGAGGTATGAACCTCACGTGTGAGTCGTGAATTCTCTGATTCGAGATGACGCACTTTCTCGATATAGCACGCAAGACGATCATTGAGATTTTGTAGATCTTGCTTCTCTTGCATGCGTGAATAACGCGTTGGACTTAGCGGGCTTCCAGGACGCCGGCCGATTGGCGTTGATGTACTTGGCTGTGGCGATTGAACTGAGCTGACGCTTGAAGACGCCGCTGCTGTTTTTTTACTCGTTTTCATCGACATCTTCGTTTCGTTTATTCACAAAACAAATTCGAAGCGGGTTCTGTTGGCTACAAACACACACCCAAAACTATTCTGCTTTTACTGAATATATATGTATATATATATACAATGCACATGTGTAGATGCGTATGAATGAATCAACGAATCAGCTCGGCATATATACAATATGCCGCGTCCGTATGTTTGGTGAAGATTATTTGCTTCAACTCAGCACTGCTCAGTACTGTATTTTGTCTTTTGATGAACCTGATTTAGTTCTATTAGTAAAGCGTGAGCAAACTTTAATATATATTTGTATATATGCGTATAACTGTATTTATTTATCACCCATTTATTCACACTGACCGACGAGGCTTTTCAAGATTTCCTTACTACCATTTCACTACTGATACTACTGGAGTCAACTATGGTTAACTGTAGTCAACTGTAGTCAACGAGTCAACCGTCAACGATGTTCTCGTTCTGTACTTATTGAGAGTGGGGTTTTACGCCAATGAATGTGACACAACGCCACAACGGCCACTATTGTAACTATAATCACGACCTTGGATGAATGATTGATAATAATAATAATATTTATTATCATTATTGTTATTGTGCGGGAACTTGATTGAAATTTGAAATATTTTTAGTTTTGTACTAGAATTCTTGATTCTTGTCGCATCAACTGCGAATGTCCAGAGTTTTATGTGAGTGGGTGTGATGAATAAAAATAATTTGGTTAAACATTGTATTATTATGTATTCAACAATTCTGTTATAACAAAGGTATACAGATTTAATTTTTTTCTAAATTATAGACATAAGTTTCACAGCGTGTATAACTATGCGATATTCTTGAGGAAGATGGAAATTATAAACAGTTGGGATTCTCCCCAAATTCTTTGTTGAAAAATAGATTTTATAATTATGCTAAGGTAAAAACAGAGAATAAAATGGAAACGTGAGCTGTTCTCATCATTGACGGATATTAAAATGATATAGATATAATGACTTTTATTTGAATCCTAAGCAAAAAATATATATCTCCTCTTTCGTTATTCTCTTTTTTACAATAAAGAATATGTATTCATATCTCTATTAATCTAATATTAAATATATATGTATCTGTTTTCATATAACATTCTTAATATATAATATATTCTTCTTCTTTCTTCCGGTCTATATACATGAAATTGTTATATCAAATGGCAAATAAATTATGATGACCATGCACATTTTTTCCAATTTAACTTCGTCCATAACGTGACAATAGTCACAATGTTCAATTTTCTTGGACTCATGTCAAGTTTTTCCCAATTTTTTTTTTTGGTTCTACAGCGCAGTGTTGCTTCAGTCGTCTTTGGTAAAGGTGTGCGTACAGATTTCATTTTATTATAGCGCCATATAAAAGAAAATTACTGTCATTTAATCGATATTTCTTCTTTGTGAGTTGACAATTAATCGATAAAACAATTTCTTGTAAGCATATCTGTTCCCTGAGTTGGTATAACAACCTTTTCAGTCTTCGCCATAATAATATTGTTTCTCTTTCTTCAATTTCATCTAAACATATACTACATATCTCTCCATTATTATGATTACATATCAGGTAATATAGTCCTATGATTCATGTTTTTTTCAAAGGCATTATTTTGTTCCATCTGTTTGGTCATTTTGAAACTTCAATGATTCACGACAAAAAGATGTTGATAAACAATGATTATAAATGATAATATGGCTGATAGCACAATTACCTCATGGAATTCTATAAGCGATTCAAAGCAATCGACGAATAGATTACAAAAAATTAAGTGAGCCATGTACTAAACACATTGCCCACTTGGCGGACAAGAACATTCACCTAAATATTTTAGGGCAGAAGCGCAGGCAAACATATAAGCTAAAGCCGATTCCAGTTTTAATTATTCACTCACAACAACAATAAAATAATGTAATCCGATTTTAACAACCATAATTCGCTAAAACTTCCAATTGTCAATTCGTATAAATTACATAACAGAATTATTTGGATGAACAAGCGGGAAATTTCTTCCATCAATTCTAGAAGAATGGGCTCTACACTTTGGTCGCCAGTAAAATAAAATATATCATGATATATTTGCATCAAATATAAAGATACCGATCTCCCATGTCTTTCGCATATCAATTATTGAAAACTTCATGACAGAATTCCCAATATTATCTCTACTATCATTAATTAATTTAGTTCAATAATCTCTCAAATTGAAAATAGTATTTACAATCACTGTAAAAATACAATTAGGAATGATGGAATTTCAAAGTTCCGAATATATTAGAGAATCAGAAAGAAAAACGAAACAAAAGATAATCTATTAACATACTGAAATAAGGACTCAAATAATTCGCAAACTGTCCTACTGTCCTACTGTTCTAATCGTTAACATCAGCGATGCAGCGTCTAGGTCGTTTCCCGGTTTTATGTTTTCTATGAATATTCAGTTCGTACTTCAACTTAGAGTTCGTCGATTCGATGGAGTTGTTCGGATCATCACCGATGGACTGCTCGAGTTTTCTCTTGCGTGCCCGAGTCACTGGTCCATCGGTCTCTCCACTCTTTTTATTCCTTACATCTACGTCTCTTTTTCGTTGTTTTGCCTTTGCTACTTCAACATCAATCTCATGTTTTCGTTTTCGTTCTCGTTCTCGATGCTCCAGATGACTACGGAAATGATCACGAACAACATCGGGTGAATTTGAGTCAGAAGATGATGATAGTGAGCTGAGATATTCATTGACGCGTTCTTCTCCAAAATCGAATGCATTTGGTTGTGCTGGTGATGCTGAAGTGGTAATGCTCGTCGTGGCACTAGAAGGCCTCAACAAGTGACTTGATGATGGACTCGATGATGTAGTAGAAGCTGACGATGATACTGAACTAGATGTTGATCGTTTGTGTAATTTCCGACGTTGCGCTAGCTTTGCACCATCAACATGTTTCAATTTGAATGCACCAGGAGGTTCAATTAAACCTGATGTCGATGTCGGGATCAAAGCTGCAGTACAAGTTGGAGTTGCGGTTGATACAGTCTCGGGTGACTGCACTGTTCTTGAAGATCCTGTTAGCCATGGATGCTGAACAAGGGCAGTAGCAGTGAGTCTTTCATCAGGGTTGGCAGTCAAAAGACCCTTGGCGACAGATTTACCCGCGACGCTGATGTGACTCCATGCTTCACTATTGAAATCGATTTCACCTGCTTTTATTCTAGTCGCTAAATCCGGCGATCCCACTGTACAGGGTGGCTTTCCAGATAATATGGAATATAAAATTGCACCTAGACTCCATAAATCGCAGCTTTCGTCGTAACCTTGACGTGCAAGAACCTCTGGCGCTGCATATGGGAAAGTGAAGCACGGAGTATGGAGGGGTTCACATGTACGCTTCAATCTTGCAAATCCAAAATCAACAACTTTGACTGGCGAGTCATCATTCCCATGAGCGTAGACCAAGTTTTCCGGTTTCAAGTCTCGATGCACAACCCCACGTGAATGCATATATTGTACTGCAGATGCAAGTTGTTTCATCACAGTAATTGTTTTTTCTTCAGTGAAGGTACCCGATGACTTTAAGAATTCACCACCCGATAGTAATTCCATAACGATATATGTATGCGCACGGTCCTGGTGGACTTCTATTAATTTAACAACATTCGGATGTCCTTGACACATACGCAATAGATTTGTTTCACGACTGCAGTCAACTCGTCTGCTCACTATTTTCACTGCATATTCCTGCTTCGTTTGACGATGACGACATCGACGGCACACAGAGAAACTTCCATCACCTAGAGCCTCTTCTTGCAGATCCAATTCATATGTTTGGAAGAATGTTGATTCTTCAAAACGTGCAGCCAAAACATCAGAGGATGAGGGTCGATGATTATCATTTGTGATGCATCCACTCTCCGTTAATATCTCATTACTGACGACATTATCACCGAATAAAACTGATGGTGCAACGTATGAGTAACCCTGGAAAATCACAATAATGATGTTAGACGTTTATGATCATTTGTCAATTATAGCGTAGATGATATGCAAGAAGAACGCAGTTACTAAATAAATATGTATATAAATTAATTACCCGAAATATTTTATCATAATTGGGTGGAACGACGGAGGGACTATCTGCAGCTACCATTTTCGTAAATTCATCCGAAAAGTTGCTTGTATCTAATTCATGAGCGATCCGTGGTACAAATGGTGGCGATATTTCTCGTTTTTCTAACGCCTCCCAACTAAATAGTGAAGGAGCTTTTTTGAAGAAAGAATGTTCCTTGAGTTCTTTGGCATCCCGGGGGCCACCACCCAATCGTTGTCGAGGATCTTTGATTAAGAGTCGTGCAATGAAATTACGAACTGCTGAACTCAAATGGCTCGGAATCGGTGGCTCCGTCTTCAATATCCTCTTGGATATTTCTTGTTGAGTGTTTCTCTCACCTTCGACAGTGAATGGCGATGCTCCGGTAAGCAATTCGTATGTCAAAACTCCAACACTCCACCAGTCAACAGCCTGATAATTGTAAATACGATAAATAAATATTGATACGACTGATTACTATCATCAATTTACATCTCACTCAAACAATAATCCAAATAATTGATATCATAGCTGATAAGATATATATAATATTCTTAATTCCAACAATGCGTGCGTTCAAATCGAAGTTAAGTATTGTAAACAAATGAGTGCAATAGTTATATCAGTGTACTTACAATATCATGACCAGCTGATCCACCTCGTACAACTTCAGGCGCCATATACTCAATGGTCCCACAAAAAGAATAAGCACGTGCATTATTGTCTCTTTCATGTGGCAGAAACTCCTTACTAAGTCCGA
Source organism: Meteorus colon (assembly GCA_030523085.1). Taxonomy (NCBI): domain Eukaryota; kingdom Metazoa; phylum Arthropoda; class Insecta; order Hymenoptera; family Braconidae; genus Meteorus; species Meteorus colon. The sequence goes on from JAPYZH010000005.1 coordinate 762,667, forward strand.
AGTCTGTTAAAACTATGTGACCTTCACGATCTAGCAGTATATTTTCAAGTTTGATGTCTCGATAAATGATGCCCAGCTAGATATTGAAGAAACATATGAGACAATTATTAAATAAGAAGATTGATTTATCAATATTATCGACGCTTCGTTAACTTTCATACATAAAGTAATTTTGTAACTTCATATACCTTGTGCAGATGTTCTAGTGCGAGAATAATTTCGCCAATATATATTCTCACTTCGTCCTCTGTAAAATTCTCACGTTGATACAGATGGGTAAACAGCTCACCGCCACTTACGTAATCTACAAATAAGAAATTGATTCATTATTCTCTTTGATTATTTCAAATATATTCGCATACATATAGGAATATGCGTATTTGCATTTAATAGTATTCTTATAATTTACCAAGTATCAGATGCAATTTGGCGTCAGTTTGGAAAGCATAATGGAGTGTAACCAAAAAAGGACTGTCTCTCACAGCCTCCAACACCTGTCGTTCTGTTTTTGTGTGCTCTGTTGTTTTTTTCTTCTGAACAATCGATGCCTTCTTCAAGACCTTCATCGCATATAAACGTCCAGCATCAGCACCAGTTCGTTTTCGTACAAGGAAGACTTTACCATAAGCTGGAATTCAAATATATTATATATTATATACGCATAACATTATATTATTAAAAATACTTTTAGAATCAGAAAATCATGATTGTTTGTTCTGTTTCTTTCGAATTCTCATACCTCCAGTTCCGAGGACTTTGAGCAGATCGAAGTGCGTCATGTCGACCCTCAGGCCCCCACTGTCAGCTAAATTCACTGTAACATACATGAAAAAAAAAACCAGACATTAGCCTTGAAGATAATGGATATTTCAAAATAAATTAATGGTGTGTGGTGTGCGATGATCAAAGAATTACAAGTGTATTTATATTAATCGATTTCAGCAGTTTAATAAAAAATATTTTTCATTTGAAATCCATTGTGTTCATAAATGTTTTCAACAATATTAATCATTATCATATACAAGTGAACATTTTTTTTACTCCATGGAAAACAATGTTTTGACACTTGTCAATACACATCTAAATTTTTAAAAGAAAAATAAACAACAAGACATTTCGTTGCATTCATGAATTCATGCGTTCTTATTCCGTAATCACAAACATACCGGTTCGACGATGAAGACATTTTTATAATATTCCTCATATTTTCACTACATATATTAAAAAATATATGCAGTGCAATCGTCTAGACCGCCAAAACGTAACAGTAAGTAGGACACTCAATAAATGAAATAATATTGATATACGTATGAATATATATATACATATATTTTGCTTCGTAATAGCTACTCGGTGGTGATGTCCACTTCACAAAGAATATCCAAAAAGTTTGTTAACGTTGTTTTATTCAACTTCTACTGCTTGGCTATAACTTGATGTTATTGATTCAAATTGTAATGGAACTAATTTTTGTAAGTATACCACGAAAAATACGCCCTGTCCAATTGTCGCTGTAATTGCTTATATTAGATTCGAGCTATCTATTCTTCTTTCATTTTCTGCTTCATTTTTATTCTGTAGTCTTGGTACATTCATGTCAAGGTAGTGGAGCGTCACATGGCCATGATCGTTCTTCGGACTCAGTATATATATATTGTACATGTCTATCATGAATTCCATATTAATGTTGTTCCTTATCCCAAAATGTCTTTACTGCAATAAAGGTAGAAATGTATTATACCTGAATGTAGGGATCATACGATTAATGTCGGAACATGAACGACCGTGAAGTTAAACTATCTTGACATATTGTACGACCCAGTTTTATTTCTCTACGTATAATACACATTATTTTTGTGGCTTCGTGTAACTCATGAGTCATCTAAATGTAGTATCGCAAATTAATTAACACAATATATTTTGTAGTAATTATTGTCTTCATCTGCTAACAATACGGCAGCTCATGAGACGTACAAATAAATACACTTCTGGTTCATGAAATTCTTTTTGATTTGGTATTGACAGAATTGAGATCACCTGAATCTAACTTGGACTGCTAGTCTTCAGAATCTATTATTTCTCATTTTTTATCTATTCAATTAATGATGGTATATTTTTTTTTTGGCATTGAACACATCAACATGTGAGCAAAACGATAATAGGAATTCACATGCAAGTGGGACTCTATCAGTTTCTTTCCCTTGCCCCGTGATCATTCCACGTAGTAAACCCGTCAAGACTCCTTTCGCGTTCCTCATCGCGCGCAAGTTCCGCTTTTGAACGACCCAGATAGGCAGCATTCACTCGTTATTTCGTAACGGGACCGACTTTCTTTCGGTTACCTGACTCAGACTCGTTGATGATATTCTTGCATTGCGCCAACTTGATTTCATCCATATTGGAATACTAATCGATTCATAATTATTCTTCGACACTTTCTGCAAGTTTGATTTTAACATGAGATATCATTTGAGACATGATACTTTATTTATTTCATCTTTCATCTCTACTCTCATATAAATGTATTTTTGTTCATTTGTCTTTGTTGAAATTTTTTTTACGCAATACACATGGCTCATACACCGTTGTGCACTTTGAAATACCGTAATAACATCTCCATTTTTCCATATGACAGAATAGGATTGTAATGCACTTTTTACTACAGTTTTAAGTATAATAACATTCCAATAACTCTGAGTTTATCTATTAGAATTGTTTGCTATTCTCTATTTATCTATACACCAAAGCAATTCAAGAATTTCACTCGAAAAATAAATATGTCCTTTATAATAGATTAAATGCATTCAAATGAATACACATTGTAACGATGCATATCTTATCAAACCCTTGATATCACCCATAAATTTTAGAATTTCATTAGTGACCAAACTTCACCTCCATTTTCCATATTGGTAAGTGAGTATGACAATGAGGCGAAAATTCTTCAATTATAAAATACACTTAACTAGTGTCCCTCAAATTCTGTACATACTGACAATACATAGGAATTTCTATATATCTTTCACCCATTAATTCATTAAATTTAGTTGTTATTGTTAAGTCCTAACTTATGAGTGACAATAAGGAAAAGGTGATTAAATTTGATACGTTGAGACTGACGTGAAAGTGCACGTTTAACGATCAGGTTCAAGGTATTTCGTGTGTCCAACTTGTATATACAAATTTACTATATGAAGCACATCAATATATTTACATTTGGAATGATGTACTGCTACAGATAGGCCAACGAATTAAGTGGGGAGATATCGTTCAATGTTGAACGTCCAACTGCCATTATGACCTCCAAAGAGTCACATAAGCTATTTAATCTTCAACAATAAATAATTCTCCTTAACGCTATCAACATAATATGTTTATATCACATACATATGTGCTAGCACTCATACATTGTCTTTTCTTCAGTTGAACTTGCTCCTTTTTCTTTCTTCTGAGGGAGACGTTGTCGTATGATATGATGAATTGTGCGGTAAAGAGTTGTTCTTACTAACTCATGAATGTTTTTTCCAGTGTAACATTATATAAATATGTATACATATATATTTATTCGAGTGTTTCGTGGTTTGTGTTACGATTTCTTCATTTTTACAACAGAAATGCTCTCTTTCATCATCCAGCAGTCTTATTTAATCACATATTTATACTTATACATTTTCACCACACAAAACTATCAATTCTACTTAAATATACCCACAAAATTTTTTTCAATTGTCTCTTCAAAGTATTGAAAAGTCTGAGCATTCCAATGCAACCGTCATTTGATGATCCATCAATCATAATCAGAAGCGAGCTCATAAATTGTCATTAATGAATGGGATTTTTCAGTTCTGACTATCCAATTCAATGATCATTCAGCTTTGATGACTTGAGTCATTTATTAATGCGATATAAATGTTGGGATAATTGGATATATTGAATCCATCCATTTCAGTGTCTTTATGTGTTCACAAATTATTGAATAAATAGTCATTATTTAAATATTCAGAGTGTTAGATGTTGTTCCAATGTCTATAGTGCATTAACCTGAACCTCAGTACTAATCTGTGCAGTTGATCAATATTAAACATTTTGATATTAATTTGTCAATTTTTGGAATGTATAAATCGAAATTTAATCACAAATTATAATATGAAACTATTGAAAGTGAATGTATTTGCGCATAACTAACTACAAAAACGAATTTGATAAATATTTCTTTATGAGTGGGTATTAGCATTGTATTGATTTCATTTCTATGTATCAAAATCACTCGAATAACTATTTAGCAAGATTATACGATTATATCATATATGTGTCAATATTGATGCTTATACATTGCTCTTTCTGTCAATTCCATATGTGAATATAGGTATCTATGCCAGGGCCTCTGATACATTTTTCCATTCAATCTAACTGTACAATCACTGATTCAAGTGTTTTATATAAAGCAAAAATGATTATCATACTCAATGTGAATTTTTTTCCTATCATGATCACATTATCTTTCCCATTCATTTTTGATTTTTCCTTCACAATTCAGAAGTTTCAAAGTATAATTATGCAGTAATTGATAAGTTTATAATCAGGCAGAGAAATTGTGTCAGCGATATGATGAAATCCAATGTCCGTGAAACGCTTCCTAATATAACAATATGTCACTCGTCAATTCCCTCATGTTATACATTCGAGTAATGAAATTAGATTACATCATAATTCTATTGAAAATTACTAATCCCAGAAATTGGATATGCACCTGAATGAGATTTGTGGACTGGCGTTGCAAACATAATTGGCAGTAACAAGGAAAAGAGTAAAGACAATAATCTCGCATTTAACATGAATCCGAACTAATTTACGTACAAACAGAAATGTCAAATTGAAAAGCTGAATTAACCTATGCTTTTGCTATTTACAATTATTTTTTCAGCATTTAAAACAAATTGTGAAAAGTATAAATTGTATCAACATCATTTGTATGCTCGTAAGCATAAATACATGGTCACGTCTTTCGATAACCCATACAACATTAAATAACCAGATAATTGATAGTAAATGTATATTGTTGAGTAGACGGTTCGTATTTTCAATGAATATAATACCTTCATCGTCAATTTCTCCCAACGACGTCGGGTCCGGTGATGCGGGTGAATCGGTGACGTCAAGTTGCCGTATGGCCTTAGACAATCCATAAGAGCCTGAGCCCCATTTCCTTCCGTCACCAACTGTATTCTCCTCGAACACAATCTCGACGTCGCTCCCATCTTCAAAGTATCCACTCTCGTGTTCAGGATTTTTCATTCTCAATATTTTTATATTTATAATTCGTTATTATTAAAAAACTGTGAAGATCTGAATTGCCAATAGAAAAACACATCCAGTTGGATCCACGATATTACGCTAAGACCTTGACATGGTTCTTTCTCACTAAAACGTCAATTGGCTGTTTTTATTGCACAAACAAATGTTCAGTCGACGCAATGAAATAATGGAAATAATTGATATCTTGTAATATATATTTTTGCACCTCTTGCATTGAATAACGATATCACAGTAACATTCACTATTCATCGATGATAATATTATTTTGTTTAACTAATAGACACACTAAAATATCTTATTTCTCCTATTATTTCTTCATGCTTTTTCTTCGATTTCAATTATCCAACAACAATGAACAGCAAAACGTATGGAATTGTATTCAGCTGTATAAAACACGCGAACATACAAAAGTATTTATCGTTGGCACATCCGTAATCTGCGCATGAGCACTTTGACTGCGTCTGCAAATCACACTTGTACATATACTGCTCGTATATATATATCAATTGGACATGTGTGAATGTGCAATGTTATATGTGTTTGGCTTACCACGTGCCTCTAAACGAGAACGTGATGAAAATGTCGACACGTGGAGCGCAAACTCTTTCAATTCTGTATTTTGCTCTATTCAAATACAAATTTTTTGGCTAATCACGAGATGCCATTCAATATTGTTATACCAAAATTCAGTATATTTTATCAAAAAATGAATAAGCTTATTTTTATGGTATGAATGTAGCTATGTGTTGGCTGATATTGGAGAACGTTTAGTGTGATAGTGACGTACCCTACTGACACACTTATTGGGTAAAAGTTTCAGTCAAATCTCCCTCTCTTCTCTTTGAGTTTCTCACTCCTCGTGTCGCAATTTATCTATTGGTGGAGATTTTTGCACTTATTTAACAACAGCGATGAGACACTTGATATATTAATTGAAAAAATCTTCAAAATATTAAAGTATTATGAATTTTAACAATTTTTATTTAAAATTGTCCTCTCCACATTTCCTTTATCTCTGTTTTCACTTCACTTTTTTCCTCTTCGTGCTTTTATTTTTCTCCAACGCAATAGTGTTTTCCTCATCAATATGTTTTATCACACTCAAAACTCTCTGTAGCAGCGTTCAGCGTGTTGGAAAATATTTTTATTCCCACTCCTTTTTTATGTATTGACGTTGTTCTCCCGAAGTGTATTCGATTGCATGTCTTATTGAAGATTTACGACCAAAGACTCATAATGCCAATGTATATTTTTATACTATAAAGTCTCTGTCTCAAAGCTCGATGTGCACTCTATTGTCGTATTATAATTTCACTTATCGATGCGTTAATACCATCATTTCTACCGCATACTCATCAACTTGAAACTTTCCATTCGTATAAGTATATACATAAAAATTATACATATACAATATATTGCGAAGCATATGTTGGTGTGATTTACAAGCCGATTAACGTCCGCCGGAAAGCAGGTGTCACGCAAACATCCTTCGCCACTCGAATATCCAAAAATGTATCAGAGTTAGTTAACGAATAATCTGATATTTCGTTCTTCACCAAAATTTATTTTAAATACTCTTTATGTAAGTATATAAATACACATGTATACACTTACGCACTCATTTATATATACTTTCCCCAAAAAATAGTTATAAAAAGACAATGATACTATTTTTAATATTACACAATGATAATTTTTATCATTTAAAAATAAAACTGTTGACTAATTTTGATAATTCCAATGTCGTACATATAAATTTGGATAAATTCGAAAACTTCATAACAATAAAGTAGATAAGTTTTCACCAATTGTACTTCAACATATGTATAAGAAAGCAGAGCACGAAGTGACAAGACGGCTCACCACCGACCGACTGAACTGCCCCTCTCTTCCTTCAATACTATGGCGCTCTTTACGGCAATATCCCGTACGAATGTACGACAATGATGACGAGTCTGCTGTCGCCCACTGTCGCTTGTAAAATAATATAACAGCTGATTTGGGATACACTCTCACAGCAGGAGGTACAGTCTAACAATTCAGTCTGGCTCCTAACTATACAACGCCCTAATAATATTCAGCCTAATTACTATGGGATTATCATGCTGTATTGTGCATTGTTCAAATTTCATAAATGCACTACTGAATTGACCATTAAGGGTTTTCCCAGTAATTATTATGCACACTCATTATTCCATCTGCTAATGTAGGTACATTTTCTCCGATTAAATTTCAAGTGTAGACAATACCCAATACATTATGCTGTGCACAATTATTGAACGCATAGAAATATTGTTGAACTGTAAGTGAAGGATTTTTCATTTGACCAACAATATCGATAACGAATCAAACACTCATAATAGTAATCAATTACTATTATTATTCATTATTTATGAGTGATATCAAGATATACCCAAATCATTACAAACAATTTCATAGCAATTACCGCTGTATACACTCTCCTCATACTTATCTCATTATGAATTTGAGTGCTTTTGTGATTTCGTCAGTTGACGAAATACAGAGAGATAAGAGGGAAGGATAAGATAAAAGCAGCAATTCTATGGGTGTATGGCCAATGTACCTGATGTGTCGAATGGTGAACCCTATACACATGTGCATACAACAGCCCTTGAATTTCCATGTAATAAATGATGAAAAAATATGATAATTGTAAGTTTCATACCGAATGTCAATACGTGTGTGATAGTAGTCTCAGAAGATTTGTCATCGGGAAATCCAGTGTGGAATCGAAGTGATGGGGGCGGCAGCGGTGGAGGAAGGGGTGGCTGCATTATACTCTCCATCCTTTCAATTTTCGTCTCCTTTCTGCCGCCCCCGGCTCACTACTGATATTCCCCACCTGCTGTTTTCTTCTCACGCACACGTTGTCACACTCCCTTTTTGTGTTTGGTCTTGCAGCTTCAATACGTCGACGAATATAAGTAGACATAAAACGTTAAGGGATTGTCACCCCTAAAAAAAATCTTTAAATTGTATTACACTCACGACACATGTATTTGTCATTGCAAATAAATGAAATATAATGCATCAGAATTTAAACCGTCTAAATAATTATGTAAAACGTCGTCATTGAATTTTCCACAATTTAATAGATTCACTGACTTCATATCCCATCAACTTCATATCTCACATATTTTATTGAAAAGAAAAACGAAAGAAAAATACATTCACTTTCATGGTCAATTATCATCCCATGATTCAATGAATTTCTCAAATAATAAGAGGAAATAACTGAGGAAAATTGTATATGTATGGATTAATGTGCGTTTCCTCGTATTCGTATTCAAGAAATTGCGATTTTACTTTATACATCCAATTATTTTTTTTTAGCCAAATGATTTATGCACTGTAATAATTTGGCGCCCGCGTACAACGTAATTTGACATTTAGTTGCATTGAAAACAAGACTGAACGATCCCACCACTGTATCCACTCGTTTCATGCAATTGTATATTTTTGTACAATGATAATGTAGATGGTGTTAACGATGTATATGAGGGCCATGAATTTCCAAGAGTCGTAACACAAAACTATATGAATGGATATGACTGGATATGGTGATACGATGTAGAGTAAGAAATTCCGCGGTCAAATAAATTTTCTATCAACAGATGGCGACTCCACGGTCACAACATATGACGTCACATACTAAGCCTTTACGCTACATGTGCATTCACATTTTATGTATATATATATATATATATATATATATTGACTCCCGCGTTGGGAATTCAAATTGTCCGCGAATTTGAAATGCCTCATTGGATGCATCGTTTGCATTATATGAGGAAAAAAAAACGTAAAAACAAATGATAACAAAGAAAAATAAATGACGTCATACATCTCATTATATTGTTGTGAATTATCTTTCAGATATTGTTTTGACAAAAATTGATGACTCAATATGATCAGAGATTGATGTGACGAATATTGATGATCTGATATACGTATAATTTTTGTTTATGTGATAACTCTCAGGGTGATAAATACGTATGCATCTATATTGCAATGACGTCTATTGTTCAGATGAATGCAGTGCAAGAACAGATTATTGACAACTAAAATAATTCAATGAGATGGGAGAATTTGTTCTGAATTGACGCAAACTGAACTTTGCACCACACTCCTGGTATGGAATTATTGTGCATTAGAATTTCCACTTTGTGTCAGAACGTGTCGTAAGAGAGTAGTGAAAGGAGAAATATCGTATCTACCCCAAGTCACGCGCATTATTCATCTGTTGATTTACAATTTATTGTAAATAATATCACTGCAACTATGTTAGAATTTTTTCCATTTTGGTATAAATATTTCTATCATATTATTGTTAGTATTATCTGTTGTTTAATAGTGAATTTCATTTTAAAACAATTCAACTTGTTGAAGAATACCAAGAATAATAAGACAGAAATTTGTGAGAGTGTTCGTTCTGCAGTTCATGATGTCGATGAAGAACCAGCGTTACCGAAAAATTTAGAACACAATCCTTATGTATATGATCGACCAGAAGAAGAAATTTTGATTGCACGTGCACGAGAATTTTATGAAATTAGTAATTCTAGAAGAACGATAAGGTACTTCAGTCCAGATCCAGTTCCAAAATGCGTTATTCAAGATATGATCAGGACAGCTGGTAAGTGGATATTGATAGTTTTATCAACTGTAAAATGAGATCATTCATAAATGTCCTATTGAATCATTGCATTGTTTGGTGATGATTAGGGACTGCACCAAGTGGTGCACATACTGAGCCATGGACATTCGTTGCCGTATCAAACCTCGAATTGAAAACACAAATTAGATCTATTATTGAACAGGAAGAAGAAATTAATTACAAAAAACGTATGGGTAATAAATGGACTACTGATTTAAAGCCATTAAAAACAAACTGGATCAAAGAATATCTCACCACAGCACCATATTTAATCCTGGTTTTTAAACAAACGTACGGTACTCTTCCCGATGGAAGAAAAAAAATTCACTATTATCATGAAATGAGTGTGTCGATTGCGTGCGGAATACTAATTGCTGCCATCCAGGTGAGCTGTGGATAATATTAAGGTTCTTTTATTTCGAATGATGATATAATATATAATTTATTGTGTACAGTATGCCGGCCTCACCACACTGACATCGACGCCACTCAATTGTGGCCCTGCACTTCGTAGTCTGTTAGGTCGTCCCTCCTCAGAAAAGCTTTGTCTTCTCTTACCTGTGGGTTATCCTGCAAAAGATGCCACTGTGCCTAATCTTCAACGTAAACTTCTATCTGATATTTTAATTGAATTTGATTAATCACTTGTGTTTTTATTTGTTTGCCTTTTTTTTTAAATTACTAGATGATCATATTTTAAAATTAATATTTATTACCAGTTTGCATACAATGATTGTTGGAAATAAGCGGTATAAAAATTGAATCTTCGGCTGTCGTAAAGTTATAACTCAAAAATAATTGATCATACATATACTAATCATTTAATCTGCGAAGAGATCTCGAAATATGTTCAAATTCTTTCAAGTTTATTTCGTCAACGTTTAACTAGCGATTTGCCGCAGCAACTTAATTTAAGTACACTCAAATGTAAAAAATATAAAAATACTGAGTTTAATAATAATTGAAAAAAAAATTCAAATGTACGAGAATCAGAAAAAAATTTTAAACGTTATATTAACATACGCGTAGATGCTATTTTTTCCCTTCTCTGATATTATCCTCCTTTCGATGTTCTTGCTAAATTACAAACATTGTTATTGTGTTTATCACGAAGTTAACGGAATGAATTTTGTCTAGTGATCATGAAAACTTGAATGCCTTGGTCATCATAAAACATGAAACAGTGCAAAAATTTGGTTGATAAAAACTAATCTCTATATTGTTTCCATTGCTTTTCTTGATTGGGAGAACAGATATTAATATCATGTCATTCTTAAATCTCGAATCATGCCCTGCGTTTCATTATATTCGCTCACAGATAGTATTGAACTTTTGTCAATGTCCCAAAAGCAATAATTTTCTCATTGATCGATTTAAAATGCAATGTTATTATTTATTCATTTATTTTTTTCTATTCCGGATGTGTCGCCAGAGAATAATTATCCTGTTATTCGTGACAAGAAGATTCGGATGTCCCCAATCTCAGAATCGTAACTCATAGCGTTCTTTTAGCTCTTATCCTAAAAATTTTATTGAATCAATGTTCAAGTATTACGCTTCTGTCTAAACGTGCTGTTTTATTGATTTGTCGTTCAGAAAGTATTGTCCCATATACAGCTGTATGTTACATCCGACTATTACTCAATATTTTTTCTCAGTTTCAATATATTGTCGGCAAATTTCGACTAAGACTATTCAAATTTAAACCATTTCGGGAATACGCCAAGACAAATCTCTTAAAATATTCATACGAGAACAATTGATTCGCAAATAAGTATCCGTTCACAATTGCCCTCATATACCGTTCTTAGTAGATTTTAAAAACGTGTAAGTTTAGTTTACAATTAAAACACTCCATCCACCCACATGGTCTATGTATCAGTTTACATTTAATAATCTTTTCATTCTATACCCGGCTATTTTGTTCGAAACATTCTTGATGATTGATTCTCTACTTGAACCAATATCCAATTATGGATCTGTATGACATCCGTAATTAGATCAATAGATAGTTATTATCTTTGACAATTTCTGTTATTATCAATGACTGTGACACAAGTAATTCTATCATACTGCGGAATGAAACAATTATATCGTGAATTGAAAATCGATGACGAATGAATAATTGAAAGAATGACGAGAAAGAAAGACTTCGTGTAATTTAAATAGAGGAAGAGAGGAACTGTCTACCTATTTTCGACTTACTCTATCTTTTCAATTTAATGATCAAGAGCAGATGAGTCGAATACTCTTGTGACAGAAATGGCTTTAACAGTATGGAAAAATCGATCACGGTTCAATACAATGCACCTCTTTCATGAGTGTAATCATTATCAGCACCCATGTGACTTAATTCAGTTTATTTGTAAATTAATTTTCTTCATATTCAATCGCGACGATGAAATTCGGCTAAGCACAGACGACATGACCAGGAACCTTCGGGCGGAGATGCGAGAGGCGGGGCTAGACAATACATATGGTATCCGCGATCACAGTCATCACAGAACAGCAACTGGTCCTAATTAAATCAGCCAAAATGAATTAGTAAACGACTCAGCCAGCGATAAATCATGATTACTGAATCATGATTGAGTTGTTTGTTTCGCTTATCGATGATTCATATGTTCCAATTGATAGTAGAGGTAATACTCACATCATTGTCGGATGTACCACATATGGAGCAACATTTGCATTCGATACACTGCCACCTGTACTTACGTACAGAGACGATCATGTTTGCAGTGAATTGCAAACACGTGGGATGCCCTATAACAAGAATGCACTCGTGTCAAGGATGAATGTAGGAACAATGGAGTTAGGAGACTTGACATGGATGGCCAGCGGAAAGGTGCCAGGACATTTATCTTGTGCCGAAGAACAGTGAACTCCAAGCTATCGTTTCGCGCGTCTCACTCTACAATATACATGAGTCTATATGCACATACATATATTTTTATAAAAATTAATTTTCATTGAATTTTCAACCAACCGGATCTCATAAAAGTAATTGTCTTCGAAATTTCATTTTTTTATGAGCATATATCATAAATATGTTTATATTTCAAGTGGACATCTCAATTTTGTTATTCTGATCGCGATTAACTCTGTCTTTCACCTTTCCTCAGCACTAAACATCCGGAATAATGAACAAGATAGAATTTGTTTCCGCACAAAGTATTTTTATTATTCGATAATATTTGCTTGCAATTATTATTAATTCCCTTGTTGGCATTTTATTCATTCATTTATTCTGTTTCTCTTTTGTCGTGGAGTTTTGAACATATTGTTATTCTCTTTTTGTTTTTCTCTCTCTCTCATGGAGTAATAGATGGTGGAGGTAATTAGCAGGGAAAGTACCTTGGAATAGTTCACGTTCTTTCTTGCGCAGCACAATATAAACGTCGCAGTATACACTCTGTCTCGCTTAGCACACTTCACCAAGAGTGTTTTCTACCATATTTCTTCCTTCGTTTTTTTTTAACTGTCACGTCTCACACACTCATCATTCATACTTAAAATCTAAATTTCGTTTATATCTAAAATTATTATATTGAGATGTTACATGATTTTGTTTCCTTTTTTCATTGGTTATATCCAGTAGGATATTGCTCAATAAGAATCTTCAAACAAATCTACAATCTATTGTGGATACTTTTGTTTATTAACATTATTCTGTTAATTGCTATATTGTTGATCAGTTTCTAAATATGCTGGAACTATTTGTAGAATTCTCAATGATGAATATGAAAATTCGTATCAATGTATAATTAATGAAAATCAATATATTCAATCTAGACTGTACCGATTCTTTATGTGCTCTAGTTTTCTTTTATTCAAATGCTTCAATTCTCTCATATATAACTATATTATATATATATATATATATATGTGTATCTTACGCGATTCGTACACGTGAATGCAAAAAATCTCCAGGCAAGATCATAATTATGATATAATTAAACTTTTAATTTGATTCTCATGAGTCGGAGAAACGTAATCTGAGAAATCATAATATTGATGTTTTATGCCTTCAACGATTTTTAGTTTTTAAGGCGTATTCAACCAACAAATGATATCCCATTGATGCGATTAGGAAAGATGTTTCTAACTAGACAGAAATATATAATAGAAGACTTGAAATATACGTTTTAGGAAGATAGAAATGTGATAATTACTGGGAAGCTGAACTAAAAATTTGATGAGTAAAACTTAATCCAAATGTGTATTGGAGATTGTTAAAAACTAGTCTTCATCGTAGGTTGGATTGTCACGAAGAAATGTTATATCCACATTTTGTTTCTTATTTATCAAAATTATTCAAAATTAATGCCCATTATTCAGAATACTTCTCAAGAAGTATTGTTGGCAATGGAATCAATACACTGTCAGGCGATAAATTATATTGTCATCAACAGTCTGTGATAACGCATGAAATAATGGTATTTATTTATTAGTGATGTGTTTGCATTGATAAAATGTATCTTTCAGGGATATAATCTTTTGTTTTGAAAATAAAATCAGAATTGTACCAAGTTCATTCATGAAATATATCGTCACTTGGTACGTTAATAATTTTTGATTATTGTAGAAAATTCTATCTTATATTTTGCCCAAAAGATCTTATATAAATCACAGTTAGTATTTGTTGATGTTCATGACTTTTTATAATTCAAAATAAATTCTCTCTTTCAGATGTATTAATTCAACGAAACTGTTGAACGCTTCATATCGCAATCACAAAAATTTATGCTATTAATAAAATGAATGTCTTTTGATAATTTCTCGCCATGACTAGTGTGTCAATTGTTTTTTACATAGTGCGTTTTCAATTCCCTCGTGAAAATCTTAAATATTTCCTTCATCAAATAATTTTGTCCTTCTCCGGTGATTGTTAGAATTACTTGCACGAAACTATTTTGAAAACGGCTCCAAAGCCTGAGTGAACACATATATCATATACTTTTATTGTGAAGTAAAAGAAGATTCTCATCAAGTAAAGTCAAAATATATAAAGAAATGAGACAAAGAATGAACTCCTTTTCACATATTAAATAATAAGCTCAAGTTACGCAATGAACACAGCCTCATTTTCAACAATACGAACATTATATAACAATCAAACCATTGTAATAACGGAAGAGCGTAGAAATATAAATTTGATCAACAATTCTCCGTGCCGTTCACCTGAATAAAATAGATGAAGTTATATTGAATAGCCTCTAGATATAATATTGAACGACATGAAATAAGGAAAGAAATAATAATTTGATATATACTTATTAACAAGATTGTTTGTTAATTGTGATTGGCCCGTCGCGTGTACTTGCGTTTTGTTTTTTCCTCGATCTTACCTGAACGACCGCAATCACTGCAGGAGACCAATTCCTCAGATCCGCCAGTTTTTTTATTCTCTCTAGCGTCGCCTAGGCAGAAATCGCAGTAAGGTGATGGTTGAGCAGCTTTTCCTGACTTTTTGTCGATTGGCTGTCCACCTAAATTGGCAGTGTTACTATTGGCAAGCCCACCAACTCCAATACCACCGCCTACCGTATCTGGCCTTAATGGTGACGGCGATAGAGATATTGAACCAGGTGACACGGCATTCGGAAACGGCTGCGGCTGCTGTTGCAATTGCTGCTGTGATTGTTGTTGTTGCTGCTGCTGTTGTGGTTGTTGCTGTTGTTGGTGATGGAGGTGGGGATGCGGCTGCGACTGTTGGTGCGGTGACTGTTGTTGCTGCTGCTGATCTTCCTTGGGAGCTGAGACAGTAGGTGAGGCTGGAGCGGCACTCGTCTGAACCGGCGGCAGCTGTTGCTGCTGCTGCGGCTGAGGCGGTGCCCCGGCAGCTGGGGTGGTCGTGCTTGCCACAGGGGAAGGACTCGAGGTACTCGAGGACACAGTTGTGCTCTGACGACCCCGACGTGTACCACCTAATCACAAACCGACCACATACCCAGTTGCGCTTTTGTCACTAATCAACAATCATGCACACTCTTTTGCCTTTTTTTTCCATCGCATTATATGTCATTATTCCGATACATTTTTTTAGCACAATTATTCGTTTCAAACACACACTCTTGATACTCTGTACTTGTCTCATGATAACTGATTTCGTCGCTGATGAATTCATTAACAAGTGTATATATTGAAAAATACATTCACATAGGAACTCATATTAACTCTTCTCGTCACAATTTCTCTATAATAGAATAAAATCTCAGATGAATTCGATGCTATTCCGACGAAATCAATTCTTTCACAAGCAAAAACAATTCCACTGTCACAATAATGAGATACAAGTTAAATAGAAATGGATGTGCACAAATAACCTCAAGACCATTCCATCACCAACAAAAATGTTAATAATAGATTATTAAATCCCATAATCCAATCTATAAAGAATGCACCATCTACTGCAGTTTTGTATATTTTGTAAACAGTGGAAAGATAAATAGATGATAGTTCTGTTGCAGATTACTTGCAACAAATTTACAGTATTGGTGATATACGCATTACCCTTCAGACACACGTGCTCCATTAAGCATTTGGCATTCACGTGCAAAACAATATCAGTTCATTGCCATTCTACATTTCTAAGTTATATAAGAAGCTTGTAATAAAGCGTTTTCAATTCAATTTCGTTTCTCTTTCTTTATCTAAAATATCTATGTATTCATATGAAGAATAAATATATTTTTATTGAAATAAAAATATGGTATGTTTCGTTGCATCCAATGATTGTGTTGCAAAACTGGAAATGAACGCGGACGCATAAACAATTATTTGTCCGCTCTTGAATTATTTCAGACAATAGCTGTCGATATGTTGAAATGAATCGCGTAGCTCTCCGTATTTTTCGTGAATTTGATGATTTTATAGAATAGAATTTACATGTAATAGTCTTGAACATGTATATTGTGTCTTATGTTGACATCATTGACAATGGCTGAGCTCGAAAATTGATGCAGATGTTCGCCATCGTAAACGTGACATTGCGCTCAATCATATTTTGTTATTTCATACAAGTCACAGATATCAAAATTACAATGAGTTTAGTATATGGAAGCACACAAAAGAAATAACGAAAACGAAATATGACTTCGTTTTATCCCCAATTCTGTCTCATCTAATGAAACTGAAATAAATGTAATTCCATCAGTGAATGCAACGTAAGATTAAGCAAGCGTCTGATAACAATCAAAGAAATAATGATTGAAAAAAAACGAAAATAATGAATTAAATCGTTAACAATCGTGTGAAGACAGAGATTCAAAAAGTACATGAATAGAATACTCAGAAATTAAATAATATATATTATTGTTTGCAATGCACACTCTTTTACATGATCTCTTCCTCTTCCACTCTCTCCCGCACTTTTGTTTCCAAATTATGTGAGAAAAAAGAGAAACTATCTTTCATTTGAGATTCAAAAATGTGGATGGTTGTTTCAGCAAGATTATTATTTCAATTATGTAGAAGAAACAAAGTCAAATGATAAATTATCTACCGGACTGTTGGATTAAAATTAAGGAAGAGAGATGGGAAGATGTTCGATTTTTCTTTTTTTTCTTTTTTCTTTTTTCTTTTTTTTTTTGTAAAGAGAAAACGTCTTATAGGAAACTGCGAAAACTGAGTTGATTTTGGGTCCAACCTGGCTGGTCCGAAGCAGCGGTGTCTGCAACGCTCCGTGATTCAACTTCGGCAGGACTGGGACTTAGTTCCTTAGCAGGATCACCAGAGGAAGTAGAGTGGGAATGACCGTAATGGTAGACCAGACCGGGTCTGGTTTTATACCGTGCGCTGCATACTGCAAAAGTGCAAATACTGTTTTCCCCCAAACCATCCAATGCAAAAAAAAAGATTTTTTTCTTATCTTTTCGATTGTTCTGTCATTTCATGTATCGGGACAGACTTATTAAAACGAACAGAAATGAAGTAAATAATAATCTGGGAAATTATTTGGAAGTAATGGAATTGAAAGAAAATTCGAAGATTACAAAACGAAAAAAAAAACCTATGAAGTGAGTTGCAAGGGAATGGGAAAAAATCTCAATAAATCTTGAGGGTACCGAAAAATACGGTTGAACTCGTTCTTCCTTGTCTTATTTTTCTGTGTGGCAGTTATATTGATTTTCAATCACCTATATATGATGGTCTCTATGTGGACAAGCAGTGAAGAAAATGATCAGCCCAAAAAGCAAAACTAATACAATGCAATGCTTGAAATGCTTCGTAATACATCTACTGTTTCAGCTCGCTACAGAGTGAACCTATCGCATTCTTGTAATATTTTTCTCAAATAAGAATAAACGTGTGTGTATATATACATATATATAAATATATAAACATATCAATATGAATATAAATATATATATATATATGTTAATGTGTGTATGCAAATGGGGAGATTCTACTCCAATGACTGTTCTGCTAATAGAGAATAAAAAATTGAAGCCCAAATAAAAAGGAAAGTTGTTGAATGAATCTTTGAATATTGTTCTGATGTTAATAACGTGAATCAATTATCACCGCTCATTAAAATCACTTCCTCATACCAGTAAGTGCATTCATTCCACCAAATATTCGTCCAATTAGTATCATCATGAATTAATATCAATCATTGAACAGTTTCACGGACTGATATTGGTTGATTGACTACAGATAATGGTATACGATTCCATACATCAGAAAGAACATTGATAAAGACAAGAAAGTCTGAAATAAAGCCTCCAACCTGACTCGAAGTTTGCTTCTATTATTATTGCCTTGAATTCACGTGTTCAGAATGTTCGCTTCTATCTTTCTACTACTCACAACTTTCGTCAGCACATGAGTTGTTATTATAGGACCAGAAAACAAATTATAATGACAACAAACATAAAGAACAAAAATATGAGTACTGGTCTTTGGACTACGAAAACATTTTTTTTTGGATTCATGCTACATTCAATCGATCTTGCGATAGAACAAGTAACAATACGATTGATCCATTGATGTAATGATGATTCCAAATAAATTCCTGCAGTAACAATTTAATATTTTCATTTCACGCGGTCATTGCAACTATTTGATATATGAACTCGATACACGCGCGCGTCTGTGTGTGAGTGTGCGTGTGTGTTTGTGCACTAATACACCTTTGGGGAAAATCTATGAGGTGCACAAAACTCTCAGTGTCATGTGACTAGCCGTCAACACGTTTCTGTCGATATATCCCGTAAATACGTTACGTTCATCTGATTTCCTGTTTTGGTGTATATATTCTTCGAAATCCTTTTGTATCAATATTGATTGAGTGGAGATCACTTCAGAGATATATATGCAAAATAAGGTTGATAAATTTTTCTATCGCAGCACGTCGAATGATGACTCAGTAGAAATAATAAGTGGTGAGTGAATAGTAATAATAGTGAAGATAAAAGAAGGAAAAACCGATTGTTCGTCTGTTATTATATCAATGGTTCAACTCACGGTCACATACGAATGGCTTATCAGAATCAGCGACATCATAGTTGGCCTTTTTTCGTCCACGACCACCACCCTATACGTACGCGAGCAAACAAGATTGGTATATATATATATTTATGTATTTTTGTTCTTCTACACGATATGTAGGAATAGAAAAATTTTAGCACAGTGTATGTGTCATTATAGATAAATTATTTTCATGGGATATTCTAATAGTTTACCTTCGTTCTTTTAGGTCCAGGGGTTTCGGTGGAAGGTGGATGACTTCTTGTGGGGTGATGACCACCTCCCCGTGGTCTCCTTCGTTTTCTTTTACTACTATAACTTTCTTCATAGTCATAATCGCTATCTGGGTCAGGCTCATCAAAGGCATCCATATCCAACATGTCCTGATCATCGTAATACCACCCATCTTTACTGTGCTCGTCTGCATTAAGCAGTTAAAACATTAATATGCACAAATCACCTCCAGTGAAAAACAATGATTCAATGCCGTAAATAACAAACCTTTGAGCGTAGCAGACTCTTTACTATCATCATTGATACTTGCTATATTTCCATCAACACCCTCAATGCCATCATCTAAATCCCCTCGAACACCTCGCTTTGGATGCATATAATGCATGAGGTATTGACGCCGTTTTTTTCTCCATCTTTTGCTTGGATACGTGTATATTTGTCCATGTAATAAACCTGGCAAGCGTTCCCTCGACGACATAAATAGCGCCGAATGATTCTGAGCGACTCCTGCATTCATGTACACAACCCGAAAGTTTAATAATTCGCAGAAAATACTCTCTATTGTTATGTAAGTATAGTTTCCATTCATAATACCTGTCTGAGAATCCAAAAATGGCATACGTAGCCTCCGTTCCCGGCACAATCGGCTGTTATATGTTGATGAGTTCTCAATGGCTTCTCTATACGCCGTATCGTTGAGGAAACTAAAAGCGTAAGAATTAAGTACATGTTTGCCACGAATATAAAATCATTGGATTATATTCTCACTAACCTTTCTATTTTATTGAGATTAGACTCATTCACAACTTGAATAAGTGGATTTGTTGGCAGCACAGCCGTCATTGCAGTCATTTTGAATATCAATTATTTGTGTGAAATAATGTTTGTTCAAGGGGCGACGTCACGTTACATACATGAAATTATTCTCAATACGTATGACATTTGGAAGTTTTTATGTCTCCCGTAACCGGAGCAAGCCGGAAGAATAACTTGCATCAGTACAAATCACGATTGATAACAGCATCCACAAATGCAACGATCCAGCCATGAATAACTACGGCATTTCAAAATGTCGCCAACATTTGCTCACCTCATCCAGTGTGGTACGCTCCCATACGCTTTTATACCACTCCTTACAACTATGAATTCCGGTCGAATTCATGGGAACCAACGAGAGGGAGTGGAAGCGTCTCTATGAGACGCTTTTTGTATAGTTAACCGCGCCACCGGAAGAGGCGCTTGTGTTCTGTGACTTCATAAGATTTGTAATGGAGATAGTCAAAGTGAATCTTTGAAAGAAATACATGAAAAAAGAGTTAATTAAATTGATTTATATTATAATTAGTTGATTTAGTGGTGTTTAGTGTATTCTGATGTGAAAATATTTCATACGGATTGGGAATTCTGCGAAGTTTTTGTACCTCTGGCGTCATCTAACAGGTTAGTTTATAGACTAATATTCTTGCATCGTGAAAATTTTCGGTTATTTTTTGCAATCGTAAAATGGCGGCGTATTCAAAATGAGAGAAAACCGCGGGAAAGCAATCCATGTACGATTTTATGTGTATTAAAATGGCTTCCCCAACACAATGGACGAATATCAGTTTTATCCCCAGTATATTGTGATAAATGTTTTTTTTTTGGCTGGTTCATTCAACAATGATAAGCAGCGTTGTGAAAAAGGTATTTATTTTGTTCTTTTTTATTCTCGTGTGCTTTTGTAAGGAACAAGAATGATATTTGAATGTGATTAAGTGCTTCAATATGTTCTCTCGCTGTCGATCTCTTTACTTTCTTTCAATTTTCGTAACTTGTTGATGAACTCGTCTATCGCAATTTCACCATGTACGAAATTATCCCTTGTTCTTACATTTACTGTTCCTGCACCTTGTTCTCGCTCTCCCACTACTGTTGGAACAAAACATACATATGAGTTTGATAGTCTTGTACTTTGAAAGATAGCGTGATATCACGTACCAAGAATGAAGTTGAATTGGGCCAATTGGGCGTTACGAATTCTCCTATTCATAGTTATACCGTTATCAACATCAACCTCTGCCATAAATCCAGCGTCCCAGAGTTTTTCCTTGACTTGAATAGCGTACTTGCTAAAAATAGGATCCACTGGGATGGTCATCACTTGTCTTGGCGATAGCCAGAAGGGCCATTTTCCAGCATAAGATTCAGTCAAAATAGCAATCATACGTTCTACTGAACCCAATATTGCTCTGTGGATGATGACGGGCCTCGTCTCCTCTCCATGCTCGCTAAATTCACACGAATATGTTATAAATGTAATGGCAAATAGCCCCATTGAGAATATATGTAAAAATCATGAAATATGAATTTACTTGATATAAGACATGTCGAATTGAATTGGTAATTGAAAGTCTAGTTGAATCGTTGCAGTTTGATGCAATCGTTTCATAGCATCCGTTATAGTGATGTCGATTTTCGGCCCATAAAAAGCTCCGTCTTGAGGATTAACCGTCCAACTGGATCCAAATGCATTCAAACTATCAGCAAGTGCTTTTTCTGCATTATCCCAAACAGCTATATCGCCAAGATATTTTTCTGGGCGTGTTGAAAGAGAGAGATTGAAGGTGAAACCGAGAATTGTATAAATATGTTTGAGGAATTCGAGACATGATGACACTTCATCTCCGATTTGCTCATTAGAACAAAAAATGTGCGCATCGTCCTGTTGAAATCTGCGAACTCTGGTGAGGCCAGTGAGTCCACCACTGGGCTCATCACGATGAAGAACACCAAAGTCAGCCATACGTAAAGGAAGTTCTCGCCAAGAACGATTGCGCACATTGAACATCAAACAGTGGCCAGGACAATTCATTGGTTTCAAAGCAAATTTCTGTTCTTCAACATCAAACTTAAACATATTATCGGCATAATGCTTCCAATGCCCTGAAGTTTGCCATAATTTACTGTTGTAAATGTTCGGGGTAATGACTTCTTGATATCCACGTTTCTTATATTCCGATCTGAATAAATCTATGAGAGTATTATAAATATGGGCACCGTGTGGCTGAAAGAAACAAGAACCTGGTGAAAGATCATGGAAAAAAAAGAGTTCTTGTGTTTGACCAATTTTTCTATGATCTCGTTTTGCAGCTTCTTCTTGAATCATTTCCCATTCTTTTAGTTGTTTGTTATTAGGGAAACTTATTCCATAAATTCGTTGGAGGCTCTCAGCATTTGCATTTCCTTCCCAGTATGTTGATGAATTTTTCGTTAACTTCATTCCTTTCACTTTACCCGTGTGTCTGATATGAGGACCCTGACAAAGGTCAATGAGAGATCCACATTTGTATATTGTAGCTGTAGGTGTGCGTATTTTTTCAAACAATACTTGCATCTTGAATTTATTATACTTGAACATCTCCATGAGATTTTCTTTCTTCACTTCTAAACGTTCGAACGGTTGCTTCTTTTGAACAATTGACCTATAAAACGTCTCCAAGTATGGGAAGTCATGACTAGAGATTCCTTCATCACCAAGAAACATGTCGTAATAAAATCCATTTTCGATTGGTAGACCGTAACAGAGATAACCACCATAGACTCGCTCCATCACCTCTCCTAAAATATAGGCACTAGAGTGCCAGAACACTTGTTGACCCTCTGGATGGTTGAATTTAAGCAGTTCTAGCTTGCAATCGCTCTCAAGTGGTCTGTCGAGATCCCATAGTGCATCATCAACTTTCGCTATTATTGCATTATCAGCCAAACTGGGACTTATCTCTCCAGCAATCTCATATGGAGTTGTCCGCCAACCTTTCCCACAGACTTGTCGTCCATCTGGGAGAGTCACAGTTATATCAGTAACATTTTTAGCTGCAATTTCCGTATCATATTCAGCCTTCAATTCATCCCACAAACTAATACGATCCTGTAAAAAGCGAGCAACAGATAATATGCTCTCACCAATGCATCTTCGATATTTTGGCTATTCCAACACATCACATATCCTATCTACATACTTTGATATATGATGGCCATGGATTCAATTCTGTAACATTACGTTCTGCTGTTGTCAATTTATTCTTATTCCGTATTTTTCCACTCTGCAGCAAAGAAAATGTGTGTTAGAAAATTTAAACAAAACATATTTTCCGAACATTCAATCATGAATATAAATAAGTTTATGTACTTTTTCTCTGAGAGGTTATTCTGATAGAATAATTGTTCAATGTGAACTTCATTAGATGATTCTGAATATTGTCCGGTACAATGATAAAAAGCCATTGCCTAATACACATTTATAATTTATATGTGTATTGAAGACGAATTATTAAGAACAAGTGTAGTATTTACACTCTAACTAACCTGAGCATGTATCAACCTGATACTGCATGAAATAGACCGTCGACTTCGAAATAAGCTCAACATTACGATGACCAATACATCATTCAACTATACAAAACAATAATTTTTTTGAAGATGATAGTATTCATCCAGTGGATTTATTTCACCAATGTTGACATAACTGGAATTTATAATAGATTGTCGTCTATAAGTTTAATGAACGTCAACAAACATACACACACACAACACACGCATATATATATATGTATATATGTATTTGTACAGCCGCACGTGTATGGATACGCGGTGAAAATATGAATTCCATTACAATTAGTTTGGCGATGGATGACATGTAACTTTGCTGATATGGTCATATTTACAAGAATATCGTTATAAATACTATTGTTCCTTATCGAAGGGTGATGCATGCACATAAAATTGGCATTAGTGGTAAAATTTGTGCATAACTTACATTTATACAGAAGATTGGTATAACAATTGTTATTAAAACAATGCATTGACTCCAATGGCTATTGTGATGGACAAAAAATAATAAAAGAAGAGATACAAGTAATGACAGATGGATTGGTCGTTATGCGAATATTTTATTCATCAGGTTGACAGAAATTGAATACGAATGGCTGGCTAGATGTTTCCTCATGTAATAAAGCGGAAAACTTTGTCGTTAAGGATGTATCTGCTTCTTTTTTTTCACTCAATTCATCAATTGATGATTGTGGAGTGTTCAATGTCACTTGGGCTTTTTTTATGAATATAGATTTGTTGCCATTTGACTTGGGTGTCAGAAGCTTCACTAGAGACACAGTCTTTCCATGTTTTTTTTCTTCCTGAATCATTTTTGCTCTGTAATCTCCAAAAGTACTCCTCATCAATTGTCTCTTCTGCACCAAGGCGATTTTATCGCTTTTCAACACATCCATGTTCTTCTGGGCAGATCGCATTTGTCTTTCATTCAATTTACCACTATTGATACCTAATTCCAATTGTTGAATGCACCAATAAAGTTCGAGCTCAAACTTATCTTCAGCTTCTTGATCGAGACCACTTGATGATGGTGAATCCACATTTGAAGGTGGATTTGAATTTTGTTGTGCAGAAGATTTACAAGTTGATTTCGACGGTAATTTTTTACCTCCCTAAAACAACAATTATAAAATGATAAAATCAGTGATATGTGATATGGAGAGTTATATAGTTACCGCTTTATGTTTGAGGGTCATTGTGATCTGCTAGAAAATTATTCGATCCTGATTTTTGGTCCTCACTGTTTGTTGTTTAACATATATCCCCATATCCATACATATTTGTATACATTTACTGCTCCTTCAATGAGCTACAGATTCAGAAATGTTGGCAGTGGAGAGTTGGAGAGTGCGGCAAAGCTGCTGATTCTTGCTGCCGCCTAGCATTCAGAAAACGCACTAATCACAAGTATATATATATATATAATATGAGAAGTATCACATAAGAAATAAAATAAACACAAAGTTCTTGCCGTATACCTACCATATCTTCATTCACATTAAAGTGAATGATGATTGTATCAGATAAAGTATGTTGAATAATCTCCACTTTCATCCATATTCCAAGTCGCAATTTATACATGAATTACATTCAATGAATGTATATATTCTAGAGATTGCCATTAACCGGTTTCTGTTCATTTATAAACAAAATTATTCACGATCATCCTGAATAATTCGTAGTGTATTTATTCTTCCAACTTCAAAAAATTCTTCAATACCTGTCTTGAGTTTCTCCGATGCACCATTTTTAACTGATGAGTTGTATATGAATATTTATCAATGACTTATCAGATTTGCATCGAGATGAGAAGTCAACAATTAGCGTATTACATTGAATTTTCGGAACGGGTACTTCCATCAACTGCCACCCACGTCGAAATTGAGAGACAGGGCTGGTGGATCTTACGAAATGCTCCTGTCAAATGCACGTGGAAACGCCATATCATGTTGACGATTAACGTTAGAGCGCGCAGGCAAATATTTACTTTCTTCCTTATCGACAATTATGAAGTGACAATAAACGAAATATGTAAATGTATCTGTACATCATCTTGTCTACACATGAAATGTTGGTTAAATAATGAAGTAGGGAAAATTAAATTATACCAAGATTATGTGTGTGAAATTTATTTCCATGTATTACTTGGAGAATTAATCGTAACTATGTCATGTCAAAAAAAAAGTTGTCAAATAGTTTACGCCATTTTTCGATATGAAATCCAGTTAATTTTTTATTATAATCAGACAATTATATTTTTATATTCACAACAGATCAGGAGTCAATGACAATTAGCATTGGATTTTTATGAACAGAAATTTTTCTTTGTGTCTCATTCATTTATTGCATACACTCGTGCTGGTATAGAAATATCATATAAATTCTGGGATTTATATATCCAAGATGAATTCGTGTACAACTGAGTTTCATTCTTTTTTTTTCTTCATTGCTCTTATTTTTATTTTTATCATTCTATATACGTACACTAATTCACAGGAGTGAATAGCTATATATATATAATGTGTACGTATAACGATATTAGTTTTATACAAACATCCAAAAGACGCCAGTCACTTCAAGTACGATACATATGTATAATCATTCATGGATTTTTTGTAACATTCAAGTTTACGTCTAAAGCATCTTCTTCTTTCCATATTT
Source organism: Meteorus colon (assembly GCA_030523085.1). Taxonomy (NCBI): domain Eukaryota; kingdom Metazoa; phylum Arthropoda; class Insecta; order Hymenoptera; family Braconidae; genus Meteorus; species Meteorus colon. The sequence goes on from JAPYZH010000005.1 coordinate 789,398, forward strand.
ACATTGTCATAATGGGTTTAAATGAATGTTACTTTCTCTATATTCTTGTTCTATAATGCGCTTTGGTATTGATCGAATTTGTCTACTTCAGATATTCCTCTACCCACCACCACCACGCTTCAATACATTCTTCATTCCAGCTAATGATGCAATTATCATGGCTGCTGGTGTTGAAGGCAACAGTGTCCCATGTTCAATATTCTTTCGATAACTCATATTGCGGTATTATACATAAATTCCCTTTTAATTTACATGTCACATCTTTTCCGTTAGTGAAACAATTTTGAAAATACATAAATGTTCCATGAACTGTTGCCTTAAAACTTGCTTCATTAATAAATTTTTATTGGAATTCCCGTTGTTTAGTTGGGAAACACTTTTAGTTGGTAGTTCTTTATAGACTGAAATGAGCTATGGAACCTCCGTAGAATGATGAATGGTGGTGAGGAATAATGAAATTTTTTAATGACAATCACTATGTACATCGGAGATTGTGAGGATATCACTATGGGCTCCCAGTATCATGATGAAGAGAATCGCTATCACTCTCTAGATAGGTAACGTAGCTATCGGTACTGTCCGGATGTTGGCCCATTTCTGAACCTGATCCAGCACAAGGATGATGAGGTCCACCTGTAACAATAGAGCCTCCACCTGGACCACCATTACCATCATTCATTGGACCGCCCATCATCGGTTGAGATAGCTGGGAGGGTAAACTGCCATGAATATCATATCCATGCATCTGTGAAGTAGAATTATATTGTTCAATGTTATTGATCATTCCAAAACACTCTGGAGTTTCATATTGAATTTTTTTTTAACTATCAACATTACGTGATTAAACTCTAGAGATGTAACAATGTTCATATTTAAACCTGAGAGACTAAATGATGAAATGATGGTGCATTTGGATCCATTCTATCCAGATCAGTATGCAAGACAAAATCGGACAGAGTTTTCCATGGTGGTTGATAGGCCTGTACTTCCAATGGCGTCATGCCAATTGGACTTTCGTGTCGCACTGGGCTACTTGCAACCATAGGAATACCATGCATACCGCCAAACCCTAATTTTCTACCGTCCTGACAGGAAAAAACAATATTATTGGATATTGAAATCACACTCGCGGATAAAATATTTCGAACGTAGATAATCAATTTGATTTATGAATATACGAACTTTCTCTTGTTGCATCTGTTGCTTCATAGCAATTGTTTTTTTTTTATCTTTACATCGTTTATTTTGGAACCAAACTCTGATAACACGTGGACTTAGACTTGTCATCTCTACAAGTTGCTCTTTCATTAGAGCGTCTGGTCGTGGGTTTGCTGCATAACAAGTTCTAAGGGTGTGCAATTGCTTTTCATTCAGAACAGTTCGAACTCGCGTAGGTTTTCCATCTGATCCACCGCCACCTTTATGACTACCAGATCCACGTGTACTACCAACACCTGCCTTATGCGAACCACTCTCAGATCCAGAATCTGGAAAAATATCATTGCATTTATAAATTCTTTTAATTATAGAAGATAAATATTCATCAAGTCATTGATCATTACGGATTTTCGAAATTTATCGATTGATCTGTTCATTTATTTGATTTTTTTTTCTCCCCACCGATATGAAAGTAGCTGTGAATGTAAACGAGTTTACGTGAATGCATTCGTTAAAATATTGTGGTGAAAATGCAATCAAACCAGTCGCTCAGCACAACAAGGATAAAATTTAGTAGACGATGAAGAATGAAAAGGAGAGAATGGTCACGCAGGTATATGTTGGCTCAGCAAAATTGAGGAAAAAAGATTGAAAAGAGTCACCTTGCCCACTGGTCAGATTTGCGTGCAACCAGGAAAGGTTCAACTATTTACCTTCGATAAAAAACGGAAGGCCATGGTTGGAGAATGACGAAAAATAGAATGAGAGAGGAAAGACGAGCAAATGAAATCTGAGGCTTATCTCAGTGCTGTGTCCTAACCAAATATCGTCGATGCGAATAGATGTATAGATGCTGTAGGCGACATGAAGTCTCACGGCCATCCTTTTCTATATGTATATATTCTATACATGGCCATATGGTGGTTCACATTGCGAGAGCCTGTACTGAATGACAAGAAGATGTTTGTGTATGTGCTGATGATAGAAGTGAAGAGCAAAATAAAATAAAAGAAAAACGTGCACGAAACAATGAGTTAATGATACTATGGATATTATTTTCTTTTCCAATAGTTTTCTGTAATTTATGTCTATAATTCGTAAATCTGTTTGCAATATTGTAAGAAAAAGTAAACAGATAGATCAGATGAATTTCACGATTCTCAGGCTCGAATCACAACATTGAGAGTTACTGTTTTAAATATGTATGCATATATTTATAAAGCATACTCGCACACGATAGTGGCGGCGGCGGCGCAATATGAAAGACCGCGAGCGGCTCGTCGTCTTTGAAGTCAACCTCATGGCGTATATATAGGCATCCCGGTCAAACAGATATCGAAAGTACAACTCGGCAAACTTGAATTCCAAGATATCGCGTCGTCGACTTCTATGCAATATATATATATACATATATACTGTAGGCATTATTTTTAATCAATACTACAGATCTCAGAAGATTGTACCCATCGATGGGAATTTATGTTTGCACATATTTGTGTAGTCTTATCGACTCGTTCTTAGTCATTATCCAGAGTTTCTTTGTATCAAGTTCATTTATTGATATGTTCGTGCAAATAGAAATAGAATTGCAACTCCTGAATTTTATTTTGAAAAATGTTTCAAATTTTTATGAATTCATTCAAATTAATCCAATCTATATATTGATTGAATGTTATGTATGTAATATAGTTTATTCCTCTTTTTCTTTCAATTCTTAGTTTTTTGTGTTTGAAAATTTTTCTAATCCGGTTCGTGAATTAACATCCAACACTTCAAAGTCATATAATTATATAGATATAGAAGATATAGAAATATATAAATGAAAGGAATAAGAGATAAGTCACGCGCTCAAGTGTACTGCAGTAGTTGACGAGTTTGTGTCATATTTGACACCTGTGCTGCGAAGCAATAAAGAATGATGGTGGTAACAACTACCAATATAATATATTCCCCGGCATGACTTACTGCCGCCGTAGTCACACCGTGACATCAACACCTGCTCGAGTATTTGTGAATGTATGTTTTCGTTTGGCCATGGAAAACACGTGGGCACTTTAGTTGTAAATTAGTATGAAGTAGCTGCAGTGATTGGTGATGAAAAAAATAACGTTCACTCACTGTTTCCCCATGATTCTATAACTTTCCATACTTTTGATTCATCAAATGGTACTTATGAATTATTCTAGTGAATTTTAGGATTGAAAAATTCATAGATTGAAATGATATGAGACTGGATTATTTGATACATGTCAAAGTTGCACATTACAATAGGCCATATATGTATATGGGTAGTAGGATTACTTTGCAAAGTGTGAGGATAATTGAAAGTTAAGCCTTTCTTCTCTATCAGTTATGCACAACCTATATATATATATAAATAATACATGCTTCAACAGCTTCAATTATCAACACGTAATTTCACCACTGATGTGATCATGACTCAACACCCACACGCGTATCCACTGACCCTTTTGTGCTGACCCCCCGTCAATGGATTTGAGTGGACCCTTGTCATATGAAATTGGTGCTTGGCTTTACTACTTCAAGCATCCATAATCTTCATAGTAGATCACACTAATTAGCACATTAATGTATCCAAAACATATTTCGGATGCTCTTCTATCAATAATTTCTTATACAATTTATTGATATTTTAAGATCTATAACCATTTATCACTATTATAAAAATTACAAGTCATAATATATGCTCACCAGACATAGATCCATCGTTTGGTTGTAGATGATGATTATTATTTGTAAGGGCAGCATTATTATTATTCTCATTGCCAGCGCCATCAACAGTTCCTGTGCAATATTTTCCACTTTCGAGAATGTCGTGATCGTGTCGACAAAAGAGTCCATCGTGTCTCAATGCAAATTGATCACCAGTTTCCAATTTTCTCAAGCATGCTGAACAGCGAAAACACTCTTTGTGATAAATTTTCGTTTTTGCACGCATAACGAGATCATTTTTGTTGAATGATTGACTGCATTTGTCACATTTGGTCCCGAATAACCTATAATATATCATCATTATTTTTATCTTCATGTGTCAACGTATTGAATAGAGTACATAGAGAATTTAGTATGAGGTGTATGCACATGGATATAATTATATAAATATATTGACAGGTTTTCTTTGCTTCCTATCAACTACGACATAGAACAACAAACGTGGGTTGTCGCGTCATATGAGGCACCCGGTGATTTTTTTTTCTTTTTTCTTCAACTCACCGGATGTTCATGCAACCGTCAAGTTCTTGCCGAGTCTACACAAGCCCGCAACGGTTCGATTTAAATAAACATTTGTCAGTATTCGACTTAGTAAAAACGAAAAGAAATGTTTGCACGAGAAAAAAAATAAATAAAATGCGATATTATTGTGTTTGTATAGTCAACAGCACGAACGATTTGAATGTGTAAATAGTGTTGAATTATGCTATTTGAAATAGAAAAGTATAAATGAAAAGAGAGGAGGAATTCGTCAATGTGTATATTTCTATCTTTTTCAAACATATACATAAACAAGATTGAGTTTCTGCTAGTTGTCTCACTGTCTGTCTGTCTGTCTGTTTGTCTATTTGTCTGTTTTTCTGTCTGACCTAATCTCAAGAACCTCCGTATGAACTTTGATGTGGCTTTTATTTTATTAATATATAGGGCATCAGTCGAGGTGAATTTGTGGACATGAAGATAAGAAATGTTTGATGGAGGAAATTAAGTAGCTCAATGCAATGATTGTCGTGCATTGTTTTCATAGTTCATTTCAAATGTGTTTTCATCGAATTGAAATAGTTATTGTGCGAAATTATCGCAGCTTGATGTTATATGACATGGGGTTGTGTGTTAATTCTGTTAGAAAAATAATATCGTACCTGGTATAATCACGTTTGCAATATGTTTTGCCATCCCTTACGAAGCATGTGCATCTCTCATCCAAAAATTGTTGGCATTCGGCACATTTGAGACATGCCGCGTGCCATTCAAGGTCTGGAGCTACCCTAAGAATCCACTGATCGTGAATCCATCCACCACAACCGACGCATAGTGAACTTTTAACTTCTGAAATTGGCAATTAAAATAATTATTAAATGACATCGTAATAATTATTATCATATTACAAATATTATTTTTCAAATGATAAAATTGAACGATGACGTGTAGTGAGTTTGTTAATTTGTTGCTTTATTGAAATGGAAATATTGGTGGAAAAAATTAAGTTATAAATATTGGGGCATAAATAAATATTTGGATAATTAAATAATTCGATGAGTGATAAAATAAATGAATGGATGGAAAAATTAAGTGAATGAATGAAAAACAATATGTAAGGATAATTATCATGTAATGATTGAGGGTTAGTGAAGAATCGTAAGTTGGTGAGGATGAAGAGTTGGGGGTGTGTCAGAGAGGCGGTACTCTTCAGCTTCCGAGAGTAGGTTTAAACTCCGCCCAGAATGTGGATGCTTAAGTTACGATGGAATCGTCAGTATAATGCGCAAGCGCGATAAATATGTGTTTTCATGAGCATACCACACACGCACACATATACATCTACATATTGTTGTATATAGATGGAAGTAACAATCTGAATTAATAAACAAAAGAATATGTGAATTTTTAAAATTGCTCTTTTTAATAGACACACAGTGAATTAGATAAATGATTTCTCAAATATAAGTATTGACGTGAACAGAAATTATTTTTTTAACTTGTCAGTTTCTTCGGCCTACCTAATAAATATGTCTGTATATATGTATATATAGCTCAGGAAATAAATCATCATCATTATACAGACCAATGAAAAAAAGGTTATAAAATAAATTTATCCTGGTTGAAAAACTGATTTGATTAGGAATTGACTTTATATAAATTATGAATACACTCGACGTTCATTTCAAGGACTATTTTTTTGACATTTGTCATTTTTTCCTTTACAATCAGATGACGTTTATTAGTAATTATGATGAAAGGATTACAATTTTTAAGTTTTACATTTAGATACTACGAGGAACAATAAATTCAAGTGAAATTTATATGTTAGACTGGATATTTTTTACTATGTGTATTTATGCAGATACTTATTTTATACTGCGAATTTAATAGGTCCCACATTAATAACCAATTGCTGATTTTATATACGCGTGCAATAACTAGAAAAAGAATCATCTAAATATTCGCATATTCTAACAAGAAAATTCTTTTCTAATTATGATCTCAGGTTTTATTAAATTTCTGTGACAGTCACGTTTTTTTCTTTCTCAAACGTTTATGCATGAAAGAAATATTTTAGAGCAATTATTTGTCCGCATGAGCATTAGGATATGTGAGGTACTTGAGAATATCTTTGAAACGTCACCATTTTTAAATCACTATGATTTTTTCATTTTATCTTTTTGTTGGAAGATTGTGCGAAGCACAGGTGAGATTACTACATGTGATATAGATCAAATGAAGTACAAAGAGCGGCATGACAAGGCAAAAATAAAGAAAATGGTTGATTGTTGACATATGGAATGAAACGCGTTTGTACGAGCCAAGAGTATGGGCATACCATGCAAGGTCGCGGTTAGGATCAAAGCCATGCCACCAAACGGGTGAGTGTTGGCGGCAACCCATTAGCTTTCATTGAGGACCAGACCACCTCTCTTGTTTCGTCGTCACTGCTTGTATGTATAATCACACTCGCATTTCAATTCAATACGAGTCAATAATTTGATGGATAAATCAAGAAAAAAAAAAAGAGTATGTGGTGATGTTAAAGTGATATAAATTGATGGTATCCATCAATAAAATGATAGTGTACTAATGAATGAGAGTTTACATTGCAAAGAAATGAAATCAAAAAAGAAAAAGGAAAGCTTTGTATAAATTTTTTGGTGTGAAATTTCAAGAGAGAAAGTCTCACTCAATGACAATATGAATCTTGGACAATCATCATCATCATCATTATTATTATCATCAATGAATTTATTGTAAATTTACAGAATTGAAAATGTTTTCATATATAGTTGTGTGTGAGCTATATTAATGGTAAACTCGTTTGGCGAGATTTCGCAAATAGGAAGAGCATAAAGAAAGGCATTATATAAAATAAAAAAACTTGAGTTGACCTAACATATCAAGAAGAAGAAGAAGAAGAAGAAGGAGGTGAGGAGAAGAGGAAGAAAGAAAAAAGACGAAGAATGAGAAAAAAGAAAAGGAACAAGTAAAAGGAGCGTATAAGGTACGTTAGTTGATATGGAGGTAGCCAACGGCGCCGGGCCCCGTGTCAGGCTATATTGCCTGGACAGTCGGCAGTTCACAGACGCCGACCCGGTGTCCAGCGCGTTCCTCCGGTATTTCATTAACACCTCCGTTAATTATTCTCCTTTTTTTGTTTCCCCCCCTGTTGCATCCGCTTCACCATGAATTGTCAACTGAGTATATGTATCGACCATAACATGAAACACGCAAATACTTTTGTAAATTCATAAATTCACGTAAGTTGTTAACGGTAATTTGACTTTTTTTTTCAATTTTTTATTCTTAAAGTACAGTGGCGATCACGGACAATTATTGAATAACGATGTATATATATATAGCTATAAAAAAAAATGTAGAAGCTGCTATTTCAGGCTTCCGTATATTTTGGAGTAGATCAAAGAAATAATTTTTAAATGTAAAATCGTTATTGTGAAGGGGAAAGAATAAAATTGATTAATAATTTTGTAGCAATTTTAAATAATAACCAGCGCAGAGATATAAATATTCTGACATTACTCCAAAATAATTGACAACAAAGTTTGTGTGACATTAAATCCACACTTTACCTACGACATTAAAATTTCGACAACTATAACAAATGTGATTTATAAGTTTGGGATAACGTATATGTGTCATACGAGTAAGTTTGAAAGCAAATCCAAAAGAATATATATATATAGAGTTGGAGAGAGACAACGTACATCCTCCTCCCTCACTGACGTCCGATCTCCGGTCGCTCCTCACCACCCGTCCGTGTTATCCCAGGTCTAAATTTATGTAGGTGTTGGCCGTGGCTTTTATCAGCGACCGGCATTCCTCGGCGTTGAAGCCGGCGCCCTGGCGTCGCCGGAGAGCGGCTCCTAATTCGTGTGTGACTCAGTTCACCAGTTTTCAAGGTGTGCGCGCGCGTGCGTACCCCCACTATCCTTTTTTTTTATCCCTCATGTACATAGACTTATATTATACATTATCTATTGTCTATTATCTATCAAACACTGCGTATTATTAATAATAATAATATTATTATTATTAATATTATTACTATTGTTGTTGTCGTTGTTGTAGTGACCATCACCATCATCATTTGAGTTATCATTTGCTTATATGAGCTCGCGATAAACGCCACGCAATCTCGACATTTTCAACTCAGTCGTTCATTTCGGTGTGTTTTAAAATGTTTTTTTTCTTCTTGGCTCCAATCTCACCTCTCACAATATAGACAACCGGTGTCATGATTTATCATAATGGCATTGAAAATATTTAACCATTACAGACTCTGAGTGATTTTCACTGCCAAAATATAATAATAACAGCTGCTACAAGATGATAATTTAGTTGTTTTCAATGATTCAAGAGACAGGTCTTGTGTGTATGTTTTTATGATATTTAAATTCAGACCCAATCAAATTTTTTTGTTAAAAACCACTGATATAAATTTTAGTTGAATAATATTAATGGAAGGGAATATTTTTGGATCAATGAATGATTATAATTAATCAACATCAAGCAATAATGTAAAAAGACTTTTTGGCATTGAAAAGTGACATGTACACATGCAATAAATATATAAATGTGTATATATTTATGTGGTTTAATTAGTATAGTTCAAATAATTGTTTGACATTTAGGTAATTTTACTTATTCGTTAGAGCACAAGTGCAAAAGATTATAAATAGAAGTAATAAACCTTTCATGTATACAGTAAACATCATCGGATTGTTAACAATCAGGTAGCGTCATAACAAAAGCCCTTTTACCAACTCTGTCAACAGAGATATAAAAATTGAAATTATGCGAAAAGTAAAGGCGAAGTGAGGATAGATGAGATGCACGACTGGCGCCAGGATTATTTACCTGATGTTAGTACACTTGTAGCGTTAAAGTCAAAGAGAATAGGATTTTATTTCTACAATCATTAGTGGCTCATAAATAAAAATAAACAGTATCGGGCTTAATTATTTTTCTAGTAATAGCCTAAGTTTAACATTACCGTAAACGTAGTCATTGGAATGTCTCTTTTTTTTTCTATTGACACGACTAATAGACATATTTACTTCAAAATATGTCTATTAAATTTTATAAGAATGCTCACTGTAACTGACTCTAACACTTCGCATAGTCCCAACACAATTCACCTCGAAATTCCTCGAAAGATTTTCTATTTATAAATGTTTTATGCACAAAATTAATTGTGATGGAGAAATATTCACTAATATATTCTAAACTTTTGTTTAATAATTATTCATTTGACGGGAAATAAGAAATGGCAGTGGTTTGAAACACAGAGAGAAAATAAAATGTAGCTAGAAACAAGATCGGAAACTCTCGTATACGTATACATTCAATATATGTAGGTCTAATTCAATTGGAAGCCGCTGCTCCGCAAACACTCATGATAATTCAATCGAGTCTGTGCATCACGACGTCCCGCACGAGCAATCCCGTGTGTCGTCGCCCCAAGTGGATCATATACTTACGGATATATGTATTTATCTCCCACCCTTAGTTGAATTCTTCTCTGTCTCACCCTCATTCTTTCTTCCATTTTTGACATCACTGTATTACCCGTATATATGTTAGATGGTAAAAGTCCAGGGGAACTCGAAAAGCGTTCTATAATCTTTGGATAAGAACATCTGCACACTCCAATCGGCTAATGATTTGCCGACACATCCCTGTCTATCCCCCCCTTTTTTTTTTGTTACGCTTCGGTCACACATCATCAATAGAGGTATGTGAGGATAAATCACTACATCAGTGTATAAGTATTAATGAAATGTCATTACAATATAGATTATCATGATAAATTCCTGATGTTTGTTGGAATAAACATGAAATTATTATTATTGTGAATTGTTTTCAATTCAACAGAATTTAGTGAAAAATTTTGATGAAAAAGTATTTTTGAAATTTGTTGTTTTATGGGAAATTGTTATCTTATAATTGTGTGGAAAATTTTGAAGATAAAATCGTGATGAATGAAGTTTTGATAAATTTTTATGTTTTGTAGTGATTGAATGAAGAAGAAATTGTAGATGTTGTTGATGGGTATGAAGAGAGAGCGTCGGGACTTGAATCCTCTGATTGGGATGTGGAAAAATATAACTCAAAGTTAAATTATATTTTATAAAATATGTAAACTATATATTAATGTTAATGTTGACACTGCAACAAGTGGAGGCGTTTGAGAGCTTAGAACTTATATGTATAGAGATTATGGCGATTTATTTACTTATGTAGTTTATATAAATTTACGAGTGTATAGATATTAATCGAGCGTTGATAAATTCTAAAATAACTTTGAGTCATTGCATTGTTTAACTGTTGATATGTTTTTTATTTATCATCGAATATTTTTTCTTTGATTTTGTTCTTTTATTCCACTTTGAAAAGAGTTAATCAAATCAGGATATTTTTGATGGAATATGAGTGACATTTTACTCCATTCATAAATATCAACATACATAATGTGAAAATTAAATTTGTGGTTTATTTAAAGAAAGAGATGATGTATACGTACTCTGAGAAATAGGGTCACCGGATTCGTCTTGTATTTTAATAGGAGAAATCTTGAGACTTCGAGGTGGGCCTTGGAGCCCTAAATGCCCGGGCCCTCCGATAGGACCCGTCCGCTGCATTACACTGGAGCCCCCTATTTTTACGACTGCCAAAGCACACGTTTTCTTCCTAGTTCTTGCAATTACACCAATTATCACTTGATTTCATCAATTGAAAATGAAATATTTTTTCAACTAATTCAAACTTGTTGATCCACTCAAGTCACTGTATTTTTTTTTTCCACATCATTGAATCATTATTATCAAGTTGATGTTACATTCATCATTGTCCCACGATACAAAAATTTATTGGCATACATATTGTGTTGGTGGTGATTGAGATGAACGTGATGATGATGATGATTACGATGGTGGTGGTAGTTGAGGTAGAGGTGGAAGGTGATATTAAAGGCAACTTTCTATCATGAATTTACTATTTAAACAATTTTTATCTCATCATGAATATTATAAAACAAACCATGAAAGCAAGAGCAGTTGCGGAAATTGGTAATTATGGTAAAGGTAAAGGCAAGAAATAAATGTGGATCACAATATGATTTTGCATAATATTTTTTAGCCGATTATCACCTTGATGTTGTCATAATCCATTGACAATATAAAAGGATGCGGCAGGATTGTCGTCCCTCCCGCGCATATTCCCTTTTTTTTTCACTTACACTGTGATATTATTCAATCACGCAACCACCTTTTTTTTTTCGTTTTATATCATATTCTCATTTAAACACTTATTTTTATAGAATCCATCAGTTTGTCTCGGTTCACATAGCAATTATTTAAAAATTCTCCAACTATTTTTGTCGTACAATAATTAGGAGAAGAATGAAAAAAACATTAAAACTAATTCACTAAAAATAATGTCAACACCGTAACATTATATGGTGTCAATTGTACAATAGTGAATATACTGAAATAAATGTGCGAATTTATAGATACACCTAATTCTGCACACACGCGCGCACACACACACGTACGTACGCGCGCGCGCAAGGATGTATATCTATATATATATGCGTGTGTGTCTGTATATACATATATATGTTACATATATACGTATAAATATATATATAACAAAATTACCCCGACGATGTTAACGGCGCGGGGCCCAAAGAGGCACTGGACTAGTCTCACAGATTGTACACAGTTGAGCTAGCGTACCGTGCCCAGCGCCAACCCGCCTGCCTGCTTGCTCACCACTACGTCTTCCTGACCCCACCACACTGTCATATCTCGCCCTCAGTATAGAGCCCCTTCTCTACTCTCTATCTCGCACACTTGTTTGCTCGCTCTTCGTATTCTCGCAGACGATGTTGCCTCCACGCCTCCGCGTACTCCCATTGGATCCGCTGGCGGATACGCCAACAAAATGGCCGACACCCTAATCGATTCCACCACCAAATTTCACCACCACCACCACCATCAGCAGCAGCAGCACCACCACCACCAACATCACCATCGTCACCTTCATCACTTCCTCTTTCTCTTGCAACTATCTACATGCACCAAAATACTCTGACTTTGCTTGCGCTTCAAACATCGATACCACTTGCTACACATATTTTTCAATATTATTATTATGTGTATGTAGATATGCAAATATGGATGTATTGCTTATTTGAATTGCAATTTTTTTTTTATTTAGTTTGTGATTCATGGGTTTATTATTTGCTTTTTTTCTTTAAGTGACAGTCGAAAATTTATTGTGGAGGTGAAAGCACTTTCTCCAGTGATTTGAGCACGAATACACAATAATTCAACGGCCACTGTTGTCAGATATAAAAGAGAGTTCATTTCAATGTCTATATCTATACGATGTTTATTCCAAATGGGCTGTCATCATTGAATGTATTCTTGCGCTCAAGTATTGCATGAAGTACATCTAAAAACTTGATGTTAAAATGACAACAGCTTCGGTGAGGAGAATGATGCGCTAAAAAATTATATATGGATGACTGAAGCGATTGATGTCCTAAGCCCGGTAGCTTGACATACCTACCATGCTCGACACACACATCTCAAAAGAAAAGAGACATCAGAGAAAAAAGATAATGTCTATAAAACGTACATATAAAAATGAATAGACTTATTGAGTTGACGTAGGTACGACTATTACGTCCATAGATGTAGTCCATATAATGCGCTTTTGCCAGTCACCTTGTTCACGCATCGACTCGTCATTTCATATGTCCCTTCTATGTTTTTTGTTACATCTTCGCGCCCAGTACACCTCCAACAATATATTTTTCATCGTCGCTCATGCATATGCATCATATGCAACCAATGTCAAAAAAGAAGTTTAAAATGAAAAAATGTGACGTAGAAATTAATATCATAAATAAATTAAACAATTTATATTATTGTGTTACATGTGAGTGTAACACATAATTTTTTTAGGGAAGAATTACAATGAATTTTCATAGTTGATTTGAAGAAGGTTCGAAAGTAAATAATGTCAATGGCACGAGTCTTACTATTAACTCATACTAGACCTCTGCACCTTTTTCAACTTCATATTGAAGCATAGATTTTAACTTGAGGTTCGCTCATATATTGCTCAAAGCTTCAGCCGCTAAAAAAACATGTGTCCCGACAAAACTATTAGTAAATATGCCCTGCTCTATATACATATATATTTAATGTGACGTGATGGATCGAGTACTGTTACCGGATTTTGGTACTTGACATTCCCGTATATGCCTGGTACAGCCGTGTCTATTGCAGGATGTAAAGATATTTTAACGAAATGAATTCAGAGTGTTTGAAATTTTCAAATTCATTTTAATTTTCCTTGATCAATGCACAGAATATAATTTATAAAAATGATATACCATGTCAGAAGATACTTTACATATTTTTCATCAACTGATTAATTATGAAGAGAATAAAATTGTAATTTCATATATTTTCTATTTCTTCAACAAATAAAATCACAGCTTCCGAACAAATATCTTTTATAAACTTGAAAATCTGATGTATGCTCATATATATATATGTATAATTATATATGCTGGTCACATGGATGCATGATGAGGGTATTACTTGAAGATAGAGTAGAGCGAAACGTCAAGATTATGTCTGTTTGTGATGCAGAGAAAATAGGGCGACGCGAATGAGGATAATCCGTACACCTGTGTACCCTAATCCTCAACAACGTCCAATCTCTTCAACTCAGTCTTCTACTTCGTTTCATCCACAATGGCAACTCTCGTGGGCAACATCGCACTCGGCAATCTCATCTCTATTATCCGTATTGCTTCAGTATGGATTCGACGATAAGCACGAGCAATTTTTAGTCATCACCATAGAAGGTCTAAGAAACATTTCCAATGTCATTCACAAATGACATTTGATAAGTTTTCGTCGAAAAATTCAGGGTGGGTTTTTTTTTTCTTTGTCTCAAATCTTGTTTTTCTTATGTAAAATTCTAGTATTTTATATACTGCTAAATCCAATGGATCCAATGCTCTATTATCATCGTCATCATCATATTTTCCAATCCAAATTTGTGTATACGGTTGTAATTATTGGAGATACATCAATCGGTTCATTAAAAACACTTGTATGGTAGCAACCTCTGAAATTTTCGACTATATTTTTGTGAAAGCGTCTATGTGTCAACTTTACCGTCTCAAACATCTACCGACATATATATGTATATACATGTATACGCATTATAAATATAGAGGCGAGGCGTCAGGCATAATGCTCGGCCCATACCTTCTATCGAAAGAAAATTGATGAGGATTATAGTTGTTCACGTTAATATATGTATGTGTGTGTTTGTGTGCGCGCGTGTGTGTCTATGTTTGAAATAAAGAACATGCACATAATCTGTGGTACATGTGAATATATATGTGTGTATATATTTAGGCGCCATGACAGTAGAATTTAGCTTTGTATATAATAGTATAGATCGCGACGGCGCACACTGCACTCACCGCTGTTGCGCCGTTATCTCGGCACCATCTAGCTCGGCTAAAAGCTTCTCCCCATCAACTCCCCCCTTTCAATCCAATCCCTCCTGTGTTCTTCTCATTTTGTCCATCCTTTATAAAACCATTGGACACATTTCATTCTCGCACTCATCTCTATTATATATATAAATATATATAGACATGCATCTACCTTTCTTTCATATCAAGTCACGTCTACGGCCATCGCTGCTCTTGTATTCAATATTATTCTGCTGGTTCTTTTGTTTTTTCATTTTAATACTTTTACAGTTGTTCCTTTAAATCGTATTTTTATGAACGTGGAAATTTGTGAACTTAATTTTTGGAATTCTGTTTGGTATTCTATCATTTTAGGAATTTAAATTGAATTACAAATTTGTACATCATTTTTTTTTTTTATTATTTCATTCAATTTCATCATGTTGATGACATTTAATTTTTCGATTTTACCTACATGATTCGAAATTGCGTGTATTATTCGATGGGTGTGAGCCAACCCGGGAAGCACTCACGAATCAATACCGTTCGTACGCGCAAGTCTATACACAACCATCGTTTCTCCAACTCTATTCCCTTACGCAATATAAGTGATATTTCTAAAAAAAAAAAGGTGTAAGAATAGAATATCATAGTTGGAAAGGCGAATATTCAATTGTCCACATTGGCAAAATTTAATTATTAATATCCCAACTTTAATAATAAGTTAATATTCTTTTAATTGACTGTTCCCAACATCGATATCAGTCTCACAAATTTCATCATGATGTGCAATTAGTAAATTAAATTTCACGATAATTACAACAATTGTAGTGTTGTTATTATTGTGTACATGTCGATACGTAGCCAATCAATCATGATCAGTTTCAACATCTCTATATTCTTGTTTACTCTCAACAATTATTATTTCACATATTCCTCATCAGATTGTCAATTAAAAATTCTCAATACCACGATGAAATATTGGAAAAAACATCACTTCTCATATCCTAAAACATCCAAGAGATAAAAAAAAAGGCCATTGTAAAATAGGAAATATTGTGCTGTAGCTGCATACATGTATAGGCGAACGTGTGTTAAAACATGAGAATGAAAAATATAAACAAATAAAAAAGAATGAAATGAAAGAAAAAAAAAAAAAATCCAATAAAATACAATATAGACGAGAAAGCGCGCACGAAGTAGATTCCAGTAGCTGATTCGTGGGCATTCAGTGACGGTTCGCGGCTTGTCATTATATAAACGAGCCGAAACGGCAGGCCACTTAGAGAGGATCCAGAAACTCTTAGACCACACCTTCCATCATGTTTCTCGTATTTTACACGTACACACTCACACAAACATATATATATACGCGTGTGATCGTCATCTTGGATGAGATAAATATCAACAAAGGGATGCGCATAGTCTGAGTTTATAGAAGCATCTTATTTTCTACAATTCACGAATAGAAAGGGATGACATGATGTGTACCTAACGAAGTTGGCTCATATACATATATATATGTATATATGTATGGATTTATGTATGTATGTATATAATATATGTACATATAAACGTCAGTTTTTTCCTTGAACTGCGAATTTCTCTTAGGAATACTTGAAATCACTATGATGTTGACTTCGGACTGTCAATATTTGTCGTCTTTCGCTGCCTTGACGCTGCTCATTTGATGATCGTCAACCTTTTTCATATTTCACATACAATGCATTATGAATTTTGCCTGCATGCAAATAGCCAAGTGTGTACCTGGCGTTGGAATATGATTAAGAAAAGATAGAAATGGAGATAACTTCAAATTAAGATGTAAAAATATTCAATATATTCTTCATCTTTTCATTTTTTGTTGAGCTCTGATTATAAGTAGTGTTGGGGTTTGCAAAGGACCAAATGTTTCGTTAATTTTAGAGATTTTATTTCAATTTAAGAACGTTACTTGGAATACTTAAGTCGTGTGAGACTTTGAATGGGTTTATTTTTAATTTATAAAATATTTATGTCTGTTCAATAGAATGAATTTGAGGGTTAATATGATATCATTGAGTTGTGTGCTGGTGTACCAAGTCAATGAGTATATCGCGTGCCTGACTAATTGATGGCCACAAATAATAGGTTTATGCAAACAATGGACAGTAACACAAAAGGAAAAGTGATATAACCAATTTTTCATTACAATACTGTACAAATTCACGCACCCACAAATTTCTCAATTATTTACAATACCAATTTTATTATGACACCTTGGGAGTGAGTAATTAAAATCTTCAGCTTGTCATACATTGAAATAAATATCTGTCAATTCAATATTTATATTTAGCGCATTGGTATACTCAATAACATAAATAAATTCATCTCATGGGAATAGATTTTGTAATGAAACGTATAATAAATATATTTCTATTATTTGTCCCATTCAGTCTGTGTTTATGCGAAGAAGAAGAAAAAAAAAGTTCTTCCATCTCCACATGGAGTGAATAGAGTATATATGAGTAAACAAACATCGTGTTTCGTTTTATATGCATATATATACATATATATTATCGTGTTACACTATGTATGTATACTCTGGCCATTTATTTTTAAAACGGCACGCGTCTGCACACCATGCGTTTATCTTTCTATCGATATACCAACTGTTAATATTTATATTCAGAAATGAGCCACTCTTGAGTGGGGGTCCATCCTCAAAATTTATATTCTCATTATTAAATTTATCTCATTTTACAATACTTCATTATTATTGTTTTATCATACTCTATGATATCATTGTTTTCATTTATATTTTTTCATTTTATTCTCTGTTATTAATTCAATGTCAAAATTTCACGTGATATAACAAAACATTGTCATATGATACTTTAAATTGTATATAAATGTAAGACATTGAGAATAATTTATGTACAGTATTGAAAATATAAATACATAAACACATGCAACTACATTCAGGATTTAAAATAATCGTTCCGAAGGAGTAAAGAGAATAAAAACAAGAGTGAGGGCACGTGATCTATCCAAACAGCTGGTCACTCGAACCATATGGCTCCCAGGCTGTGGAACAGTTCCACTCCAAAACACCCCCGCGTGCGCATTCGATAAAAGATTCCAACAGCGATAAGTAGCTATCCTATACATCCTCATCATTTATAGCTTTACACATATACATATATATATATATATACATATAATAATACATATCTCAATTTTACATTTCAATTTAGCATTATATAACTATAAAAAAATTTAATCATCACCTCATCACAATTAATTATTCTTTCCAACCAATTTCATACAAACATAACATTCATTGTAAAATTTTTAAATTACCAAGAAGATATATAATAAGTGATATAAATCACATCCAAATCCAATGACAACCGGAAAGGTCACTTGAACCTCAACCATTTCTTTTATATCCTACACATCAAACGTCATCGTGGTTGGACTATTGCACGTTAAATCTTATACTGCCAAACATAAATATTTTCCAATTCAATGAACAAGATCGAGAAAATCCTCCTTACAATATAATACACAGACATATAAATGCGCTTATGTGGAAGTTCGTGTGGGATTTTCACGTGTATATATATACATATATACAAATGGATACAAAGTGACCATTCTTGTCGGTTCCTACTCTTTCATACGGAAGTCATAGAGTGGTTTCCGGCCACGCGGCCACACGATATAGCTATTAATTTATTATCTATGTATATATATGTATATATATATATATGTATAGAAATGATAAGATTTTCAATATACATTTCCTTTATCAATACAATGCTGTGATATATAATAAATACAATCATGTAGTATGTCAATAGAGTAAGAAAGAGATTGGGGTAAAACGACCACTTCAGCAACTGTAGCGAAAATTACGAGTTGATTCCAATGAAAAGCTACGGAGATCAGGAAATGTCTTCGTGCCAATATATATATATATATATATATCCACAGTTGGCTGTAGAGTAAAATGAACAGCCTACGCGAGTGTGCAAAGTACATTAAGGACGTGCAACAAGAGGGGATGAATTTTTCCTTTCAGCTAAAAATATATATATATATATATAGAGTTGTAATCGCGGCGTTTTCGCGGCCACGTGTCGCTTTCGCTGGAAATTCATTGTGACTGGCACGCGACTTGCAATCAACGGACATTGTTGCCGATTGCCCACTATATACCTAAGTTATATCACACAAGAATTCACAGACGTGCGTGTGTATATGTGACATGCAATATTTATTAAAACTTATATAAACTTTATTGTTATATGTTTTTTTATAAAGATATTTACATTTTGATGTATTTTGTCGCATTAGTAATGTGTGAAGTTGATTGTGGTTATTTATTTGTGTTTGATGTGCACGGATTTTTTTTTTTTTGCTTGTGAGATATATTTGTGAAGATGTATTGTGTTGATACAGGTATTAGATATTTTTATGATAGAAAATTTATGAGTTATTGTTGTATTTGGGAAAATTTGCGAGTGCATTTATTTTAACGAAATAATATTTATGATAGCACGTATGCATTTCGTGTATGTGGCCATGTGGACGCATGTATACAGTTTCAAATGTTCGTATAAGGGGGATGCCCGACTGACAAATGACGCGTGGCGTCGTCCACGGCACGCGACGCCTAATTGACGCTACCGTGACGTCACGTGTCACGAGCACGGATGCGGATGTAACCTCGTCGATAAACCCGAGAGTACCAGAAGTATGTGTTCCATCACATCCTTTTTTTCCCATCCCATATATATATGAATTCTTATCGTTGTGTTTGTGGTTACATTCAGATCTTTCACCTTTCGTTATTTATCTTCCACCACCCATTGTTTATTTATTATTAATCGACATTATTCACATGACATTTCAATATTTTATACGTAAAAATTCTCTTATTTTTATGTATACAATTTTTTTTTGCATTTCTCTTGTGATTTATTTCTTTTCCCTATTTAGGGGTTGCACTCACAGTTTGGGTTGAAGTATAAGAAAGCAGTGATGTTACGCGCTATGATTTCCGATACGCGCGTGCGTGGTGAATAATTAGTCGATCGTTCATTCAGCATGGCCGGAACTTTACTATCAATATTTTTATTGTGAACAACCGCGTCAAGCGTTCGCTGTGGTTGTATTGCTCTTTTTCATTCGTCTTGTGTCGTAGGGTCAATTTATTCATGCAACTATCAACATCTATAATGTTGTCAATAGAAAAAAAAAACATGAAAAATTGTGTGGTATATACAACGATGAATACTATCGGATGTTTTTGCTAATTATTTTCTCTATGATTTGTAGAGATACACAATTTTATTTTTATTCTTCAGAATTGCAATAGTTGACATTATATGAATACAATTATTAAGAAAAATTATAAATTTACATGTGAATAACAATTTGCTGTCAATAAAATTGAGAATTTTCATACAAATAAAAGGAAAATAACGAAATTAGATAATCAAGGAAAATATTCATATTCAATATGACTTAAAACCAAAGTTGTGATAATTTTATATTATCTCTTTTAAAAATTTTACCTCGTCAAACTATCTATATATACATAGTGCTTGTAAAAATAGTGGAAACTACTGGAATATCTCAAGGCTAGTGAAGAATCTATAAAGAAAAATGAGAGGGGAAACAAAAGAGCAGAAAAAAAAAAGGAAAAAGAAGACGACATGTTCATGAATTGCAGTGTGACTCGTTTACAAACATATACATTCCTGATTTCCTCGTCACGCCGAGTCTCTCTTTACTTTCACTTGAGCCTTCAAATTAGTATAGCGTCAGCGCGCCCATAGTCGATGTAAGATAACGTCCCGAAAATGGCTCACAGTCTATGGCATACTGATGGAGAGTAAAGATAGTTAAGATGGGGGCGATATCCCACTCGTTGTCTCGGCGCTAATATAAGGTAAGGGAGGAAATAGTCATAAAAGCAGGGAATAATAGAAGACAATCACGATGAAATATCAGAGACGATGGCAATTATATATAGTGGTCAACAAAAAAAAAATTTTCTGCAAATCAATTCAGTTGCAGTACACTAACGGCTTATTAATGTATGTAAATGTTTATATTGATATAAAAAAAGTCAACAATTATGCTTAGTAATGTGCAAACTCAGTATAATTTATTGGATTGCACAAACATATAAAGACTGGATGTAATAAATTGTTTTCTAACGTTGCAATATTGATTTAGGATTTACGTCTAACATTTTTTTATTCACTGTAATATTTCATGTAAGTTTCTGTCAAGTGAATAATTTCTGTTGATTTTATATAACAACATAATTGTGATAGTTTTAATGTTGATTATGTTGACAAGAGCACTGCAATTCAATCTATAAAAATAATAGAAAATTGATCATAACACAAAATTATTTATTCAATGTTAAATTATAAAACGCAATCATTGATGGAGAAATATTAATTTATACAAATGAGAAAGCACAAAATTTAACAGCAATAACAAAATATAAATAAAATACAATAATAATCCTTATGAATATATATATTCTCATAAAAATATAATTGAATTTCCCATATTTCACTCTCAATCCATATAATAAAATACAAACATATGTCACAAACTATTTACACATTGCATTGATGAATAATTTCATTGCCCTTCTTTTTGATGATGGGATTCCTGTAACTATATATCACGACAAAGTGGTAGTCGTCGGCTTTAATTATCGTCCAGTGAATTAAATTATGTTGAAGCGTAGACGCCGTACACTATCATGACAATCTACGAGAGAATTCAAAGTACAAGACCTACTATTATATCACCAGAGCAAAGTGCGTAGAGTGAGTTGAAACTCGTCCTCCTCCCTCTTCACTTCCCTTCAATATTCGCGATAATGAATTCGATTTAGTGTATATAGTATCGCGCAAAAGCGCAACAACACCAACCAACACAACTGCCGTAGCGTTTTTATATACATAGAGTAGTTGATTTTAAGGGTAAGGGAGCTCGCTAGTGAACGAGCGAGAGAGAAATGCTTTTTTTTTTCATTATTATTCTTGGGCCTACATACGTAATGTAATAATCGGCCATGTATACATGCCATATGGCTCCTTGTAGCGCAATTCTATGTAGCAAGTGTGTATCGGGGTACATTGGTGTAGCGTAGAGTAGAATGGACAACGACTCCCCTCCAATAACTCTGATTAAATCAGCATTAGAGGCAGAAGAATGAGTGAGACAGTTGTGATTGTAAAAATGAATGTAAGAGAGAGCCAAAAATAAAAAGGGGAAAAAGTGACAAAGTGACAGAGTGACAAAGTACATAGGAAAGTGCATGAGAGTGCGAGAGAAAATGAACGGCATTTCACGACAATGACACCGAATGTCTAGTACATTGCGCTGAGCCTTCATAATCACCATCAACTTGAATTTACTCAATGGAACCGCCCTCCAACATTCAATATCCAACATCCAATGCCCATATGTATTATATCTATATAAAAGTTGAGTGTACATATCGAGAGAATTGAATGCGTTGATATCCTTATGCATATCACATGTATATATTATTTTTCCAATTATTACTTGTTATCCTCAATGTATCATATTCATTCATAAATATGATTTATCGTGAAGATTTGGTAAAATAGCATAGGGATAGAATAATAATTTTCACCAATAAATATTTCATACGTTTTGGTGTTCTTACAACACCTTGGCATAGATAACTTTCAAATATTCCTAAAAATATTCAGTAAAATTGAATTAAAAAAGCAAAGAAAAAAGAATAACATTGAACAATTTGTGTATTCAAATTACTAAATGATGAGGTGAATGAAACAAAAGGTAGAAAATGGGTAAAAATGATTTGCCTGCATTCATTTATGAAGATTTAGGTATAGACGGAAAACTCTGTGGCACTCGGTTAAAACATATGATGACGAGATGAATGAGACGACGAGCGGAAGAAGTAAGGGCGATGAGTGCATTTGGTGTATATATATTTTATTGTGTATATATATATATATCAATGTGAAGTAACTACGTGTGTGTGAGACTTGTGCGCTTTCCATCCCCTGTCGTGCGAGAACCCCACCTCGTCTGCTAAAAGCATATCTGTGTCGCGCCGGTCACGGGAGGAGGTTTCGCCCGCCCAAGTACGAGAGACGAGAGACGACGAGTGAATCGTGGCAACAAAAGAGCGGCCTCTTTCTCCCGCGCCCTCACTTTCAATACCCACACCGCCCTCTTATTCTTTTTTTTTCCCCCGTCCATACTTTTTATTCTCTCTAGTTTCACTCAACTTCGTACTATATATACCTATCCAATATAAATATTTCATCAAATGTTATTCATGTTATTTTCATATATATTTCCATTATCCATTCTCAAAGTTAACATTGTCAAAGTAAATAATAACGAATAAAAAAAAATATAAAAAATACATATTATGAAATATAATTTTATACATTAAAGGTGTGACCATAATCATCAAAGTTAATTAAATTATACAACAAAAATATTTATTAGCCTATTTCATTTGTATTTGCGAATTGCAGATGCAAAATAATTAAATTTGAAAAAAAAAAACGGAATAACAGAATGAAATAATATGAACAATGTAAATATAACAGGACAAAATGTAGAAGATGAAGGGGGTGAAGAGGGACAATGGTCGGTGATCGGTGATCAGTGGTTGAAGGTAGGGTGAATATATATATACATATATATACATATTATTTTATTTCATGGCTCTCAGGCCCCTCGCGACCCCATGAGCAGTGCAACGAGATATCACCGTGACACATAAATGAAACATATGACAGAGAATAAAAAAATAATATCAAATGAATACGTGTGCGGTAACCTACAGTATCACTACATAAATATGTTGTACGCAATGAATTTTTCTTTTTGTTTGACGGACGATTGACAAAGCCAGATGTACAATAGATGTAGTGAGGTAGACAATGTAGGACATAGAAAGATGGTTAAAACTAAGGGATAGGCAGGAGGCAAGATGGAAATATATATATGGTGTATGAGGGCGCGCAATGTGGATATAGTCAAGGCCCAGTGATCATCTGATTGATTGTCTTGTCTAGTAGTAGTGTGTGTATGTGTGTGGGCTGAAGGGGTGGGTGTATTTAAGAGTATCACTGTGACATGGTAGTCATATGTATCTCTATATCAAGAAATGGTAGCATGACAGGATGATATTCCATATAGGCAACAATAAGTGGTTCATATAAATGCCAGATGCAACATGAGCTTCATTATTAATATGCCACAATTTTTAACACTTTGGTTTTATGGATTAATTCAGGATGGATATTGATCAAAGATAATTTATCCACCTGTTTATATAAATACAGATTACAACTATTTTACATAACAATTTATTTCCTTATATTTATTTATTATATGAATATATATATTTTGTTCTTTTCTTTTTTCACATGGAATAAATTGTGGTTACTCCACTACTATACTCTAGATGAATAAAGATGAATTCCCGCGAGATACATAGACGAGAGCCACATGAGAGACATGCACATAGTCTTGGCTCGATGGCGTCGTAATTAACCGCAATCATTCGAGGGCAAACACGCACACACAAGCGGTGTTACGGTAGCGCGTGAACAGTGCAGATATTCCCTTGAGGGATGAACGATCGGCTAGGCACGCGTCAGTATTCTTTATATATGTATATGTTTGTATGTTATGTATGTACATGTGTGTTTTGACGATCTTGATCAATATTTATGATTTAATCAAAAAAGCGGTAAGACATAAGCACCATCATGAAAATTTTGAGTGGATGGGATTGAGTGATTCAGTTATTCAATGAGAGGAAGCAGCAGATGAGACATGGGGCATACGTTTAAATATATAAACATTATGAAAACATCAATGGTGAAGCTGCAAACTTTGCTTGCTTCATCGAGTCTCTGGACAGATCTATATATATACACATATGAACACACGTCGCTCTGTTAATATTTGCTTTCGAACATCATCATGACAGACGAAACGTTCGGACTTGACATTTTATATATATATATGTATGTGCATACAATATCCACTTTTCAGTTTCATTTCTGTCTCCTTTTTTATTCATTTTATCGTGGATTTTTTTCGTTTGACTTTACGTATTGTTGTAAAGTCAAAATGTCTTTTAAAATTGCTTCCGGTATGGCGAGATAATGTTGAAGAACTCACAGTAACATCACATTGTACAGGCGGCTATGAAAATTTCTTTTATTTCACTATGCATATACATTATATATGTATATATATGGAAGGTTTCCGATTTGGCGCACGTCATCAGTGAAATCGTTCGACTTTAAACCAACCACCGGATATGTATTTCAAGAAACCCCATAATGGCGATGAGCCATTGTAAAACGGTGAGAGGTATGGTAGGGGACGAAGAGATTGAAAGTGAGGGGACCATTAGAGAGTGGTGGTTGAGGGGGAGGAGAATTTTGTCTATATGTAGGGAGTATAGAATTGTTATATTTCTCACTTGGAATTAATACAAAATCACATAGAAAGGGGTTACTTGTGCTATTGTTGTTGCATTTTCACTGTACACTGATTCATTGACTTCTTTGTACTAATCTTCACTTGACCTCATGCAACGGAAATAAAAGACCAGTGTGAATCCAAACAGTATTTGATGTTGGGCCTGCTAATATTGAATTTAATTTCAATTATGACGTTTTAAAGAATTACACCAAGGTAGTTATATTTTATTATATTTTGTCAGTGGTTAAATCAACTTTGTTCATGATAAAATCACGATTCGATTCGAATATTTGATATTAATTCCATATCTGTATTTTTATCTTCACTATAATTCGAATCAATTAAATCATCAAATTATAATTCAATAATTGTATGGGGAAGTTTATAGACTGACTAAGAACAATCGGTAGCTTCCATTGTTTTACAGTTGATAAAATCAACAATTAGTATCCACAGATATTTTGTTGTGAAAACCCGCAGATATTTGTCCCAAGTCACTTTCTGCCTCTGGACACGTCTATTAACGTCATGTGTGTCTGTGTCTGTTTGTGAGTTCATCTTTATCTTTTTTAGATTCCTAAACGTGGCATTTCCGTGAGGGAGAGAGCGCCCTGTCACCTCGAACTTTTAGATTCTTTCGTCCGACATTCCGCGACCCGAAAAAAAATACAGCATTTCATCAATTATTTTTGTTTTTTCCACCTTGAGCGTGAACAAAGAATTGTTTTTATTGTTAATTAGATGGTTTGGACTTTGGAGCCTACACACTATGATTTGAATGGTGAAGAAAAATACATAGAAAAAAAAATATGAACTCGTGTTTACCACTTTCAATATTTTTTCTTTCTCAATAGATGCTTCATGCATTGTCTCCAGAGATTGTTTAATATTTTTTTTTCCTCATCTCACAGGCTCCTTTTTTATTTTCTTTCAAATGTCCATGTTGGGAACCTCCCATGTAATTCGTAAGCGCAATGTTGCACGGCAAACATTACGAAGGGGCCGTCCATTCATTCATTTGCCCCTCTCTTGGTTGACGATATTATACTCTCTAGCAGCGACATCGGCGACGAGAGTAAACGAGAAACAGAACGACAATGCGACAGCAATCATGCGAACCGCGCCCCTGTCAGCGGGACACTGAGTCAGGACCAAGTTAGTAGCAGTTGAGTAGAACATAATCCTCGTTGCTTTCTTTCCACCTCTTGACTTTGGCTCCTTTTTTTTTTTCACCACTTCCCTCTTCCCTCAATCTCAAAATATTTCGCTGTAATTATTCTTTTTCTATTATGTCTACTTCTTTTTGTTCACGCTCAACGTATGAATAAGCAAATATATATGTGGACACACAATGACTTACGTAGCTATCAATGTACATACACCTACATTTTTACATAAAAACTCGAATTGAATATTCGTTGACAAATGAATGGTATAAATTCCCAATCAATGAATGCAATTGAACTAGTCATCATATAGATACATGTCTAAGAGTCAGTTCAAAAATATAAAACATTTTCATACACAATAAATATTCGTTTAAATTTAACATTAACATTATTTACACGCAAAATAGGGTGCCAAAACAGGACAATGATAAGCACATTTTTCATTTCATTTGAATCAACTGTGTATGATTCAATTGCAGTTCAACTCCACTGCATACACTCATTTCATATACCACACATATATATATATTCAGTACATAAACACCGAGATATATCCAACGGAGGCGGGTGTTTGTCTGGTAGATAGATGATGATTCGGTTACGCAGGGGATGAATTGCAAACAACGATCAGGTTCCAACGTCGGTCTCTATGCCCCCGCAAGATGGGCCAAATGGCCAGTGGGAACACAACCATATACATATAGGGTGGACGGGGAAAAAAATACATATTGGAATATGTGAAATGAAAGAGAAAGAAGGAGAGGAAAAACCATGAGGGCACGCTCAAATATATATATATATATGTACACTATATAAATACATATAGCATAAGTGGAAGAGGTGAGGGGAGTCCCTCAATTGGGAAAATAGATCCGATTTCCAGTGAATGTATTGGTATAACATGAAGAGGTTGAACCGCCACGCCCGTTGTTGAGTGTCATGTACATATACATGTCTATAAGAGTTGAAAGGTTCGAAGTTCCGAAAAACTATAAAAAAATCAGAAACTAATGATTCACATATCTAGAGATATATATATATATATTCTTGTATGTATAAACATATGACTCATTTGGATGATGTACGATACACAAGGCCTGTTTTTTTTGTGATGCAGGGTTTTAGCGGGCCGCACTTTTCCAAGGCGTTATCTATGAGCGCACTTAATCCAGCTGCTTGTTCTCTACATGACTCTCTCTCAACTCCCAACTTGTCGCTCTTTCTCGCTCGCCCTTTTCTTGAAACGCCACTTAAAACGACTGCATAATATATATCACATGTGCACCTAACGTATCTATATATTTTCAAGTCTTACTCGTCCTCCCAACTCCATTCACTTCATTTTCATTTTCGCTTTTGTCTTTTATTGTCTATCCTTACCAATAATTCTGTAAGCACTTGTGTAGAATCATTATTGAAATATTATAATTGTCATTTGTATGCATGGAAAATTGTGCGAAAAATTTAAATGTTTGATTGAATATCCTGTAAATATAATTTAGAGTAATCGTCTGACTGTGATGTTATAATAAGTAGCTTCACTAGACATTACTATCATCACGATAAGTCAGTGGGTATACCCCGCGGTTAAAGCACGCGCCGTATCCATTACGCTTATTACAGAACACCAACAGTAGTCCTTTTTGATACCATAGCTCTTTGTCTCCCTGTCAACCAGCCGCTCATTTATCAATCGCTATATTCCTCCCTATCTCACTCTTCCACTTTTTCGTGCCCTCAATATATGAAAACATATATGTATACATATATGACTGTGACATCCCCGCAAGAGTGGTTACTAGATTTACCTTGTAACCACCCACCCTTTCACGGCAATGTGCATCGATCGACAGCTCTTCTTTTATGACATATACATATCCTAGCGTTGTTGGCACCCATATATATATTTTTGCATTTTCAGCTTTTTACCCGTCATGGCAATTAACTACCTGACAACACGTCTCTTCATTGTTTTCACACATTTCTTCATTTCAACTGTAGAGAAGAAAAGGAAATTTCTATAAAGAAATTATATCTTCGTTTGTATTATGTGTAAAGTTTAAGAATAAAGAATGAATTTATTGAAGCTTCAATTTAATTGCAACATCATTTGAATATATGTGTATTTATTATAAGCTAATCATCATACAAAAATAGGATTTTACGTTTATTGATTTAGAACTAAAAGTAAGCATGACTATTATTGCATTACAATAAAACGTTTTCAATGAATGAATAAGGGCAAAAAAATCCGATAACAACATTTCATCGGATTTGTAAAGCACCTAAATCAAACTGCAAAAACGACATTTGGAACGAGAAGTTATAAAACAAGAAAGTATGTCCTAATATTTAATAATTGATTAGTGAATGAATATGAAATTCTAATAATTGATCTAAATCACTTGGTGATAAATTTAAAAATTTTTGTTTACTCCTTCTTCATCAGCAGACGAATCAACGGATGATGTTTACCTACATCAGAATTTTTGTACTCTTCGAGAAGCTGTAACACACGTATGACGATAGTAAACGCGAAATAAATTGATCGTGATGAGACAATAAAAAAACAACATTAAGACTTACCTGATAAGACAACTCACGAGAGAGAATTGCAATAGCTTCTGCATTTTTGTGGGTCACAGCGAGTAATGTTGGAAGAGTGAATGAAGCAAATCTTGGATCACTATAAAATGGAAAAGGCAATGTGCAAAGATGCTGGAGAACACTTGGTCCAGCACCAGCTGTCTGAAAAATCATCTGGAAAATAAAAAGAATAGTAAATATCTTGCATATATATATATACTTCAATGAAAAATAACGATGGAAATATTTTTGTTCTACTAAGCAAGCTTTCCAAATGACTGTTAAACTACTGTTGTAAGAAAGATCGTGAGAATTTTTCTTGGCCAGGTGCGACGGATATGTATTTATTTGTCATCAATAAATAGCAACTTCAGTTACAACCTAATCCCTGATGCATGAGTAACCGAGACGAGTGTACATAGTGGAGGAAGTGTACGCAAATTATTATTGTGCACCTGGGACTGAATAAGTTCTCACACCCGCATTATATTATTCTTCATACATTTTGCCCAACGAACTTTGTAGTCTTACATACAAGTCATATATGTATGTTCACATAATTTTTTTTCAGTACAAGATGGACAAGTTCCTGCAGTCACGAATGATTAATATTGTTTTTATTCAACAATCCGGAAAAGCATGTATATTTAAATTCTAATTTGATGAAAGCTACGTATGGATAGTTAGCAGTCCAAGTCGTTAATTCATTCGTGGCACTTATGGTCTGAATATTCTGGACGTATAGAGTTCAATAGGAATGTTTGCACGACCAGTATGAAGAAGGGAAACAAAGAAGATAAAAAAATGCTTTACTAAGGTGGAGAATGTAGAAAAAAAAAAGGAGAATGGAATGAGTCGAGTTTCAAAATAAGCGAAAGAGTCTCTTCAATATTTTTGACGAAAACTGGGAGATGTGGAAACAAAAGGACGTAAAAAAAAAAAAAAAAAACATATTCTCACCCGTGTCTTTGAATCATCTCGCACAAATCTCGCCACTAA